>CM040241.1:40389091-40756678 GCA_022545495.1 Chrysanthemum lavandulifolium | reverse complement strand
TTTATAAACCTTAACTTTTCCTATGAGTCTCCAATCATCCCAAACTGTGGTACAAAGTATATGACTTGACTTAGCAACTCATGCAAGCAACTAGATAATTGAACTAAGGGTTTAGGGTGATAACAATAATGCACTAAAAGTGAGTGCATATAGGGTAGGCTAAGGCGATTTGGTGTATATTTGGGGTGGGTAAACAATGTTCTTCATTGATATCCCGTAAAACCGAAACATCACGAGAACCGCGAAAAGGATAGGCTCGAGGGGTTAACTAGGGGTATCGTGTACTAAAGATGAGTACAACGCAAATGGTGCGGGGAATTACTCAACCGATGGAAGAAGTAATTATATTACTTGTATCAAACAAGGTTATCCTAATGCTTCTTATCATTTAGTTATTCCTAACTACACAAGTGTAGTCTTACTAGCGATCTCGGGATGCATCACAAAACAAGTTCTAGAATCTAATATACTACCGTTCACACTCTAAGCATTAAAGATGAATGCTTTTAATTCCTACTAATCTAAGGCGATCCTCACATTTTCGGGTGGAATTTAGGTGGTAAAGGGTTTTTTTTTGCTAGTCATGCAACTTCCTATCCGTGAGACGCTTTTGTTAAGACTAATGGCCCACCTATATATCATGAAAAATTTTAAATTTGGTGCCAAAATTACCTTAACCGACATTTTCTCATGGTTTATTACACAAATACAATTGATAAAGCAAATAATCAAGGTTAAGCATAGTTTCAAAGTTCCGTTTATTTTCCCTCCTACACTTAAACCGAACATTGTCCCCAATGTTCCCCGAAATATCAAAGTTATGATAATAGAAGGTAATTAAAAGCGAAACTAATACTCCCCGATTAGCTCGGTGAGGATCCGTATGTGAAGTAGTGGTTAAATCCTTTCCGAAGAAGAATGCTATGAAAAGCTCCTTCCAATCTTTTGTTTCTTAACTGTATAATGAAACACACATTTGAAGAAAACAAGCGAAACATTCGCGTAAAATCGGCGGTAATAATATATATAAGACTCTACTAAACTAGGATATAATGCTTGTGGAATGGATGTTTACAAATTTACGGAAAATTAAGACACGGAAAATTCCAAAAATTTATAAGTAACTCGGAAAAGCGAGAAAAAAGTAACTGTTGTTTTACTCCTTCCCGACGCCGTCGGGTTGCAATCTGATGCCGTCGGGTTATCACGACAAAGCGGATGCGCAATTTTACGGAAAAATTACGGAAAATTTACATCTTTAGAATCTGGAAAATTTACGTAAAACATCCATTATGACTCGATACAAGCATTTGACTCGAACAAACACGCATATATATCTTTTAATGAATTGTTATTCTCATGTTTACGGTTCTTTTGAAAGCGTGTGTAATCCTCCCTACACTTATCCTTTATGTAAAATACCTTTATATGCAATTAAGGCGAGGTTAAAAACAAAATAAAGCATTTTACAAATTTAAACACGAGAATAAACAATTAATAAAGATATATGACACTAACAATCAAACAATTAAGCATGGTTGCCTCCCACGAGCGCTTTTCTTTATTTAAGAGTCTTGTAGCTAGACTACGTAGTCGTGCCTGCTACGTTTTCCTCGTCTTAGAAGCCCATTCAATTATCTTAACTCTGTTCTCATCACGAATATATTCGGGCCCAACTCTAGACAAGCGTTATAGCGAATCTTGTCTTCCCAATCAACTTCAAAGGCGGAATGTTGTCTACATCTAGATCATCAATACCATAAACTTCTTTATTTTTGCAGGGCATTATATACTTAACACATTCGGTCTCATTTGAGAATTTGACTATTCCATCCTCTTGATCATAAACCATCTTAGATTCCTTAATAAATGGTCTCCCAAGTATCACATCTCCTAAGACTCCATCAATAATGCCTTAACATTCTCTAGGATCATGAAATCACACCTATATGTGAAGTTTCCTACGAAGACATGCAATCCTTTAACCCTCCCGACATAGTTACTCACCTTCCTAGGGTAAAAGGGGTCCTCATGGGTCCTAAATTTTCACTCATGATCCAATTGTAGTAGAGTCTAGACATTATGTTCATGGGTGCTTTATAATCTATGTAAGTGTGATCCTATATAAGTACCCAATCATGCACGGTATTTTGATATTTTTATGGTCACCACTTTTTATGCATGGTTCGAAAGGTGGTCGCAGGAAGTTAACTACATTATAGTGATAAGCGGTTTCCTTCCCATTAGGGTATGAATCGAAATACTCCCTAAGTTCCTCTTCATCCTTACTTCCATCCATAATTTCCAAAACCTTATAATCACCTTCCACAATTCATCTTTCGAATAACTTGAGGTGGAATCACTATCTAAGGTACTAGTGGATTCCTCAAGGGCTTTCTCAAGTGCACTTTCAATTATCCTATTTAGTTTCTTAAGTTCTCCAAATTCACTAACAATGCGAGCTCGGAGTTGGTTGGCGAAAGTCGGATCGAGTGGTGGGTATTTGTTTGATGGGGGGTTGTTGCTTGGTGGTTTATCACCTTCCATGATGAAAAGTGATGGGATTACGAACAAAGGTCACGAAGAGGGGATAGACTACGAGAAAGCTAAAAATGAGAAAAATTTACTGATAGGAATCAAGTAAAGAAACCTAAAGCGAGGTGGACTACTAACTAGCTATTCTATTCCCGTGGCGCGCCAAAAACTTGATAACGCTACACGCGCGTTCGGGGTCAAAGAAACTTCCTTTTCTTGAGCAAGTTTTATAACACCCTAGGCGATGAACCTAATCGTTGTAGTGTGGTATTAGGGTAAGCCACGGTATTGATATCGTTCTCTAGGGGAATAGGAATGCTAGTGAGAAGTTACTACGCTAAGGTCGGGGTTGAGGAAGATTATTTTTTATCTTTTTTATGTTTTTTTAGGAAATGGAAAAGTACGAATCTCGGGGTATGGATTTGGGGGTTGGTATTGCTACCGATTACTCTACTTATCTAATTATCTAATCTAAGGTGTATGTAGTCTATGTCTAATTATTGTGTGCTCGTATGATAGTTTAAAGATGTGTTTACTTAGGTGTTACTACTCCTTAATTATCTCCTATTGGTGGTTGAATTGTCACGTCCTTATTCTTAATTGCGTTGTGTGTCTAAAGTCGTAAGGTATGCGTATGTTCCCTAACTCTTTGAACTTACCAAAGGGTCTCGTCTACAAAACCCACTAGGGATGATAAACTCTTACTCTAAGGCACTCTTTGGATGGTTTAGTTTACAACTACTCTAGGAGTTATATTCTAAGGTTCACAAAGATTTAATCAAGCATTAATTACACAACGAATGACCTATCGCATTACTAGATCATTAACAATTAAGATAAGAGACAACCAATCAATATTCAATAATTAAGTTTCATATTCCTAAGCGAACACACAAGTAAATTAGCCGGGACATGGAGAACATGCAACCATACACAAAATAATCAAAGACATAATTTAATTAATGAAGTAAAACACTTATCTTGATGTAAGATAGGGTTTGGAACCCTAAAATACTTTACAAGACGACCTTGGTTCGGTTTAGGTTTTTACTCCAAAAGACTACACACAAATCTTGAAAATTGGATTCTATATATAAGATTACACATGCGGCGTCGCACCTTATGTTTTGTGGCGCCGTTGGATCGCCGCCATCGTAGGGTTTCATCTTGGCCACGTTTGTCTTGCGACGGGCGTCACCTTGTGTTTGTCACACTCCGTCCTCTTGACCGGCGCCGTCGATCAAATCTAGGCCGTGCGAGTTTGAGGCAAACCTACTCCTTTATAACAGCGTCGTCGCTTGAAAATAAGAGTTTTGGCTTCCGTCCGTCACAAAATCCTGCGGCGTCGCGGATTAAGCGATGGCAATCACCTTGTGTTTTCGGCGGCTTGAGCGTCTCGATTCTTGACTTTGGCCATTTTCTTCATATCCGCGCCTTTTAGGTCAAATAAGTGCCATTAAAACAATTTGCCTTCAAGAGACCTAAAAAGTGAAAAGGAATGATATTAAGTAATAACGGATACAAAAGTGATCAAATAAGGGCTTAAACGACCCCCAAAAAGGTACATTTAAAACCTTATCATCCTTCATACAAGCTGTTAAATAGAAGGAAAATTAAATACGGACTTAAAAAAAATGAGCCAGGCGTTAAACTAGCCCACAAACAAGTCCACTAAACAACCGAAAAATAAATAAAAATGCAAATAAGTGACAAAATAGGGCGTTTCAGGCCTCGAAACTGAACCCAAACCGCCTATGGCGGAGCCTTCGATTTGGACATTATGTTCTCCTCGTCGATACCTTTGATTTGACTGGTCACGGGCCAAAAACGGAGCACCGTAGCTCAAGTTATGCCCATTTTAGTGTAGCCCCTTTACTAGCGCGATCTTGGGCCTCTAGAAACAAAATTTCCCATTCCTCTACACTTGGGCCTCCATCACACCCCTTATAGCCATCTTGGAGACTAGCCTCCTCCAAATCGTGCCCACGACAATAGGCCTAATCCCGTTGTCCGGTTTGAGCAACGACGTGAGGGGCGCAGATGCAATTAATAAACTCCGCCAAAACCTTAGGGAACCTCCCCCAAACATAAATTAACCACCACAGAGATAGCCTTGAGTAACCCAACAGCGATCGTCGACCCCTCTCCGCAAAATGCATCTAAAGTGTATTGGGCCCTCAATCCGTCCCGCCCACAAGAAGTCCCTTTTAGGAAAGATTGAATACACCTAAGAACGCTATCAACATCCACAACAAGAGGAGGCTCGAGAGAGCAAGAAACAGGAATAACTAGAGGAGGAAGTATGGGATGTTTAGCTAACAACGCATCAAAGTATCATCTTGTAAGGTGCAACCCCCAATGAACATAATACTTTAACAACCATAGTAAAATGCCCGTCTGAAACTTTCCTCAAACATTGTTTAACATTAGAACACACCGCTGAGCTACCGGACCCAGACACAAGCTCATCCTCTCCCGGGGCCATCCTCAAGGGTTGGGAAAAAAGCGAGAGAAAAAGTTCATTAAAACCATCCCCATCCTAAGCAGCCAACGACCATTGAATACTATGTCATTGCAAAGACTTCCTATTACCAGACTTGCGCTCATGATGGTTAGAAGGCCTAAAAACACGTAACGTGCAACGCGGTAACAACAAAAGTTTTACCCACGCCTCAATAGACGTTGGCATAGCCGCCACTTTACCCAAAGCAGTAGCTAAAGCATGATAGGTGTAAAATAAAAATAATTAATAAAAAAACTTACCTTCTTCAACATCAACACACACACACACACACACACACACACACACACACACACATATATATATATATATATATATATATATATATATATATATATATATATATATATATATATATATATATATATATATATATATATATATATATATATATATATATATATATATATATATATATATATACGCTACCACGAGATGTACACAACATACACACACACTTATCCACCTTTTTTGTCCAAGCTTTTAAACCCAAAAAGTGAGAAGAAAAGAAATAAAAAAACCGTTCCTCGCCGCATTCACCGCCACTTTGTTGGGACGCGCCGACCAAAACGCCGAACCCCTCAACCTTCCGCGTTGGATGTCTAGACATTTTCGATGCCACACGCTGGCAAAAACACTAGCGTTGTGGATGGTTTGCCATTTTAATTTAAGGGCGAATAATAAAGATTCTGAAAATTGTACATTTACTATGAAAATGAATGTTCTTTTTGCTACGGTTGCCTTGTACTCTTTTACTGTTTACAGTCAACTATTCTTGTAGTTACTTTGATCGGATAGAATACTTGAATTTTGAAGCAATCTTGACACACCAAGTTCTTCATTTCTTAAACCTTCTTTGTGTCTTCATCATCGGTGTGTATCTGTCAAACTCCTGCTGATGAATAATTGTTGAATCTTCACAAGATTAGGTTAATGCTACTACTGTTCCACTCAACAGTTATCATTTTTCTATCAACTTCTTTCTTTGAATCCTGCTCACTATCTTTTGATAAATACATGATGATTCTCGATTAACTACTAATCGGTGTAAATATTGATGGTCTTTATTAAAAATTATGATCTTGCAGTATTTTCATGTTTTAAATTTTAAACTCGATTTTATACATCAATGATCTTGCTTTTTTCTGGTGCCATTCCTCTTTTCTTTAGCTTGACTGGTTCAATAATAGGAAGCAAATTTAACTTTTCCATCAAACTTCTTGGAACATTAGTGTTTTCCAGAGTAAACGTTGCAAACATTCTTCACACTTTTTCTACGATTAGCTACTAATGATAATTGGTTGGTATGGGTATGTTGAAGGTTGACATATGAGCATTCCAACAAAGCATAGTTGTTATTTGAGTGGTGTGTTGATGTAGGGCTAATGGCTAAGAGCAACGGGATTAATGTTTTAACATTTGGCTAACAACTTTCTTCTAGGATTTGTTTAACACCACCAATGAGAATTTAAAGCTATTTTTCAATTGGTTTTATGGATAAAAGGTACTTTGAAGGGGTGTTTGGTTCACCCATGCATGTATAGAGCTTTCAATGAAGAGACGGATAAAATGTGAGTGTCCATAAGAGTATTAAAGCACTATTTGTTGCATAGGATGTATAAGCGAGCGGAAGAATGATGTTCCATTGGGAAGTTCTAGTGCACAACATATATTCATATGATCGATAAAGCTAGTGAGTATATAAAGGAAAATGCTACATATATTGTGGTAGTGGTATATGCAAGCAATACGTTTCACATTTTTTGGTAACTCGATAGTCTAATAATACTAATGGCAATGTACACACTTATTTTTCTTTTCTAGATAAACCGTACAACTATTGAGACATGTAAACTATGGCTGAATGTAGAATATGAAACTCAATATGGATCGTGTTAGGCTCGAGTGTGCGAAAAGGTGAAAGTGTGTTAATGGTGGTTATAGTGAGAGAAAGTAATATTGCAGTGAAATATATAGAGAGGTTGATTTATCATATATGCATTAAAGGTTTTACACTTGTGTCAAAAGCTTACCAAATACAAGTCAAAGAGGATATTTATACTAATTATTCTAATTTACACTTTACCCTCTAAAATAATATAATGTTAGAATTCATGTCAAAAAATATAACCTAACATTTTCCCCATTGGCATGAATTATTAAAGTTCATCATTTTCAAATTTCAATTTGACTTTTGAGATTTTAATGATGAGAAGATCTTTGAAACATCATTCTTCCTCTTTTTAATTTTCACTCAACATTTACTTTTCCTTTTCTTGAATTCCCCATCAAAATTCTTGAAAATGAGTATTTCTTGGTTTTCTTTGGGTTTTGAGGCTTGAGTTATGGAAATTCTTGTTTACGGCTGGAACTTTATTTGTGATTTTGTGATTTTTGTGAGGTTTATGCATTTTGAGAAACATAGGAATTTTTAGTGGAAGGTGATTTGTACTTTGAATATTTTGTTGAGTTTGGTGCAGAAGCATTTGTAATTCAAGGATCATCTTCTTCGAATCTATTTGTTCTTCTACTCCCCCACAATCATGCACTTATCTCTTGAAGCTCTCCATAGCTCCCCCTCAATCAGTGAATCTATTTCTACAAACTACTTCTTTCATAACTCCACCTTAATCAAACATTCATCATGCTTTAAATGTTTACAAATAATCTTTTGTTCAATCTTCAACTTTAACCAATCATTCTTGAGCTATAACACCTTATTTAATAATTTCTGACAATTCATTTAATTAATTGCTCTTTTCACAATCGATTTGCATTCAAACTTTCTCATTCTTTCATCTTTGTCAAGATTGATCAAACTTTCTTGAACTTATTCTTTGTAACTTCAATTATTTACTCATCTTGACCATTCTTCATTTCAATCTCTTCTTTTCAATCATTTCATGCCTCACAATCTTCAAAAGTTTTCAAAACTTTGTACACCATTCAAACTCTAACTCTAACTCTTTCCTAGATTATCAACCATTGTTATCATTTATCCCCCCTTTTTTCCTGTATAGAGAGAAACTCAATGTGAAACAGCCTGGCTCTGATACCAATTGTAGAACGTAAAACTCAACGTGGATCGTGTTAGGCTCGAGTGTGTGAAAGAAAGTAATATTGCAGTGAAATATAGAGAGATAAAGATTTATTATATATGCATCAAAGGTCTTACAATTGTGTCAAAAGCCTACCAATTACATGTCAAAGGATGTATTTATACTAATTATTCTAATTTACACTTTAACCCCTAAAATAATTTAATGTTACAATTCATGCCACAATATATATTCCTAACAATGAAGCACGACCATGATTGGCTGGACCAAGATTTGTCGGAACCAAGATCGAACCGGGATTGGCTAAGCGAATTTTGCGAACAGGATTGGCAAGCGGGAAAGAAGAAGCGATATAGGGTTCATGTTTGTTCAAAATAAAATCATATATGTATATCTTTCGAAAGAGACTACTAGAAACATATATTTGTACATGCTCGCACCTTAAGTTTTAAAACTAGTATCTTCATGAATTTATTTTATTTTGTTTTCTTCATGAATCTTGATATATTTCTTGTTACTCTAACTTAGAGCTCTGTTTGATAGATAAGAATAAGTGTATCATTTGTATACATAATACATATGATTATATATTACTAAGGGCTAGCATGATTATATCATTACTCATCATTACACCAACTTAGATCTAGCATTACTCATCATTACCTTGCTATAGCCCTATAGCCAGGTAACTATTATTTTTAGATGGATGTTTAATGAATACATACATATGATAGCGTAAGTTTGAGATTCGAACACGGAACTTAAGAAAAGAACTTATGGAACACGTTAGTTAATCGTAAGCAGTCCAGCGGATGGCGCTTAATGTTGAAGCGGTGGTTCTCATACTTACCTTGATGCTTGGGCCGTCGAGCTCCGTCTTCGGATCACGTTAGCAATCACGAGGGATCAAGATTTGGATGATCCAATGAGCTTGAGCTTTTCGGTGGGGATTTCGTTCGTAACTCATACCACCCTTTATATCGACACCATCGAATGTGATCCGATCTCGATACCTCACCGGTCGTGAGGAGTAGAGTGAGGAGTGTTGTTTTTGATGCCCTTTAGAGTGGTATTTAGAGTGGGTGATTAATTCAAGTGTCCATTCCTTAGTGGCAGGGCTTTGTATTTACAAGGCAATTGTTGGGTATTACACCATTGGATTACATCAGTAATGGTACTTGTTTACATAGGCTACAATCTTCACTTCGGTGCATTGGATCATCCATATTTAGGTCAATGTCCGTCCATGCTTAGTTGTGCTGGCTGTGAATGGCCTTAGTTGTGATGTCATTGGTAATTGTGTTTCGCGCGTCGTCATCCTTTATTCGTGGTCCACCCGCCGTGGTTTACCCTTCTTGGTATGGAACCTTTGGTTCCCATACAATTCGGTTTTAGTATCAAACACATTCTTTTTTTCTTTTAAGTGGTGAAGGTTCTTCATTTGGGACGACTCTTCACGGGATGCAACTATGTGAGATGGAAAAGTGTAAGAATATCAACACGATAGAGGTCTTGGTGTAGGCCCTCATGTGCCCTAAATATCTCGGATGATCGATCATTGTTGCAAGCTTTCTTGGTTAAAACATTGCTACTTTTGCTATTGCTATTGGTAAATGGTATAACACTTTTGTCATAGGTGAAACCACTTGCTAATGACTCTCTAGTAATTCAATGGCATCCAAATAATATTTTGTTGCTAACGACTCTCTATTTAAAATTTATTGTTTTATTTTGTTATTGGTGTTTGTAATCTAGCATCTTGCTAGTTGTTAAATTTCGAGAAAAATTCTGCCGTTCAAGAAATAAAAATAAAAATTCATTGGCACCCAAATGTCGGATTATTTGTAGACTTTTAGGTTATCATATAATGAGTTTGAATGTAAATCCAAACACCAACACATCAATACTCGGACTCAAGCGTTGCAATTTACACAAGACATGGAATATCCGTGTGGTAAACTCTATTTATAAGGTTGATAGTTTCTTTGTTTACAACTATTTGTTCGTGGGCCAATTGATGAGACTTTGGCGACTATCTATATCCGGCACCCAGTTAAGCATCTGCGTGCAGAAACATGGAATGTCTATGTGTTGTAAGTGGTTTCTGTAGCAAATTCCAAGTGAATTGAGTTTTAAAAGCAGTGAGCAGTTGAAAATCTTTTGTAATAATCAATTGAAGTTTTTCCGAGAATCTATCGGGGTCGCTTTTCATTAGTAAGGCGTGCTACAAGCCAATGGTATCATACACTTCTTTGGTTTATACACGATGCCAACATTGTACTCTTATAATGCTTTGGAATGGGCATGTTGGAATGGTTTAGATTGACCCATAACACTGTTATATACAATCAAATTCTCTAAACACGATTACAATTACTACAAAAACTTTTCATTGCATGATAATCCCATGTCTCTTGATGAAGATACAGTGCGAGGATATCAAACTGAAAAACACAAAAACCAAGTTATCGAGTTTATCATATGATTCATAGTGTATCACCATGGGCGGTTTGAAAAAAAATCACAAATGCTACCCATTCACTCCGTATATACAAAGGGCTTATAATCATATAACTTAAGTTTGCCCTTTCTATAACCGTGAATAATATTGCCCCTCTTTAAGCTATGAACACACACACTTGAAACATGACATGTTGTATCACAACAATGCATTCTGATGAATCAAGCGAAGGTTTATCACTATATCTTATTCATAAAGCAGACACCTTAGTTAATGGTTGTTTGTTTTATTCTTTGGTAACGATTATTTTAACCGGTCCTTATCATCTTTGGGTTAATTTTCAAGTTTTGTTTGGTAATTTAGTAGAACCCATTAGAATAGAATTGATTATGATAGAACGTTATTATATGGCATTCATGTAAACTTTACATCCACCAAACAATAATAGCAATGAAGGCGAAAGCCGCTAGGGAAGAATGCCAACCGAATCGCGGATATTGAGCTTCATATGCAATAGCATGCAACAGAAAATACTAAAGTAGTTCTTAAGAACTACAAGTATGGATCGATAATAAAATGACATAGACTATTGAATTTAAAAGAGGCATGTCGGATCATTGGTTGAAAGTTTGCTTAAGCGACGGATGGCGGTGATAAAAGTTTTATAGGATATAGGGTGTGTGGTTTTGTAGGTTTTATAGGTTTCTTTCATAAATATATTTGCAGTTGCATGTTTCTTTAAACTGTAACCAAAAATTTAATGGTTTTGTTTATATCTCACATGGATGATATACTTTGTTTATGACTCTGAGATGGTCATAGGTACACCTGGTGGCACATACATGGTTTTTGAATCGTGGACCATGGCTTAACATAACTTCTTGATTATACAGAAGAAAATTCTGACCCCTCAGTTAAGGTAATTTGAATAAATTTGATGCAATTCTTGAACTTTTAGTGGGGCGGCAATATGGATGGATAGGATACGGATTTGGCTCAAAAGAGACATTCTTTTATCTGGGTCATAAAGAATATACTCGGAAAATTGTAATAACATATGATATTCATTATATATATTATACTGATTGACTTTGATCTTTGTTTAACCCATTTTGTTAGCGTCTATTTATGAATTTTAATCGTTTGACCCAACTCTGTCACTATTTGCTTGCAATGTTATATTTACATGAGACAACTATTGATGCCGGGCATCACTATTTTCATGTCAATCAAGTCTTGGACAAGGATTTAAAAGTAATCGCCTCAACAAATTCAATTGGTTTTATGGATAAAAAGTACTTTGAAGGGGTGTTTGGTTCACCCATGCATGTATAGAGCTTTCAATGAAAGACGGATAAAGTGTGAGTGTCCATAAGAGAGTATTAAAGCACTATTTGTTGCATAGGATGTATAAACGAGCAAGAAGAATGATGTTCCATTGGGAAGTTCTCGTGCGCAACAAAGAAGAAGCATTAACCTATTCGTTTGATCTTGTGACAAAGAAAACACATTAGAGGAAGATGAGGAATTATGAGAACCAACCATTCTCAATGGAAAGTGGTTTTCCATTGTTGCATTGTTGATGGAAAACTTATTAGCTTGTTGTGTATTATTGTTCATTGATAACCAAGTTGAAAACACATCGATTGTATGCCCGATTTTGTTGAAGTTGGTGCATTTGAAATTAGGATTAGGGGTCTATAAGTTCTTTGAGCATTATCAAAGTTCTTTTAGATTCAAAATTGTTATCAAAGGTCTTTTTGAATCAAAATTTGTGCTTTCTCTTCTCAATTAGAATACCGATTGGATTAAAAGATTTAGCAATAAATGCATTAGGATTAGAGGAAGACCCTTTTGACCCTTCAACTCCCCTCTATGAGACTCTTCTCCGAAACCGAGAGAAAGCAATCTTCATAAAAGGAAGAGGGTTAGTGGTAAGAATATGACTCTAATTTGAATATAAACATCATCTAAGCTTCAGAACACCCTTAACCAAGACCATTTTATCGCCCATAAATAAATCAAAACACCGTTAATCGTTCGTTATTAATTCCATTTATCATATCGACATCATATAATCATAAACTCATTAAACCCTTAATCAAAACACATATCATTCGACTTATATGAAAGATTCAAAATCAATTTCGTATTCATATTATATACCTCATTCGAATAGAGATTAGGTTTTATGTATTCATGTATTATCATTTCATGTAACAAAATACTTATGATTTTATGTGATTCATATTCATATTACAAGCCCTAGATTCATATGAGTGCCACGAATGGATTAAGAAACAAAGAGGAATAGATTAAGATGACGATACGTTACCCTTGGAGCGTCTGCGAGACAAAACAAGAATCAAACTACAAAATCAAACCAAGCCTCCTCTTGGTTGTCCCAAACCCCACGGCCACAAATTAAGACCCACGACCAAGCTCCAATTACGCCCCAACAAAATCACAACACCCACTAGACGATCACCCACGATCACAAGCCTCCTTGGAACACTTTGGTTTGTATGAATTTCGAATGAAATGGAAGAAAATGAATAGTGCCACTTTTGTTCAAGAGAGAGCTAGGGTCTCTTGTGTGTATTTTGAAATGAAAGGAATGAGATAAATGAGATTGATTTGAAGTGATTTGGTGAGTGATTTTAGGCCTTGATGGCGGCAATATGGGGAATCAAAAGACCATTTCATAACTTTCCATGTTATCATTTCCACCATGTACATAGTCTTATTCAAGTCTAGATTAAGTAGTGCACAAGTTGTAAGGTTTAAATGTTACTTAGACTTTAATTATATAAGTTCTTTTAATCTATAACATAAGTTAATTATTTTCATAATGTGTATATTTTACTTATGATATAAGTTGTTAAATGATGTTGGCGTGTTTCCCGAGTTGGTAAAATTTTTAAGTTGGAGGGCAATTGTCATTTCACGATTGAGATTTTAGGGTTTACAAAGACCATTGAGAACGCATCAATTTAATCAAGTCAATATCTTGTTGAATTTTTTAGCGACCTCACAAGAAAATGAAGGCATTTTAACCAAGGCATGTTGCTTCCTGATGAAGTCGACTTATGATAGTATTCGAGACACGGAAGAACCATTTTGACACAAAGAATGAATATTATGATGCAAATTGAATACAACCGAGCCATCCACTTTATCATAAGTTTCTTTTAATTCTTACCACACAATAGTAACATTTTAGAAAAGATTTGCCCAAGATACAATTCTTGAGATACATCCAAAATCCAGTTAACACAACATAATTACACCTTTCTCATTGCCTGCCAATCTGAGATTATCCATAGATTTAACACAAGTACCATTAGTGAAACCAAATTTGTTTTTGGTTTCAAAGCCAATTCCATGGCGTAAGCCCATACTTTGTAATTTTCAAGTACCAAGTAGTTTTAAACCAATTAGTGGTGTACTTAGAGTATCACTTGCATGTAAATACAAGGGATCCCCAAAATCCAGTTTACTAATTTTAGTTTCTAAATCAAAATTAATTTCAGAGTATGTGGACTATGTGTCATGATTAGATAGTGGTGGATTTTGGCCAATAGGATTAACCACCCCCTCAGACATAATGGCCAATCAAAGAATACCAAACAAGAATATGCAAGTAAGCAACAAGAATACACAGATCTTAACAAGTAACCACAATATACCAACTAAGCAGAGAATCAATTACCAAAAAGCAAATAGGCACTTAATCAAACACAATTAACGCAAATAAACCATAACAAGAACAATTGTCCACTCTGTAGTTATCAGGATTCCTTGCCACTTAAAATGGTAGGTCAAGAGCAAAAGAATGGAACAATTTGAACATAAAATTAAAAGCGAGCAAGAGGTGTTATAGTGCTATTAAGGAGCCTCACAATCCAGAGATTCGCTTAGTCTCATGGAAAGCAAGATTGTGAGACGAACCCTACTATTCAAGATGATTCACTTAGTCACAAGAATAGCATGATTGAAACCAATATAATGGAGGAAGAACAAAAACCCCAATCTAATAGATCGATTAATAAATCCCCAAAATTAGGGTTTCGATAGAAAATCCTAATAATTATTATTACTACAATGAGAAGAAAAATAATCCCCAATAATAACTCTGGAGCGACCATGAGTCACCAAGAACACCAACTATTAGGGTTTCGAGAAAACCCAATTATTTAGGTTGTGAAATCGAAATATGCCTAACAATTTAATCAAGAGGAAGAAAATCAAGAACCCACCACAATGGTGGGCTCGATACCATGTACAAATTCTCAAATAATCACAATCAATCACCCGGATCAAACTATTGATCACAAAACCACCTCACAATCACCAAAACATATATACCGAATACCAACCTAATCGGTCTATTACAAACAAAGCATGTGATCAAAGATGAATCACACCTCGAGTTAAAGAAATAAAGATTATGAATATGAGAAAGTGTGTGTGTTAGAGAGAAAGAGAATACAAAGATAAAAGAAAGCGATCGAATGGTATCTCAACACCCTAACATATATATATATATATATATATATATATATATATATATATATATATATATATATATATATATATATATATATATATATATATATATATATATATATATATATGTGTGTGTGTGTGTGTGTGTGTGTGTGTGTGTGTGTGTGTGTGTGTGAATTTTGTCTTTCTTTGTAAAAATACTTAAATATAGTATAATATAATAGCATTTTATAAATATTATATAATATGCACATTTGAATTATTGGTGGCCCTATAAATTTTGTCTTTCTTTGTAAAATACTTAAATAATTTAATTAGCATTTACAAATATTATATAATATGCACTTGACAAAACATCATTATTGACTATTAAAGAGAAATTAAAATAACATCGGTTATTGTTAGAGGATAAGTAATGGTAAGATAATGAATAAATATGTTTGATTAAATAATAACTAGCATAATATCCGCGTGATGTGGTGGGATTTTAAATATGTTGTTGAATGTGTATGAACTAAGGAATTTCATCTAGAAATGCTAGAATTAAGATTTGAATGATTTCGAGGTGTGTATAAAAGCAGGGTCGAGGTTACGTATGTATGTTTTCACTTAATTTATAGACAAAAAAACCACATGGAATCCTTATCATCTCACTTAATTGTCTCGTCATTGCCGGATAAAGCGTCACGTCATTAAAATAAGGTTTCATCGACAAATGTACCAACCATGTACAAAATTAAAAAGTTGGTATGACATATTATGCAATAAAAAAGTTTAAGGCGAACCTTGTACTAGTTTATATAAAAGAAAGACAAATTCACGATGGTCCACTAATGATGGTCCTACTCTGGTTTAATAATAGTAATTAAGGGTGAATTATCCAAGATGTGAACAATATGTATTTTTTGGTATGTTTTATGCTTCCACGATTTGTGCCTATATAGTGGATGGGTTTGGTATTTATCATAAGCATATCAAACCCATCGCTAATATAGAAAAGCAAGCACACACTCTCTTAAGCGACTCTCTTTTGGTACTCATAACCATTGCCATGGCATTACTCCCAAAATTTTCATGCTACAATCCGGATCCGGAGGTAGATACTTGAGCGTAACGGAGAACATCCCACTAACCTACCATCGGGGTTCTTGAAATTCGATCAAGAACAAATATGGAGTCCACGAGTCAAGTTCGCAGTGAGCCGACAAAACCGGAGAGGGAGGTTGTTTCACATAAGGTCGTTGTACAATAATAAGTATTTGGTGACAAAACAAATGGAGTCAATTCTTGGATTATTGTTGCATCCGCCAAGAAACCCGAGGAAGACAAATCAAAAGCCACATGCACCTGTTCGAGCCTCATTCCTTGGCGGATGATGATGATGATCAAAGTGTCCGCTTCACGCCACGTTGGGACTGGGATCTCCATGACCCACTCGTTAAGCCACGATGATGACACCCATCAAGGCGTGCTCCTATCCGCTATTGGATCCTCTTTATTTTAAGGGATAATAATAGTGTGCTGGTACTACCCTCTCATGTCGCGTTCAGATCTGAAGACCTAAATGGCGATTACCTCTCCCTCGTAATTAATGGCTCGTTTCAGCAGTTCCAGTTCGGATTGGATATCGGAGATCAACTGGTGGCCAAGGAGCTCGTCACCACTGCTGATGGAAACTATCATATAAGTGACTTTAACGATATCTTCTTCTTCTGGACAAATACTTCAGGTGATAATAACTTGATAATGTCTGTGTTCGATTATGGCTCTAATAAGACCTTATTTTCCTTTGTCCAAATTAAAGACAATGTCGTTGCCGCCGCAATTTGGGCAACAACCAATCTGCGGTGCATGTGGGGATATGTAGTAATAACGAACACCGGTGGATATACTTAATCTCGAAAGGCGTGTAATCACTTTCGATCAAATCAATTGGCGGTTCTACCAAATTATTCAATCGGATACAATTCGAGAATGAGAATTTTATGTATGTGTGTGTCGAGATATCGAACCGTTAGTTAATAATAACGACCAAATAACCATATATAATGAAGATACGGGATAGCCGCCAAATGCGGTTTTAGGGTTTCAAGTTGTCAATTTGTGTCCTCAATTTCCGAAACTTAATTCGAGGAACAACACTTGTTAGAATCAATGGCTTCAGAGAATCCATTGTATTTCAAATGAAACACAACTTCAGCGAGAATCCATTGTATTTCGGTGAATAAAATTGAAAGATGAATTCTTTACATAACAACTTAGCTCGACCCGGCCGGGGCTCGCCACTTGGACCACCGCAGTGCCGCCTGGACCACTGACAGGGCGCCCCGGACCCCGTCCCTTAGGGGCTTCCCCTAAGATCATAATAAATTCAAGTAGTGTGCACTCCGCACCTCCAAACCTAAATGATGTATTATTATGATGAAATTGGTCAAAACAAGTTAATCCAATTACACTAAAATATCCAACATTCCTCCCTATTTTAGTGCAATCCTTGATTAACTAAAACAAGTAATCTCGAACAATCAAACTTTTGCATAAATGAAATGTCGTGACGATTGAATTTCACATTAGTACATTACACATTCCAAATATTCGAATACCGGGTGTCGCTATGATTGAACCACAGGAATTCAATATGAATACGAAGATAATGTACACAAAAGTTTACATACATAGTAGTTCTATCTTGACACATGTTTTACTAGCCTATGTCCTTATCCTTCATAAGCATGTCAAAGCCAAGTCCCTTCTTGAGCGGCTAAACTTCATGCTCATATAGGTAGCTCTTTTAGTCTTGCACCTACAATGCAATTTGTCAAAAAGCTATTAAGAATATATATTCATTCAACCTCCCAACTTGTGGTCTTGCACCTACGCCCCTTGGACCTGCCATTCTTGCCATAGACCACCGCTACCGGGCGCGCCCCGGACCCCGTCCCTTGGGGGCCGCCCCTAAGATCATAATAAATTAAGTAGGTGTGCACTCCGCACCTCCAAACCTAAATGATGTATTATTATGATGAAATTGGTCAAAACATATTATGCGCGAATTATCCTACTTTGTCAAAACAGACAAGGCTGATTGTTGAGGAGGTTGTACTTCAAAGAGAGATCTCAGAACTCAAATACCGGCTCTCTGACGCAAGAATTTATGATGAGCAAATCATAGAACTCGACCAAGCATATGGAATAACACGTGT
Source organism: Chrysanthemum lavandulifolium (assembly GCA_022545495.1). Classification (NCBI taxonomy): domain Eukaryota; kingdom Viridiplantae; phylum Streptophyta; class Magnoliopsida; order Asterales; family Asteraceae; genus Chrysanthemum; species Chrysanthemum lavandulifolium. The sequence continues at coordinate 40,738,390 of CM040241.1, read as the reverse complement.
CAATAAGCTTTGGCGTAAAGGTGACATTCAAGTCACTATTGTACCATTTATTGCGAAGTCGGAAGTCGAGTATCATCAACGAGGTGGGTATCGCATGAGTGGGAGGCTCCGTAACAAGCGAGTGGAAAGAGATCTGAGTTACATCATTACGGTTCCACCAAAAGCAGCGATCTTGGTGACGATGTTGGCTACAAGAGGTGTTTGCGATGTTCCGTTCTCTTACGTTCAGCGTGATCTTCTTCCAACAGTGAATGGGTTAAAACTATATTGGATGACGGCATTTTCAATGGCATCAACTCTATGGCATTCATTATAATGCGAGAGGTAGTCCATATCGTGGATACTAAATGAAGACTATATATATGTGTGTGTGTGGTCTCTATCATCTATCCATCGATGATAGAGATGGGAAAACTTATTGCACGTATGCTTTGATCTTGTGCTTCTTTTTCTTTTTTGTGTGTGTCGCCTTTTGTTTCATGTAATATGTATCTTCTTTGTATTGAATAAGGCATCCAGCCCTTGAATGTGTGTACGTTTGTTGTTATTAAAAAAAAAAATGCTACTATTGATGTCGTACTCTACCTCTAGCACTTGTTAGAGTAATGGTTCACTTTGTCTCAAATGACGAAGGCCTACTTCCACGTTAAAAAGTCGTAACAGGATAACAACCGTGATTGTGTTGCTTACAACATGGTTAAAATTGTGAAACGTTAATGACTCAAATTATATTTGGTTTCTTAGTTACGTTTATAACTATTTGTTCAATGGCCAATTGGCGGACTTGAGTGACCACCTATCTCCGGAACCAGTTAACTTCTCTGCTGCTGTTGAAACATGAAATGTCAATGTGTTGTAATTAAGCTGGTTTCACAGTAGTAAATTCCAAGTGAATTGAGTTTTAGAACTCAATTGAACTTTTAATCTGCAGTTGTAATAATCAATTGAAGTTTCTTCCGAATCTATCAGGGCGACTTTTCACGTCAATGGTATCATACACTTGTTTGGTTTATACCTGATGTCAACATTGTACTCTCATAACGCTTTGGAATGGGCATGTTGGAATGGTTTGGATTGACCCATAACACTGTTATTAGTGTTATGTACAATCAAATTCTCTAAACCTGATGACAATTACTACAAAAAACTTTTCATTGAATGATAACCCCATGTCTATGGATCAATTTCAGTTTATGTTCATGCTAGCTAGCACACATCAAGCTATCTATTAAACACTCAGATTCACAACTAAAATAGATGGGGTGAAAGTCGTCCAGCAAAAATAGTTTTAATTTTTTTTTTTTTTTTTTTTTTTTGTATTTGCAAAAAATATATAAATTAAAAGCGATAAATAAAATTATACACATTACATATATATACATTACATTTCATACATACATATACATTACATACATACATATACAAATATATAAATTAAAAAGCAGTAAATAAAAAAAAAACAAAAGAAAATATAAAAATATATTTTTTATAGAAAAACTAAATTTTTATTAAAAAAAGAAAAGCATAAATTAAAAACAAAAATAAAATTGAAAAAAAAGCGAAAAAAAATAAGAAAATAGATTTTTTAGGGTTTGGCCGTACAATAACAACGTACTTTTCCAAGTGTACCGATCTAATGTAGCGTACTTTTTTTGTTCCACTTAATGTAACTAACTTTACATTTTGTACCAATCTACCCCATGAAACTTGTTTAACCGGCACCAAAAAATTTTTGCCTATTTTTGCGTTTTCTCGTTTGCACGTTTTATCCGTTTTACACATTTTCGTCGCTTTTAAATGATTTTGCATGTTTTCGCGTTATCACACGTTTTCATCCGTTTTGCCCGTTTTGCTTCGTTTTAAATACATTTTCGGTTTTTGAACGTTTTGCCCCTTTTGCATGTTTCATCCGTTTTGCCGTTTCGTTCGTTTTAAATCTGTTTTCGCATGCTTTTAACGTTTTGCCCTTTTGCATGTTTCATCCGTTTTGCCCGTTTTCGTTCGTTTTGCACATTTTCACACGTTTTGCATGATTTCATCCGTTCTTACGTTTTGTTCGTTTTACATGTTTTCACTGTGTTTGCACACTTTTCCGATTTTGCGTTTTTATGCGTTTTATATTATTCAGCGATAATTCAATTTTTGCTAAAAACATGGCAAAGATATGGTTTTATATTATTCAGATCTTCTTCTCCATAACCTAATAACCACGCCCCACAAACCCTCTCATCCGCCTCCTTCTAGATCTGTTTTCCGGTGAAAAAAAACATCACACATCATCCTCTTTTCTAGTTGATTCAAAGGCTATGGATTCGTTATTATCAATGATAAATCAACCGGACGATCCAAAAGCTATGGATTCGTATGTTTTTTTTGGTCATTTAACGTATGATTCGTATGCTTTGGTTATGGTATCAAGAAGCCAAGGAAACACAAAATCACGTCCACCAAAGGGGTTAGTATGTTACTTTTTAGTTTTTATAATAACACTTTGATTTATAAATAGTCATATGTTCATATTATAGTTACACAAAGTGAATAATTGTAACAAATAATAATATGCAATTATCCCAATGTTTTATGTGGCGTAAGATTATGAAGCTGTTTTAATGTGTTTACAATTGAATATAGTTAGCTTAGGATAATTAGTTTATATTGGGAATAATATCAACTAAGTGCTCTTTATGATTTATGAGTGAAAACGGATTAACTATCGAGTGTAACTAGTTTGATGTGGTTGGTCGTCTAATGTGGCTTACCCATATCATATACTCATACACGCACACTCAAATGCAATGGCAAACACTTGCTTAATGATGACATTTTACATCATTTACGGTGAAAGAAAAGTTCAAAAAAAAAGTATAAGCGAAGTTACTTTGGAGCATGTACTTTACTTAGTCGAATGAAGGGTAATTTGGTTTTAAAACGTTTTAAAAAATGCAACTATGATGTATAAGGTGTGATATTTGCAGCAGAATATTGCTTAAGCCAAAATGACCTTTTACATGTTTCAAGTTTTGAACCCTTTTTCGAGCAAAATGAAGTACGGGCTCTAGAACATTGTTTTATAATACTTTACTTTTTTTTTTTTTTTCATTGTTTTGTATAATAAATGCACTAAAAAAGTGATAATTAACACATATGTACAGATGGCTCAGATGGAAAGCACATTGCGTTTTATTGAATAGATCTATAGGTTCAATTTCTTTTCCCACAAAATTTAGCACAAAGTTTTTAATACACAATGTCTTGTGAAATGGCTCGCTTTTAGTATAATGACCTATTATTAATTTAAATACACTTTGATGATTCATTCACAAACTGGTCGTGCAATTAATATTACCTCATCGATTCCAAAGGTTGGTTTAACATATATGTTCTTGATTTAACATGTATGTTTTAAAAATGTTTGTTCTTGGTTTAACATATATTTAACATGTGTGTTCTTGGTTTAACATGTATGTTTTTTTAACGTGGTTATACAAATAATTTTAATTTAATGGTTATAGCTTATTTATTTTGCATTTAACATGTATGTACTTGGTTTTTAATAAATTTACATTATCTAGAAAATACATAGGCACTTTACTATTTGAAAGACATAAATTGTAAAATATTATTCCAAAAACATAAATAAAAAAATTAAATTTAGGCCCTCACATGTGTTTATACGTGTGTAATATTAGTTTCGTTTATTTTCCTAATTTTATATTTTTCTTTGTATCGGATGCAATTGAATTAAAAGAATGATGACAACGAGTGTGCACATTTGTCCGTCTTGAAACATTGAAAGGGCGTGCACATATGTCCAACTTCGAACTTTGGCGACTACGGTGTGCATATATGTCCGACTTCTAAAATATTGATAACAAGGTGTGCACATATATATGTTTGCGTTAAATTGTATACACGTGTATAGATCGATTAGATTCATGTATTTCTACTTCTTAAAATTTGTATTTAATTGTATATCAATCGATATTGGATTTTATATTTAACATATATGTTTTTGGTTTCATATAAACTTATCTAAAAAACATGTATGCATTTCACTATGAAAAACATGGATGTCAAAAAAAACTATTCCAAAAACCAAAATAATAAAATTAATTCAGAAAAACACATATGCACTAAATCAGTTTTAAAACATTGCATGTTTCAGAAAAAAAGCCAAAAACACGCAAAAAAAAAATGAATGTTTTTAAAATTTAGGATTTATTTATTTTAAAAAATCAATAATATAAAATTGACTTTTACTATTATACCCTTTGGATTAATAAAAAGGTTTAATAATTAAAAATGCTATGTTGCATTGATATGTTGCACAATATGCATTACTAGGAGTACATAAGGGTTCTCGCGGTTCTCACATAGGGGGTTCTCAAAATAAAGGCCCCTATATATATATATATATATATATATATATATATATATATATATATATATATATATATATATATATATATATATATATATATATATATATATATATATATATATATATATATATATATATATATATATATATATATATATATATATATATATATATATATATATATATATATATATATAGGGTGATGAAGTTATGGAAATGGATCTGTTATTCTAAAGGGTAGTAGGAGTTGGAATATGACTTTGGTTGGGTATTTTGTGGGAATGAAGATGAGTTACAGGGAGATTATGGGTCATCTAAGGAGAATGTGGAGGCCATACTTTTTTGATGAAATTATTATGAATGAGTGTGGTTTGTATTTTCTTAAGTTCAAATCTGATGAGGGTATGCCACTTGTTTTGGAAAATGGACCTTGGCTTGTTGATGGTAAGCCGCTGTTTGTTCAAAAGTGGGAAGTAGGAATGTGTATGAATAAGCCAGAGCCAACCAAGGTTCCTGTATGGGTTAAGATTATGAATGTTCCTTTAGAGGCTTGGAATGTGGAGGGTATTAGCGGGATTGCTAGTGGAATTGGGAACCCAATCATCATGGGCGAAATCACTACTTCTATGTGTGAGAAAGCGTCTGGTAGGGCTAGTTTTGCTAGAGTTACGTGGAGATTGATCTTTGCTAAGGGTCTAGTGGATCGGGTTGAAGTCAATTACAAGAGCTTAGGAAGGTCTATGAAGCTAAGGGTGGAGTATGTTTGGAGACCTCCAATTTATGGTCATTGCAAAGTGTTTGGCCACAATTTTGTTGGTTGTCCTAATAGGATTATTACTGAAGCTGAGAAAGTGGTGAGAAATGATAACGAGAGAAAGAAAACTGGTGTTGGTTTGAATGAAGGGAAGAATGATGGTGAATGGCAGAATCTGGGTAGGAAGGAAGCCACTAGGAAGGAAGGTGATAATATGGGTACTTATGTGCAGAGGAATTTTTATGGTGCTAGTTCTAGTAGAGGTGGTTTTGGTGGAAGGGGTAGAGGTAATGGGTATGGTAGAGGAAATGGAGATCAGAGGTATGCTAGAAATGAGAATAAGCAGTTTGTTCCAAACAAGAAGGTTAGAGTTCCTAATGATAATCAGCCTGACGGAAGTGGTCAAAGTGATAAAGTTAAAGGTAAAATGGATGTGGATGGTGAGGAAGGTAATGGCAGTGGTAATAAGAATGGTTTGAAGAATAACAAGTTTTCTACCTTGGCCGATGAAACTGAAATTAAGAAAAAACTTGAGTGGGAAGCTACAAGGAGGAGAATTGATGATGTTTGTTCTAAGGGTTTGTCTATAGGTATAGAGGAGATAGATGGATGGTCTAAAGATCTAAAACAATATTACAAAAGGAAATATGTGGTCCCAACTCCTAATGCTAATGTAGAAAGGTTAAGACAGAAAGTGGTTGAGCTGCAAAAAAAAATCAACTATAGTAATAAATGGCTGATGAAAGGATCTAAAGAGAATGCTGAAAGGATGTGTAAGGGTTTAATGGAAGAGAAAGGTCTAACTAAGAATCAAGCTTTTACTAAGGCATATGATGAGGCTTATAGAGATGAATTGAAGAGGATTAAAGACTTAGTGGTTAAAAGGCAAGTGGTTGAGGTTGAGCTTTTCATCGAAACAGACCAAGTTTTTTCTCTTTATGAGTTAGAGAGTTGGACTAAGAAGATGCTTGACCTTTACAAGTCTAGAGTTGGTTTTAATATTTTTGAGAAAGTTCAAGAGTCATTGAAGATTACGGATGAGAATATGGTTGAGGAAGTGCTTGAAGATGTGGGTGGTAGTGCTCATTTCTTGGCTCAGGATGATGTTACCAATGTCCATGATGAATATATTGCTGATATGCAAGGAGGTATTGCTTCACACCCTTCTAATTTTAAATGTTAGTCAAACTAGCTGCTTGGAATGTTAGGGGGATGAATTCTACCCTTAAGCAAGATGAGATAAAGGCGTTGATTAGAAGAGAATTTATGTATGTGTCTTTGTTTGGAGACTCAGTTGAGGAAGAAGTTTGTGAACTCTGTTTGTAATAGCCTTGTTTGGAGGATGGAATTGGGTTTCAAACTCTAGTGATAGTAGCAAGGGTTGTAGAATTGTGGTTGGATGGGACCCTCTTGCTATCAGTGCTAACTTGGTCTACCAAATTGATCAAGTGATGCATTTTGAAGTTACTTTTATTCATGATAGCAAGAAGGTGTTTATATCTTATGTATCTTTGAGAATATGGTGATGGGTAGAAGAATGTTATGGAAGAACTTATGTGAGCACAAGAAGCTGGTTTGGATGTGGAAGACCTTTCTAGTTATGGTATGTTTTACACTTGGATCCAAAAAAGAAATGTTCCTGGTGAAGGTATTTTGAGGAAGTTAGACAGGGTTATGGGGAATGGTGATTTTGTTGCTGTCTATGAGAGGAGTTACGCTAATTTTCTCCCATACTTGACTTCTGATCATTGCCCTGCTACTCTTTTCATCCCTGTGGTTAATAAGATTAAGCCTAAATCTTTTAGGTTCATGAATTTTCTTGCTGAGAAAAAAGATTTCTTACCTCTTGTTAAAGTCAATTGGTGTGTTGAAGTTAAGGGCTTTTCTATGTTTATTCTAGCCAAGAGACTGAAGAACATGAAGAAGTATATGAGAAAGTTAAATAGACAGAATGGGAATGTTTTTGAGAAAGTTAAGGTGCTGAGGAAAGAGCTTTGTAGAGTGCAAGAAAGTTTAGACAAAGAACCTAATAATGTTTTTCTTAGAGAATAGGATATGATTTATTCAAAAGCTTATCATGATGCAGCTCTTGATGAAGAGAGGTTGTTGAAGCAGAAAGCCAAGATTGACTGGCTTAGAGAAGGAGATCAGAATTCGGCATATTTTCATAAGATTTTGAAGGGCAGAGTTAGCAGAAGTAGGGTTGAGGTTGTGAAAGATGAACATGGAAATGAGTTTCAAGGGGAAGAGGTTGCCTCTCAGTTTGTGAATCACTTCCAGAGTTTTCTTGGTGCCACTAAAGAGGTCATCCCGATTGATGATTTTGATAGCTTGTTTGTGAAAAGGCTTGACTTCCAGCTTGCTGAGAATATGATTCGACCGGTGACGGATGAGGAGATTAAAGTGGCTATGTTTGGTATTAAAGACGACAAGTCTGCTGGTCCAGATGGTTTTACTTCAAAAATTTTCAAGAAGGCGTGGTCTATGGTGGGTTTGGATGTATGCAATGCTGTTAGAGAATTCTTTACATCGAGAAAGATGTTAGGTGAGTTTAATACTAACCTTATCTCTCTTATTCCTAAGATTAGTGTGCTGTCCTTTTGACTAATTATCGCCCATAGCGTGTTGTAATGTTGTCTACAAGTGCATTAGTAAAGTCTTGACCAATAGGCTTAAGAGGGTCTTGATAGCATTATTGATAGAAATCGGTGTGCTTTTATTCTGGTAGACACATAAGTGATAACATTTTACTCACTCAAGAACTTATGTGTGGGTATGACCGTAATTCTGGAACTAGGAAATGTGCCTTTAAGGTTGACATTAAGAAGGCTTGTGATACCGTGGAATGGAAGTTTTTGGAGGTGGTTCTACATAAGTTTGGATTTCATGAAACCATGGTTAAGTGGATTTTGACTAGCCTTACCACTGCCTCATTTTCTTTATGTGTTAATAATGAGATTCATGGCTTTTTTAAGAGTAGGAGAGGGTTGAGACAGGGTGACCCCATCTCGCCATATTTGTTTACCATTGTTATGGAAGTCTTGAACCTTATAATTAAAAGGCAAATTAGAAGTGATAAGAAGTTTCAGTACCATCAATTCTGTAGCAAGCTTAGCCTTACTCACCTATGTCTTGCCGATGATTTGTTACATTTGTGTCATGGAGACTATAACTCTGCTTGTATTCTTAGGAGAGGCATTGATGAGTTTAGTATGTGCTCTGGTCTCTATCCTAGTGTTGAGAAAAGTACGGCTTTCTACTATAATGTTCCTGATGATGAGAAAGTGAAGATTGCCCTTGCTTTACCTTTTAGAGAAGGTAAGCTTCCTGTTAGGTACTTAGGCGTTCCTATGATTACCAAACAGTTACTTAATTTGGATTGTAGAGTGCTTGTTGAGAATGTGAGGTAGAGAATATTGGATTGGAAGAATAAATGCCTTTCTTATGCTGGTAAGCTTCAACTGATTGCAGCTGTTTTTTCTTTTCTTAGTGTGTATTGGGCTTCTATGTTCATTATTCCAAAGCATATTTGTGCCACTATAGATAGAATTCTTAAAAACTTTCTTTGGGGTAACGATGATGTTAAGAAAGGGACATCTAATGTTTCTTGGAAAGATGTTTGTAGACCTAAGAGTCAGGGTGGGTTAGGAATTAAGACTACGAGTTTGATGAATGAAAGTCTTATGTGCAAATATTTTGGAACATTGTCGATAAAAGGACTCATTGTGGGTTAAGTGGATTAATGCATCGGGTTAAGAGGTAAATGTATTTGGGATATTGATGTTCATCGCTGGCTGGTTGGAGTTGGAGACAGATCATGAGGCTTAGAGATAGAATCAGAAGTCATATTGGTGTTAAGATAGGCAATGGGAAGAGTTGTTTTGTTTGGTTTGATAAATGGCACATTAGTGGTCTTTTAAGTAAACTGATTTCTCACAATTTCCTTGTGTCTAATGGGTTTGATTTAAATGATAAAGTGCTGGATTGTATTGATAGTGGTAAGTGGGTTTGGCCGTTGGATTGGGTTGGTAGGTTTGATGTGGTTACTAATGTTCCTGTCCCTGTTTTAAGTGAATTAGAAGATAAGGCTATTTGGTATAACAAAACTATGATATTGTTGATTTTAATGTTAAAGAGGCTTGTGAGATTATTAGAGAATGTGCGGAGGTTATATGGCATAAGCATGTCAGTTTTACGCAATGTATACCTAGACATGCTTTCATTCTTGGATGGCTATAAAAGCGGTTAAAGACTCTTGTGGACTTTCCGTTGGTTTAATTTGAGCAATGGCTGTTGTTCTTTGTGTTCAACTTGTATTGATTCACGATTATTTGTTTTTGATTGCCAATTCTCTAGTTTTTATGGGACAAATTGAAAGTTATGGCGAGACACGATAATTTAAGTAACATTTGGGCTGAGGTTATCTCTGGAATCTGTATTAAGAAGACTAGTAATTCCATTTGGAGTATCAATCAAAGGCTTGTTTTTGGTGCTTCGGTTTATTTCATCTGGCAGGAACGAAATTCTAGAATGTTTGGAGGTAAGAGTAGGTATGTTTAATCAAATTATCAATGTGGTGAGACTTAAATTGCTTAGTCTTAATATTAAGAAGTCTAGTGAGGTGAATAAGGTTGCTGAGATATGGGGTCTGTTGGATCGATATACTTTAATCAAACTAACTTAACTAGCTTGTTAAGGTTTAATAACCTTGGATAAATCCTAAGTTATTAACAAAGAAACACTGAGCAATCTTTATCAAGTACGCGGAATTTACTTAACAAAGCTAAGAAGAAAAACTTTATTATAAACTCTAAATCGCTTATTATGCGAGATACTCTAATACAACTCTAAGATAATCGAACTTTCTCTAAAACACTAATTCGTAAACTCTAAAACTCTTTTTTGAAATCGTTACCTCTAATGCCAATCTAGGAGTCCTTTTATAGGCTCGAGGATATCCTAGTCGGTTTACAATTGATAACCTTGTGCGACAAGTAATCTAAACATGGAATACAATTCTTTCCATAAGCGAATATAACGATTCTTTTGTTCTAGCGATACTTTGACTTCATCTTGCGTGCTGACTTTGTCTTTAGCGATTACTTTGACTATTTGACTTCTTTCAATACTTTGTAGCTTCTGTGCTTTCATATCTTGATGCTTTGATATGATCAACACTTTCATATCCAACAATCCTCCCTAACTTGAATTCTACTTGCTTGACTTCAAGTTCCTTTATCGAATATATCTCTATGACTTCATCTTAAAAATGGATTGTTTCTTAGTCTTTATCATTGTAGCATCTGTTCTTGTCAAAGTATCTCTTAGAATTGTTCTCTTATGACATCCAACAAGCTCCATCTTTTGACAACACGACAACATATGACAATTTGTACATTAATTCGGTTTAAGTTGCATACTATTCTCATCACTTTTAAGTGAATCATTGAAAATTAATGGATTTAAATCTCTTTACCAAAGCCATTATCTCGGAGTAGCCAAATGTTTTGGTGTGTAAGACCATGGTACATTGATAACCATATGATTTTTAGCAAACCACCGACTATCAATGATTTGATTTGTCTTTACCAAAAGTCGTACCCTTTCGGACTAGTTAGTTCTTCTATCTAATGGTGAACTAATTACCAATAATGGTTTTCCATAGCCTTTACTACAAGCCATTTTCTTGTGGGCTAGCCAACTCTACACATTCTTGATATGGTGAGTTGATTACCATCAACTTATTAGCAAGTTGTCAACTAAAAGCGGTTTGATATATCTTTACGAGCCGTTTGCTCATGGATTAGTCAATCCTTTTGTAACCATGGTGGATTGATAACCTATTGATGTTATCATCACAAAACCATTTATCCAACCTTTATTTCAAAAATATTTATCACTTAGCAAAAGATTTCTTCTAAAGTCATTTAAGCGGTTTAGTTCAATAAGCAGATACTTTGATGAAAGTCTTGTCGATCAGCAAATACTTTGAATAAAAGTCTTGATATATCAAAAAGTATTTATTCAAATAAAATTCATACCAGTTATAGATCATTCTCGACAATGGTAGTCCGGTTTATAAACAAATTGATCACCATGCAGCGGTTTCATTAGCCTCTTTTACTTCCAATCCATGCTCTAGCATTCTTCTCATGAGCTCAAGCTGTAAGAGGTATCTTCTTTCGCAAACATGTGTATCATTGTTCCATTCTCTAGCTCAAAACATGAACTCAGTTCTTCAAAGAATCTCCAACAAACTATTTCGTTTTCTTGATTCATCCGGATATCATCGGTGCTCTTCTTGATTTCCCACATAGTTATGAGATCACCATGTAAACCAATCCAATCCCTTCAAATGGATGATCTTCAAAATAAGCCTTCACAACATGATATAAGTAGAATAATTCTACTCTATCAATAATATGCAGTAAATCCCATAGCCTTTTGAAAACTTTAAAGCTTTCATCTTCCTTATGAAAAACCATGTAATCTCCATTCTTAGATTTCACAACTTTGAAAACACTGATCTTTGATCTGTTCATCTTCATGTCATCATCTTCTTTTGTATAATCAAAGTCTACCACTCTGAGATAATTCTTCAATTCATCACTAGTCTCAGATCTTAATTCAACCTTTTCTTTCTTTGAAAACTGAACATCAGTAACCCGGTTTTCTTTTCTCTTTAAGCTCTTCTTCCTTTCGACTTCAGTCCAATAAGCTTCTTCTCTGAAGTCTTTAATATCGCAACACTCTTCTTATAAACTTCATTTCATCATCATGAGTCTTTTCATATCAACATAATTTAGCTTCGTAAACCTTTATATCCTCGACCTTTCAAATAAGCCATCATAGCATTCTGTCCTTAGCTAAATTAGGTCTTCTTGGCATATATCTAACGGTGTAGGAGGCAGAAGGTTCGTTAGCTTGACATCTAATTCTTGAACTTTTGGTTGCTTCTCTATTCGAGCTTCTTGAGCTTCTTTGTTCTTCTCTATCTTTAGCATCCAACTCTTCTTGAACTTTTCTAGCTGCGACTTCATTCCTAGCAACTTCAATTGCTCTAAGTTCTACTAAAGTGAGTTTCTTTTCTTGATTTCAACGAACTCCTTTCCTTTTGTCTTTAGGATCAATGGGTGGTTGAGAAGCTCTTGGTTGTTCTTCTTCTTGTACATCTCTAATAGTAACTCCTCCTCTTGGTTGTGACAAATCTAAAATTGTAGCAATTAATTCATCATCACTCCACGAGAATGAATAGGTTTGAATGTAGCTTCCTCCTCTTCTTACATAACAAATGTAGAAGGACCAGCTTCTTCTTCAAAATTCAATACCCTTGGAGTTATTACTTCTTGCCTAGATGTATCATGAAAATCAGTACTTTGATGTTCAGTACCTTGATCATCAGTACCTTGAACTTGCACTTCTTCTTCTTGTTCCTCATAATCTAAAATAATCTTTTCTGCAGTACTTACAAATTCTTTCTTCTTTGTAACATCTTCTTTCAAATTTTCTTTTGCTAAATTCCTCCCCAAGTTGACAGAAGATGGTTTGGGAACCTTCTTGCGTTTTAATTCCTTTCGAAGTTGTTTACGACGTTTGTTTTCCTCTTTAACCCATAAGTTGAATCCTTGAATATATGGTTTAATAAAATTCCTCAACCAAATATACCTACGTCGCAACTTCCGAAGTGCTTTAGCTTGACGCTCAACAGTCTTGTTCAACCTAGTAAGCTCCCTTGTCAAAGCATAATTATCCAAAGTCAAACCTTCACGAGGTATAGTATGATCATCACCTTGAAGATGTGAATGAGCCTCGAAACAGAGGAGCGAATGGTGTGGAGATGGAGTAGGTGTTCGTTCAATCTGCTTGAACCTCGGGGCTTGGAGAAAGCAGTACCACAGCAAGATGCGATACCTTCAATAGAAGCGATGCTTGCGAGCGATTACAGTGTGAGGTAGCACTTTGTGAAGCGATACTATGTCTGAGCGGTACCTTCACTTGTTTCATCCTCTCCGGCTCGGACGCACGTGCGGCTTGAACAACTTCCATCATTGTAGTAATTAATGGAATATCTCCACCTACGAACAAATCACTGCGCCTAGCCATGAATGTATATATTTTGGCTTGTTGCACAATAACGAGTAACAAAGCAACGGGTTTTGGAACATCGACCAATTGCTTGTTTAAGAAAACTCTGTACAAACCTTGGGTACATCAACCATTTTGACCCGGATGATGTATGTGAGCATCCCATCAAAATAAGCCTTGAAAAATTAAACATTTTATGCGTAGCTAAACCAACCACTGCAGATGCTATATTCGACCCAAACTGCTCCCAAGAAGTGCTTTTAGAACTTATGCAATGGAGCGATACATGAATCAAGAACTTCCATTGAGGACGAGAATAATGTTTTCTTGAATGTTTGTTCGGTCAATGATCCTTCATAGCCAAGATTCCTAAAGTATCCCAAATCGGTTGCTTGTCAAATCGAATAGCCCTTCTTCATCACCAAATAATAAATCTTCTCGAATAGAGGCTTCGTAATCTTGATAGTCCGTCCGAAGAATGTTGATCTAATATAGTATTCATCCTCCTCCATATTATCTCTTGCATTAGCCCAAAATTCTTGAATCCATGGTTCAATAATATCCGGTTCAACTAAAGAGCATAACTAATAAGCGACCCAGAAGATAATCAATGATATCATAAAAGCCACATTCGCCTCAGTCTTGTCCAAATTAGCCACCATATTGTGCTTGAAAGCAGTTAAACGATTCGCCATTTGTTGAAAAAGTGAGCACAATAAAGATTGTATCAAATAATAAAGAGATGGTGATTGGGAGATAAGTATAGAAAAGATGTAAAGAATAATATGAGAGGAAAAGCGGAAAGTAGTTATTTATAGGTAGGATTTGAAAATCAACGCCCAAAATAAAATAACGTTGGCTTTAATTACCCTTCAATATTACCGTTGGAACAATACTTTAATCGACAAACATTACTTTCCACATAGCGATACTTTCCCAGCGGTACTTTCCCAAGCGGTACTTTTAGGAAAAACAAGCTTTGCCAAATACCGTCATATAAACTAAGTATAAACAAACATCCTCCCTCAGCAATACACGGGACTATACTAACACCTTATAGTCCTCCCTTAAACATAGCTTAGTAGTTAATCATTCCAATGCTCACGACCAAGTGATTGAATCGTGACACATCAAAACCTTTTGTAAGTAAATCGACTACATTGTCATCGTGTGAACTTTAACCACATTAATGATCCTATGCTCATAGCGATCTACGATAAAGTGATGCCTAATCGAATATGCTTTGTCTTGGAATGATACAGTGATTCTTCACAATACAAATGGTACTCTCATTATCAATATTGATAGGAGTATTTTGAAATTGAACCCATAGTCCAAGAGTTGATTACGCATCCACAAAACTTGACCACAACAACTTGCGGCTGACTATATTCGACTTGATGATGATGTTCTTTGCAATTGTCTGCTTCTTGCATTGCGGAGACTAATCTTCTTCCAAGATATTGGCATCCACAGGTTGTGGATCTTCATCATAATTATCACCGCATAGTCACTATCTCAAAAGCTTCCAAGTGAAAAGGTGACTCTTTAGGATACCACAACCCCAACTTAGGTTGTTGTTTCGGATAACGAGAAAATCCTTTTACGGCATTCATGTGAGAGATCTTTGGTGAGACTTGATATCTTGCACATAGACAAGCAAGAAACATGATATCGCCTTGATGCATTAAGATACATAAGAGAGCCAATCATTGACTGTTTGTTGATGTTTTGAAATTAACATGGCCCAATATTCTATGCCATTGATGTGCCTCTACGGATGTTGCTTTAGCCACCAAACATGTGGCTCTTCCATAAGAATGTAGACTCTTCATGTCTAAACTATACACATCATTTGTCCTTGGTACTCGAGTACTACCAAATCATCATCAACGGGTTTGAAGTCGAAGAAAGGATGAGACATTCGTGTCGGTGAATAACACAGGATGCTTTTATCACAAATTTGAGGCCGACAACAAGTTGAACTTTAGCTCCTTCACATATATGACATTCTCAAAATCAATTCTTCCACTTTAATTGTTCCTTTCCCATAATCCTTCCTCCATTGGGATCATTCCCAAATGCAACTTTTCCTCCACTAATATTTCTAAAATCGACAGGATCTCTTTATCGCTGTCATATTTCCGAGCAACCACTATCCACAATAAGATGATCTTTAAGCTCCTCTTACGGGTTGCCACGCACACAAAGAAAAGAGTTAGAAACTTTTAGGAACCAAAGCCATTCTTGACTTGTGTTCCCCTTGTGGAGTTACAAAATCAAATTCTTTGAGTATGTAATTCCCTATCTTTCAAATGATGATCCAAAATTATCTTTTGATTTTTAGCATGTGGATTTTCAAAACTTTACGGTTTTCAACATAAATCTCTTTCATCGATTTTAGCATTTTCTTGTGTCACACAAACATCGATTCACTTTTGTTGAGCGTATTGTGTGTCCACACCGATACTTTCCCTTTTACCCATTCGGTTTTAACGGTGGTTCACTGTGATCTAGATCCCTATATGAATTATGATACTTTCTAGGTTGATAGTGAGATCTCCTTGAATTCCTATTCAAGCGGTGTTATCGATTACCTTGTCTCGAGCGTTACTTTGAAAATCTTGAGATCTTGAAGATCTTCTCGATGTGGGTATCTATGATCAGTGTGAAGTTTCGTGATTAACTCTATTTGAATTAGTCTAAAGCGGTTTGTGCTCTCTAGGTTTCGATTTGTAGACTTATTCCTTGAAACTTGCTTAGATATTACGAGTGTTTGTCACAATCTTTGATTAAGTGAGTAGGACTATAACACACAAAACACGGTTTTGACCCATATGACCAAAGTAATTTCTTCTCTGTCTATGCCCAAAATTATTTTGCCTTCTTGATGGTGATAAAATCTGTTTTGACCAAAATTATCCCAAAAGGTTTAGCGATCTTGTTTTGAAAAGGTTTTCTGAAGAAAGTCTTGCTTGTTGAGCGATGCTGGTTTAAAGGTTACGCTTGATTTTGAGCAATATTTTCAACAGTTTCTTTGGGTTTCTCGAGACCTAGATTGAGCAACAAGCTTCTTCCTAAACTCTAGACTATCTACACCATAACGAAAACATCGGGCCTAGAGGGTTGATGATTAATGGGATGAGGAACGACATGATAACCATTGTCTTTCTTATATTCAAGAGGTGGTTCATTATTGATCCCTCATTACTAGATGTATCTACATAGTTAATGAGTTCATCATCACTAGTGGTTATGTCCTCAAAAACACCATCATCACGATTACTAGTTTGGTTTTCGGCTATGTTACTAAAATCCATTCCAAATCCTAAGCTTTGTTCTAATGTAAGCCGCCTGCATTTTTCAACATAAGCAACATGGGACAATCGGACTCTCCCAAGCGAAGAAACTTAGCTAACAAATCATCTCTTTCCTTAGTTAATTTCTCAATTTCAAGCAATCTTACAGTTTAGTTTCCATTCACTAAGTTTTAACTGGTAATCTGTTGTTCATACTTTTCATTGAAGCCATTTCATTATTTTCATGTGTTATGATTTTAGCTTCCATAGACTTTAAAGTGATTTGATAACTGCTACCTCGGACCTAGCCCTAATACAATTATCTCTTTCAATCACATAACTGTTAAGTAATTTAGGCTTCTCGGATGTTCGCACTCCTTGCAAAGTGACCGGTCTTTTGACAATTGAAGCACTCAATTTTAGATTTGTCAAAAGTTATTCCTTGTTTTGGTTTGAAATCAATGCTTTTACTGTCTTCTTCATGTACTTTTTGATCCTTGCGTGATCAAAGCAACTTGCCACGATATCAATTTCTTCAAGTGCATCTTCTTCAATCATGCTAGATCTTCTTGAGTGATGGTAAGCGTGCTTGTTGTGCAAAGAAGGAGCACACAACTTCATCCGAGTTCAAAGTGATAGATGGTGGGGCTGTTGAGCATATGATGGGGGATTGTAAAGCGGTGCTTTGAGAAACAATACTTTGAGGAGAAGCGATACTTTTGGAAGTACTACTCTTCTTTTCGGATGATAGAAAAGCAATCTTGTGAGATTTGGAATTGGGTTGACCACTCATCTCATGTTCATACACCTTGATTGATGATAAAGATCAACAAAGTCCATAACATCCAATCCTTGTTGTCCTCGATCATAGTAGCAATCACATGCCATGTGGATGGCAAACTCTTAGAAACTTCAAATTAGCATCCTCAACTGATACTTACGCCTTGTATAACTCCAACATGTTGAGGAGATTACGAAACCTATCATATGCGACATCAAGACTCTCTTTTCCCATCTTGTGAAAGTTTCAAACTGTTGTTTCACAAGTTTCATGCATCTTCTTAGAGGCTTCATTCCCTCCAAATCTGGTCTTGAGAGCGACCCAGGCTTAGCATCTTTAGCATCATGAAACTTGAGAAGATGACCATACGGAATGGCGAGACAAGAGAATGTTTAGTGCCTTCTCTTGATTCCTTATGGTTGTTCTTGGTAAGACGCCTTTGGTGCTATAGGTTGTCCAGGAACATTAACAGTTCTGGAACAACTTCATTCCCATTCACAATTACATTCCACAGAGCATGGTGCAGTAATGGCAATATCTTGCCTCATCTTCATGCACCGAGATCATATTCTCCTTCTTGATAATTGGAATTCGAGTGA
The DNA here is from genome assembly GCA_022545495.1 of Chrysanthemum lavandulifolium. NCBI lineage: Eukaryota > Viridiplantae > Streptophyta > Magnoliopsida > Asterales > Asteraceae > Chrysanthemum > Chrysanthemum lavandulifolium. The sequence continues at coordinate 40,720,491 of CM040241.1, read as the reverse complement.
GGTGATTGAGGTGGTGGAGCGACTTCATCGACATCTTGAATATAGTTGAAGTAGGGTTTCTTCCTAGTCGAGTTTCCACACAAGCTCGATACCACTTGTTGGATCGATATACTTTAATCAAACTAACTTAACTAGCTTGTTAAGGTTTAATAACCTCGGATAAATCCTAAGTTATTAACAAAGAAACACCGAGCAATCTTTATCAAGTCAGCGAATTTACTTAACAAAGCTAAGAAGAAAAACTTTATTATAAACTCTAAATGCGCTTATTATGCGATACTCTAATACAACTCTAAGATAATCGAACTTTTCTCTAAAACACTAATTCGTAAACTCTAAAACTCTTTTTTGAAATCGTACCTCTAATGCCAATCTAGGAGTCCTTTTATAGGCTTAAGGATATCCTAGTCGGTTTACAATTGATAACCTTGTACGACAAGTAATCTAAACATGGAATACAATTCTTTCCATAAGCGAATATAGGTTCTTTTGTTCTAGCGATGCTTTGACTTCATCTTGCGATGCTTTGACTTTGTCTTTAGCAAGATTTTGACTATTTGACTTCTTTCGATTTTGCGACTACGGTACTTTCATATCTTGATGCTTTGATATCTTCAACACTTTCATATCAGCGTGGTCTTCACAGTGCAGGTAGGAAAGAGTTTGATGGGCTTGTTGGCGACATGGATATTGATGACATCACATAATGTGTTTGTTAAGTTTGGCCTGCATAATTTAAGGATTAACTTCATGCAGTTTAGGAGTATCTTAAGATGGTATAGTGTTCATAATGGGTATGGTTATAATCTGTTTTGGAGGTATGGGAAGAAGAATGTGTGGATTGATTGGTGTTGGGTCTGTTGGCTATGCACTACAGAAGAAACCAGGCTTTATGGTTGGCTTAAGTATAGTATTTATGGTGAAGATGAAGGGCTTAATACTATGGTTGAGTTTAACCATACATGTTCTGTTAATACTCTGCGCTGGCTACCTGATAAGGATGATTTAATGAGTATGGAGTATTGTCATTGGTCTTGCATTTTCTCTTATTGTTCTGACTTTCTGCTGTGGCTACTTCTGATTTCTAAGTTTTTTTGCAGATTCAGGACTAAAGACCATATGCTATTTTGGTTCATTTGGTTCTTGTATGAGTTCTGTTTTGTGCAGGAAAAGTGGTGTTTCAGCCTCTATCTATTACTGCATTTGCGGTTTGTAGTTTGGCAAGTTCTCAAGCTACACTTTGGTTTTGACACCACTATGATGGGAGGTTTAAGGGAAGGATGCACTCTTTCCTACCTTAGGTTTTCCCATTGGGTTTTACTTTGGGTAGGTTTTAAGGAGGCATCTTCCTTAAACTTGCTACAACGGCACTCCCTTTATGGATATTTTATGGATGATGGTATGATGTCTTGGATCACTTTTCTTGGATTTAGTTTGCTGTCTAATGATGCTGTCTTATGGATGAGTTTTTTTGGCCTTGGATGCATATCTTTATGGATTTATTATAGATGTATTTTGAGATTTACAGGTTTTCTAATAAGCCGTAGTGTATGGTGATGTTTTGGGGTGCTTTGGTTGGTCCCTTTGCACTTTCAATGATTCAGAGTATACTTTGGTTTGTTAGTTTATTCCTGGTCTCATTGTCTTTTAGTCTGTAATTTGTTCCTTTTGTTTCTCAGTTTTCTATTCATTTAGTTTTGCTTTTGTTCCCGTTTGTATGTTGAGCATGGGTATGTCCATGGCCATTGTGCTTTTTAGCCAAAGCATGCTTTTAGGGATGTATCCTTTAAGCTCTTTTTGCTTTGGGCTTGTTTTGTAGTTTTATTGCCTTTTGGCTCTTTCTTAATAAATTTACCATTAAGAATAAATACTTGTATAAATGTACTAACCTATTACATATGAAAAACGTACGTGATCCTTACCCTTAAACGTAAAAAGCTCATCTAAGATGATATAAAGTACTTATATAATGACAATCTTACAAAAATATAGTAAAATTTCGAGGCTAGTAAAACGCTCCATCAAGTGTCATTGTACACATTTTTAGCTATACATATGTAGGGCGTTTTCGATGATATAATTTCTGTATTAGTAGGTGTTTATGCTTTAAGTTTTAGCCTTTTTGCATACCCAAATGTAGCATTATAACCAATATAGGGGCATAACACCAACAGTTTTTTAAAATATTTAGTCATTTATGAGGGTATTAAAGCATTTAGGTACTTGAATAAGCGTAATAACCTATTACATATAAAAAGCGTATGTGATACTTAACCCTTAAGCGTAAAACCTCATCTAAGATGTTATAAAGTACTTATATAATGACAATCTTACAAAAATATAGTAAAATTTCGAGGCTAGTAAAATGCTCCATCAAGTGTCATTGTACGCGTTTTAGCTATACATATGTAGGCGTTTTCGATGATATAATTTTCATAGTAGTAGGTGTTTATGCTTTAAGTTTTAGCCTTTTATATACCCAAATGTAGCATTATAAGCATTATAGGGGCATAACACCAGCAATATTTTAAAATATTTAGTCATTTATGAGGGTATTATAGCATTTAGGTACTTGAATAAACGTAATAACCTATTACATATAAAAAACGTATGTGATACTCAACCCTTAAACGTAAAAACCTCATCTAAGATGTTATAAAGTACTTATATAATGACAATCTTACAAAAATATAGTAAAATTTCGAGGCTAGTAAAATGCTCAATGTAGCGTTATAACCATTATAGTGACATAACACCAATAGTTTTTTAAAATATTTAGTCATTTATGAGGGTATTAGAGCATTAGGTACTTGAATAAACGTAATAACCTATTACATATAAAAAACGTATGTGATGCTTAACCCTTAAACGTAAAACCTCATCTAAGATGTTATAAAGTACTTATATAATGACAATCTTACAAAAATATAGTAAAATTTGAGGCTAGTAAAGCGCTCCATCAAGTGTCATTGTACACATTTTAAGCTATACATATGTAGGGCGTTTTTGATGATATAATTTCTGTAGTAGTAGGTGTTTATGCTTTAAGTTTTAGCCTTTTATATACCCAAATGTAGCGTTATAACCAATATAGGGGCATAACACCAACAGTTTTTTAAAATATTTAGTCCTTTATGAGGGTATTAAAGCATTTAGGTACTTGAATAAACGTAATAACCTATTACATATAAAAAACGTATGTGATACTTAACCCTTAAACGTAAAAACCTCATCTAAGATGTTATAAAGTACTTATATAATGACAATCTTACAAAAATATAGTAAAATTTCGAGGCTAGTAAAATGCTCCATCAAGTGTCATTGTACACGTTTTTAGCTATACATATGTAGGCCGTTTTCGATGATATAATTTCCATAGTAGTAGGTGTTTATGCTTTAAGTTTTAGCCTTTTATATACCCAAATGTAGCATTATAAGCATTATAGGGGCATAACACCGACAATATTTTAAAATATTTAGTCATTTATGAGGGTATTATAGCATTTAGGTACTTGAATAAGCGTAATAACCTATTACATATAAAAAGCGTATGTGATACTCAACCATAGCGTAAAACCTCATCTAAGATGTTATAAAGTACTTATATAATGACAATCTTACAAAAATATAGTAAAATTTCGAGGCTAGTAAAATGCTCAATGTAGCGTTATAACCATTATAGTGACATAACACCAATAGTTTTTTAAAATATTTAGTCATTTATGAGGGTATTAGAGCATTAGGTACTTGAATAAACGTAATAACCTATTACATATAAAAAACGTATGTGATGCTTAACCCTTAAACGTAAAACCTCATCTAAGATGTTATAAAGTACTTATATAATGACAATCTTACAAAAATATAGTAAAATTTCGAGGCTAGTAAAACGCTCCATCAAGTGTCATTGTACACATTTTAAGCTATACATATGTAGGGCGTTTTTGATGATATAATTTCCGTAGTAGTAGGTGTTTATGCTTTAAGTTTTAGCCTTTATATACCCAAATGTAGCGTTATAACCATTATAGGGCATAACACCAGCAGTTTTTAAAATATTTAGTCATTTATGAGGTATTATAGCATTTAGGTTCTTGAATAAATGTAATAACCTATTACATATAAAAAACATATGTGATACTTAACCCTTAAACATAAAAACCTCATCTAAGATGTTATAAAGTACTTATATAATGAGAAACTTATAAAAAACATATGTGATACTTAACCTTATCTCTCTTATTCCTAAGATTAGTGTGCCTATCCTTATGACTGATTATCGCCCAATTGCCTGTTGTAATGTTGTCTATAAGTGTATTAGTAAAGTCTTGACCAATAGGCTTAAAGAGGGTGTTGATAGCATTATTGATAGTAATCAGTGTGCTTTTATTCCTGGTAGACACATAAGTGATAACATTCTACTCACTCAAGAACTTATGTGTGGGTATGACCGTAATTCTGGAACTAGGAAATGTGCCTTTAAGGTTGACATTAAGAAGGCTTATGATCTTGTGGAATGGAAGTTTTGGAGGTGGTCTTCGTAAGTTTAGATTTCATGAAACTATGGTTAAGTGGATTTTGACTTGCCTTACCACTTTGCTCTTTTTCTTTATGTGTTAATAATGAGATCCATGGCTTTTTAAGAGTAGGAGAGGGTTGAGACAGGTGACCCCATCTCGCCATATTTGTTCACCATTGTTATGGAAGTCTTGAACCTTATGATTAAAAGGCAAATTAGAAGTGATAAGAAATTTCAGTACCATCAATTCTGTAGCAAACTTAGCCTTACTCACCTATGTTTTGCCGATGACTTGTTACTCTTGTGTCATGGAGACTATAATTCTGCGTGTATCGTTAGGAGAGGCATTGGTGAGTTTAGTATGTGCTCTGGTCTCTATCCTAGTGTTGAGAAAAGTACGGCTTTCTACTGTAATGTTCCTGATGATGAGAAAGTTAAGATTGCCCTTGCTTTACCTTTTAAAGAAGGTAAGCTTCCTGTTAGGTACTTAGGCGTTCCTATGATCACCAAACAGTTACTTAATTTGGATTGTAGAGTGCTTGTTGAGAATGTGAACAAGAGAATTTTGGATTGGAAGAATAAATGCCTTTCTTATGCTGGTAAGCTTCAACTGATTGCAACTGTTGTTTCATCTCTTAGTGTGTATTGGGCTTCTATGTTCATTATTCCTAAGCATATTTGTGCCACTATAGACATAATTCTTAAAAACTTTCTTTGGGGTAACAATGATGTTAAGAAAGGGACATCTAGTGTTTCTTGGAAAGATGTTTGTAGACCTAAGAGTCAGGGTGGATTAGGAATTAAGACTACGAGTTTGATGAATGAAAGTCTTATGTGCAAATATCTTTGGAACATTGTCGATAAAAGGACTCATTGTGGGTTAAGTGGATTAATGCATACTGAGTTAAGGGTAAATGTATTTGGGATATTGATGTTCATCACACAACTGGTTGGAGTTGGAGACAGATCATGAGGTTGAGAGATAGTATCAGAAGTCATATTGGTGTTAAGATAGGTAATGGGAAAAGTTGTTTTGTTTGGTTTGATAAATGGCACATTAGCGGTCCTTTAAGCAAGCTAATCTCTCACAACTTCCTAGTGTCTAATGGGTTTGACTTAAATGATAAAGTTCTGGATTGGATTGATAGTGGTAGGTAGGTTTGGCCATTGGATTGGGTTGGTAGGTTTGATGTGGTTACTAACAAGAACTATGATATTGTTGATTTTAATGTTAAAGAGGCCTGTGAGATTATTAGAGAGAATGTGCCAGAGGTTATATGGCATAAGCATGTCTGGTTTACGCAATGTATACCTAGACATGCTTTCATTCTTTGGATGGCTATTAAAGGTAGATTAAAGACCCTTGACAGACTTTCTCGGTGGTTTAATGTTAACAGTAACCTTTGTTCTTTGTGTTCAACTGGTACTGATTCACACAGTCATTTGTTTTTTGATTGTCAATTCTCTAGTTTTTTATGGGACAAATTGAAAATTATGGCGAGGCTTGATAGTTTAAGTAACATTTGGGCTGAGGTTATTTCTGGAATCTGTATTAGGAAGGCTAGCAATTCTATTTGGAGTATTATCCAAAGGCTTGTGTTTGGTGCTTCGGTTTATTTCATCTGGCAGGAACGAATTTTTAGAATGTTTGGAGGTAAGAGTAGATCTGTTAATGCAGTGTTTAATCAAATTGTCAATGTGGTGAGACTTAAATTGCTTAGTCTTAACATAAGAAATTCTAGTGAGGTGAGTAAGGTTGCTGAGATATGGGGTCTTCCTGGTTTGGGTAGGAAAGATTTTGATGGTCTTATTGATGACATGGATATTGATGATATCACATAATGTGTTTGTTAGGTTTGGCATACATAAGTTTTGGAATAACTTCATGCAGTTTAGGAATATTTTGAATTGGTATAATATTCATAATGGGTATAATGGGTATAATCTGTTTTGGAGGTATGGGAAGAAGAATGTTTGGATTGATTGGAGTTGGGTTTGTTGGCTATGCACTACAGATAATAGCAGAAACTATGGTCTTCTCATCTATGGTGTTTATGGTGTAGAGGAAAGGCCAAATACTATGGCTGAGTTTTATCATGAGTTTGATGTTTATTTTCTGCGCTGGTCAACTAGTAGGTATTTGTGGATTGGTAAGGGCTATTATTATTGGTTTTACACTTTTTTTTATTGTACTGACCTTCTGATGTGGAGCTTGTTGTCAGTTAAGTTGCTTTGCAGATTATGGGTTAAATATCAGATGCTTCTTTGGTTCTGTTATTTTTCCTGTGAGATCTGTTTGATGCAGGTTATGTTGTGTTCAAGCCTTGTTATCTGTTGCAGCTCAGTTGATGTTCTTGTTCACAAGCTGCTGTTTGGTTTGGGCACCACTATGATGGGGAGGTTTAAGGGAAGGATGCACTCTTTTCCTACCCTTAGGTTTTTCCCATTGGGTTTTACTTTGGGTAGGTTTTTAAGGAGGCATTTTCCTTTAAACATGCCACACTGGTACTCCCCTAATGGTTATTTTCTGGATGATGGTATCATGCTTTGGATCACTTATTTGGATTCCAATATACTTTTAGATGATGCTGTTTAATGGATGAGCTTTATGGCCTTGGATGCATATTATTATGGTTTTATTATAGATGTATTTTGAGTTTTCCAGGTTTCTGATAAGCCTTAGTGTATGGTGATGTTTTGGGGTGCTTTGGTTGGTCCCTTTGCACCTTCAATGATTCAGAGTATGCTTTGGTTTGTTAGTTTATTCCTGGACTCATTGTAGTTTGGTCTGTATTTTGTTCCTTTGTTTTCAGTTTTGTATACATTTCAGTTTGTATTTTGTTCTGTTTGTATGTTGAGCATGTGTATGTCCATGGCCATTGTGCTTTTTAGCCAAAGCATGCTTTTTGGTATGTATCCTTTAAGCTCGTTTTGCTTTGGGCTTGTTTTGTAGTTTTGTTGCCTTTTGGCTCTTTCTTAATAAATTTACCATTAAGAATAGGTACTTGAATAAATGTAATAACCTATTACATATAAAAAACATATGTGATACTTAACCCTTAAACATAAAAACCTCATCTAAGATGTTATAAAGTACTTATATAATGAGAAACTTACAAAAGTATAGTAAAATTTCGAGGCTAGTAAAACGCTCCATCAACTGTCATTGAACACGTTTTTAGCTATACAACTGTAGGGCATTTTCGATGATTTTTTTTCTTAAAGGTAAATTTTATTAAGAAAGGAGCCAACAAAGGGCAAGAACAAAACAAGCACAAAGCACTAACAACTGTTAGGACACTTCCCTAACTAGCTATGCTAAGGCTAAACGCCAAATGGCCAAAGATGATATCCACAACAAACATAACCAAAGAAACAAAAACAAAACCAACAAACAAAAAATCAGAATACAAAGTAAACCAACAACAAAGACTACTATACTTCTATAGCATACTCTGGATCCATAAAACAGAATGGGACCAACCAAACTATTTTATTCCACCACCATATACTATAAAACATATAGAGTCATAACAAGTTGGAAAATCATCAAACATAGAACAACCCATCTCATCTAAGGCCAAAGCATCATCCAAGTGAAATCTGCACTCAGAAACAAAGGAGTGCCAAAGTGGCAGCCTAAAGGAGGTCACCTCCTTAAAAAACCTATTCCAAGCAAAACCACAAGGGAAAAAACTTAGAATAGGAAAAAAAGCGTAACCCTCCCCTAGACCTCCCCAATCAGATCTTCTAATGTCATGAAGCATCTTGAGCATCCTAAGCATACCAAATGACTTTCCATAGTATGTAGAGATCAAAATGCTCCACCAACTGTATCATAACATTTCGCATCCACCAACTAAAGCAGATAACATTTAGATCATTAGACCCACCCTAGACATAATCAAAGGGTCCCAATCCTATTACAATCCCATAAACCAAGACCCATAGACCACCACCAAAACCAAGACATAGATTTAACACTACTCATTAATACTACAATCCTTAATAAGCTCCTCCACCATTCTTCTATAATAAGCTTTCCTATTAAGTTGCAAATCCCAAATCTGGCAAGATCAAGCGTATTAGAACTCATCTTAATATCCAATCCCAACGACTTCATTCTCACCATCCCACAATAATTTTAGACAACTTCTTCATCTCGAATTCTCTTTTAAAGCATCTAAAATTCCTTTCACCCACATAATAAACACAAGCTCCCATACTAACCTCCGAATTATACTCCAAATAGCATTAGTAGCGGTTTGTTAGACATAAAGGATATAATACTTGCCTAATCATCGATATATCATCAAGTCGGCCATTGGTTTCAACATATCCCAGATTTTTAGCATAAGGACATGAGAAAAACAAATGGTCATGAGACTCATTCCATTGATTACATAAATGACATGTCATATTGCACATCAATCCATTTAGAGATTCTATCCGAGTCTTTAGTCTACCATAATAGCCACCCATAAGATGAAAGCATGCCTAGGAATACATTGATTAAACCGGATATGTTTAAACGGATGACCTTGGGATACTCAATACTCATAGCCTCCCCCATCTCCTTAACAGAAAATTCCTTTATATAACCCAACTTATCCACCCAAACAGTCTTATCCTCAACATCATGAACTAAACTGGGCACAGGAACGCAAGTAACCTCTCTAAACCTATCATCCCACTCCATAGACCAAGTCCACTCATTGTCTTGAATCATATCTACCACTTTTGTCTTTAGGCTCAAATCAGCTTGTTCCACAACTCTATGGCTAATTAACTTACTTAACGGACCATTAGGGTGCCATTTATCAAACCAAATATTACAATCTCTCCCATTTCCAATCTTAACCTGAACAAAACTACTTATCTTATCTCATAAATCTAACAACTGCTTCCAACACCATGAATATCCTCTATTCAGCTCAATGTCCCACATACTCCTACCTTTAAGCCAATAAATATTCACCCACCTAACCCATATTGACTCCTTTCTACTGACTATATTCCAAATATGCTTGGCCATGAGAGTTTCATTCCAAAATTTAACAGTTTTTAAACCTAAACCCCCCTGATTCTTAGGCTTACATACATCTTTCTAGGCCACACTAGCCATACCCCTTATAGCATCCCCCTTAGCTCATAGGAAACACTTAAAAAACTTATCCGATTGCTTACAGATACTAGCAGGAAACATAAATAAAGATGACCAATAAACACGAGAGTATAAACAGAGGATATGAGTTGTAACACCTTGACAAAAAGACAAGTCTTTATTCCTCCAGGTCCACGATCGCTTCTTGATCATCTCAATCAAAGGCTTACAATCTTTATCAGCAAGTCTTTTGGACACCAAAGGAACACCCAAGCATCTAATAGGAAGAACCCCGCATTAAAGGGCATAACCATTCTAATGTCTTCAATTACATTCTCGTAGCGTTCCGAAAAAAGCTTCACTTTTAGTCATGCTAGGGTGAAGACCGAGCTTAAGCAAAACTCATCCAATCCCTTCTCAATCTGATCGTAAATCAAATCCCATGGCAAAGCATTAACAAATCATCCATGAAAACACAAGTTTGTAATTTTTAGCTCTTTGCACCCCGATGATATTTAAACTTCTTCTCCAATCTTACATGCCTTTGTACCATCAGATTCAGAACTTCCGTTACTAGCATAAAGAGATAAGGGGAAATGTGGTCCCCTTGTCTCAAACCCCTCCCAGCCTTGAAGAAACCATGTGGCTCACCATTTATGCAAACAGAGAAAGAGGCAGTAGTTAAACATATCATTATCCAATGAACCATAACAGGATGAAACCCAAACTGCTTCAAAATGAACTCAAGAAACTGCCAATTAACCGTATCATATGCTTTTTGAATATCAATTTTAAAAGCACACCTACTAGATCCCCCCCAAGTGGTCCAATTATAACCCCCCAAGTTAATAAGATGTTGATACCCATGTTCCCATGCTAAGTGAGGTTGAGGACAGAGCTGTTTGGCTGAATAAGCATCAAAAGGTTGTTGATTTTAGTGTTAAGGAAGCCTGTAGAAGTATGAGACCTGATATGCCTCTTGTTATGTGGTATGAACATATACGGTATCGTAATGTATACCTGGGCACTGTTTATTCTCGGTTAGCTTTAAAAGGTAGGTTGAAAACTCTTGATAGGATTTCGGTGGTTTCATGTGGATAATCTCCTTTGTCCTTTGTGTAATACCTGCCCAGATTCTCATGCTCATCTATTTTTTAGTTGCGATTTCTCTAAGTGAATTTGGAATAGGTTAAAGGTTATGGCTAAGCTTGATGATGTTTCTAATACTTGGGCTGAGGTCATCTCTGGGGTTTGCATTAGAAAACCTTGTAATTCTATATGGAGCATTATTCAGAGGTTAACTTTTGGCGCTGCTGTCTATGTTGTTTGGCAAGAAAGAAATACTAGGATGTTTGCTAAGAAATACAGGACGGTTGATGTAGTTTTTAACCATATTGTCAACATAATTAGGATGAAGATTATTAGCCTTAATGTTAAGTGGTCTAGAGATGTAGACAAGGCTGCTAAGATGTGGCAGTTACCTAGATTGGGATTGAGGAGGGTGGACAATGGTGTGAATTTTATGGACTTTGATGATGGCCTCCATAGTTTTTTGTTCTGGTCTCATTTGTATAGGTTCAATATGGATCTATAGCAGTCCTATAGGGTCATGTTTCAGTATGTTTATTATGCTCATGTTTGGGATAGAAGATGTTTTGGTATTATTGGTTTGCTATGCACTACAGACATAAGCAGGATTTGGCTCAAGTTTCTTTTCACTATGCTTATGTCGGCGCTGGTTTACTATTATAATTTCTTGGTTTTATGGGACTGTTGGAAGATTGGCTATGCACTTCAAAGGACGTTGAATTTCTACGCTGGTACTCAGTTATGGTATTTTGGTTCTTGGAGTTATCACATTGTTATATTCTGGCTTTCTTGGATGGTCTACAGTGGGCTATGCACTACAGATGAAAGCGAGAATCCTGGTATGTTTTCTTTTAATTTTCTTGGTGTAGTTGAAGGGCGAAGTTTTGAGGAAATGTACCATTGTTTCTTTAGCAAATAATCATGCGGTCCTCTGTTTTGGGTGTTGGATTGGTTTTGGTTTGCTATGCACTCTGCATAATGATTTTGATTGGTCCGGTTTCTTCCTTTTAGATATTTATGCCTTTGGATTACCACTATTGGTGTAGTAGTGGAACGGTTTTTGGTTATGTAACGGTGTTTCAGTTTGGATATTGATGATCCTGGAGGACCAATTTACATCATCAACCGTACCACTTTGGTCTTCTAATGGTTCATATGAAGTTTATTCCTATGAGTGTGTTACTGATATTGTTTAATATTCAGTCTCTCTACTCTTTTTCTTTGTACAATATTTTTCCCACAGGGTTTTTTGGTTGGCAAGATTTTTTAACGACACAGAGATTATGGGTGTTCACTACTCTGGTGTTCATTCTTTGGCATGACTGCTCCACCTGGGATTTTACCTCTGTTTTCAAGATTATTGGTGCTGGTGATAATTGGAAGGCCACTTGGATTCATGCTGATGCTATGCCTCTTCTGTATGGTCAGTCTTGTTCTATTAGGCCTGGCAGTTTAGCTTTCTATTTGTCTTATTCATATGGTGATGTTTGGCAGTGCATTGGTTGGCACCTTTGCATTTGTTCCATGTACTCAGAGTATGATAAGACTATAGTTTTAGCTTGTCTTCCTGCCAGGTTTAATGGTTCTTGGTTGATATTAGTTATTTGTTCTGGTTATTGGTCTTTTCTAGTTATGATTTAGTCTTTATTCTTTGAGTTTTGGCATAGCTCCATATACTGATTTGTTTTGGTAGTTGTCCTTTTAATTTTAGGCAAGAGTGGGAATAATTAGGGGTTGTCCTAGTTTTTCCTGCTTCTTGTGCTATTGTTTGTATATAACTCATTTTATTTATCTTATTTTACCCTTTAAAAGTAGATACTTGAATAAACGTAATTACCTATTACATATTAAAAACTTATGTGATACTTAACCCTTAAACGTAAAAACCTCATCTAAGATGATATAAAGTACTTATATAATGACAATCTTACAAAAATATGGTAAAATTTCTAGGCTAGTAAAACGCTCCATCAAGTGTCATTGTACACGTTTTTAGCAATACATATGTAGGGCGTTTTCGATGATATAATTTCCGTAGTAGTAGGTGTTTATGATTTAAGTTTTAGCCTTTTATATACCCAAATGTAGCGTTATAACCATTATAGGGGCATAACACCAATAGTTTTTTAAAATATTTAGTCATTTATGAGGGTATTATAGTATTTAGGTACTTGAATAAACGTAATAACCTATTACATTTAAAAAAACGTATGCGATACTTAACCCTTAAACGTAAAACCTCATCTAATATGTTATAAAGTACTTATATTATGACAATCTTACAAAAATATAGTAAAATTTCGAGGATAGTAAAACGCTCCATCAAGTGTCATTGTACACGTTTTTAGCTATACATATGTAGGGCGTTTTCGATGATATAATTTCCCTAGTGGTAGGTGTTTATACTTTAAGTTTTAACCTTTTATATACCCAAATGTAGCGTTATAACCATTATAGGGGCATAACACCAACAGCTTTTTAAAATATTTAGTCATTTATGAGGGTATTATAGCATTTAGGTACTTGAATAAATGTAATAACCTATTACATATAAAAAACATATGTGATACTTAACCCATAAACGTAAAAACCTCATCTAAGATGTTATAAAGTACTTATTTAATGAGAAACTTACAAAAGTATAGTAAAATTTCGAGGCTAGTAAAACGCTCCATCAACTGTCATTGAACACGTTTTTAGCTATACAACTGTAGGGCGTTTTCGATGATATAATTTCCATAGTATTTGGTGTTTATGCTTTTCAGTTTTAGCCTTTTAGATACCCAAATGTAGCATTATAACCATTGTAGCGGCATAACACCAACCGTTTTTTAAAATATCTAGTCAAGCATGAGGGTATTATAGTATTTAAATACTTGTATAAATGTAATAACCTATTACATATAAAAAAACGTACGTGCTCCTTAACCCTTAAATGTAAAAACCTCATCTAAGATGTTATAAAGTACTTATATAATGACAATCTTAAAAAAATATAGTAAAATTTCTAGGCTAGTAAAACGCTCCATCAAGTGTCATTGTACACGTTTTTAGATATACATATGTAGGGCATTTTCGATGACATAATTTCCGTAGTAGTAAGTGTTTATGCTTTAAGTTTTAGCCTTTTATACACCTAAATGTAGCGTTATAACCATTATAGGGGCATAACACCAACAGTTTTTTAAAGTATTTAGTTATTTATGAGGGTATTATCTATAATACTTAAAGCTTATCCCCCTTAATTTAATGTGCAAGGGGGGTTGTGCACAAAATCGTATACAGTACAAACATGTCAATGCTTCACAAAAGCTCTCAATTGAATGTAATGAAATGAATGTGAATATGAAGTGTTCTTTGAAGGCTACAACATTCATGTATGATCATTAATCGGAGGTATACGAAGAGATATGGAGTTACATTATGATCATTACTTAGAGGTATACATTGAAGCCACATCAAGGGTGACTATTGATTTGAGTTTGTCAACCATCTCCATCAATTACAACGAAATATAATACAGTCGCTTCATATGCATAGTCCTTTAGAATTCATCAGTTACACAAATTATTTAACTATAAATAACACATGAATTTTCTCCGCATCTCCACATGTACCGCAAGATTACATCTCCTCTTGAGGTATAATTGCTCACATCATGAATTTTCCTGTTTTGCATACGATAATAATTGGATTACTACAACCATTACAAGATGAAAGATAAGCTAAATATATTGGTAAGTCTGCCATTGTTCCAATGACATTTGGTATGTCCCAATTATTGCTGACAAGGTAATCATGTTGTAAACTTTGTTACAGAAAAGAAAACAAAAAAGATGATATATTCACATGCGACCCTGCCACATTTTTATATGCAGTATGTAGATAAAGATTTTGGAACTGGGGTTTTGAAGATAAGCCCTGGGCATGATCATAAAGATTACCTTCTTGCTATAAAGCCTGTTCTTCCTATACTTAATGTCATGAACAAAGATGGGACACTGAACGAGGTTGCATGATTGTATAGGTGGTTTACCAATTGCTAATTTTAATTATTTATTCTTTTTTTTTGGATAAATTATGAAATGACATGGATTTTGCAATTGTTAATAACAGAGGTCTTGATCATTACCATTCCCTCTAAAACCAGATATCCGACCACTGTCACGACGGGGCGTTCAATATTAGACCCATCTAAAGATGTAACATTAACAAACTGTTTCTTATCATTCTTAACACTAACTGAAAACTTAACTTTTTGACCTTCTTGAAAATTGTGATGGCCTTCATAATGGATCCCAGTTAAATGAAAAAAGAGATCGTCATCGTCAAAATCTGAGGAATTGGGTTCACTGAAACCGTGACCTGTGTTGCTATAGAAACAAATCACGACACCTGTTGTTGTTGCTGTTGAATCTGCTGCCATTGTTTTTTTTTATCGTTTGATTGATGAAAAGATTTTTTTTAGCGTTTGTGGGATTGGGAAAATGTAGAGATGAGAAACCCTAAATACATAGGCGGCTTCTTATGATGGATGAGATGATACGAGTCGAGTCCTTTTTATTTATGGATTTTATTTACCTTTCCTGTGATTGTTGTTGTTATTCTCCATTGGAATTGAACAGAAAAGAATCAATAAGAGTTTTTGTAGGGGAATATATTAATGAGATATCTATTAATATGGAAATAAGAGATGGTTTGATCGAGTTTTTTTGATAAGCGTTGTATTCTAAAACTTTGTTTAACAAAATATATGCATTCCTAAACTTAATTAACGTATTACGTAGTTATCTTTTCCTTTAATTTACAAAATCATAACAACATAACAACGTGTTTTTTCATTTTGTATGATTGCGAGATTCCTGCATGAACATGATTCCGGCATCCTCTTCTTAAGGAACAATGGCGTAAACAAACAACTAGGCTGATATCAACACAAATAATAAGATCAACGAAATCAATAGTATAACAAACTAAGGAACAATATGAACTGGCGTGAAAGAAGTCTATCGACTGACCTTGAAACGACAACGTTCAACTAAATATACAACTACGTTTTCTGTTGCTCTTTGTTGGTTATTTTGATCCTACTGATGACATCGAAATCATGCCATACGTACATCACATCGTTATCCTAACAGAATAAGGGAATCGACAAAATGACGAAGACAAAGTAAATGAGGACGATGGCTGATTATTTTTGTTTTACTATCTTGATTTTTTTTGTAGATCTCATATAAATTTATAACACCTTAACGATCATGGTTCTGACTAAGGCTGCTCATCGGTCGAAAACCGTACCGGACCGAGACCGAATCCGGCAAAAACTCTAGACCGAGACCGAGATCGAATGAGGTCTGTCCGGTCCGGTCCGGTCCGATGGTAGCTCCATGAATGGTACGGAGGGAGGTGAAAGGTTGTGCTAAATTGCGCCCATGCATGCACGTGATATGTTTCTTCCTTTTGCTGGTGGTGTGAGTGGTCCCCCATGATTGGCATGTGACTTTTTTAATTTAACATGGCTTCTTCAGTACTTCTTCGCAGGTAATGATAATATTAATTGGCAATTTTCTTCATATCATGTTTGACAATGAAGCTGGATTGATATCTCAATAGTCCATAATGGTCATATATTTTCCTTCCATTCAACTTATTCACATTAAATGGTTCATATTAATTTTAATGGTTCATTCATTGTTTGCTATTAGTGATTAAATATTTAATGTTAATATATGATCGTTAAGTATTTAGTATGAGTTTCCATCCTTTGTTGATAATTCTAATTAAATGATCGTGTTGTTTTGCCATTACACGCCAAATGATGACAACAATCAAAAAGCAACTTTGATAATCGTCATCTCTTCACATCGCTGTTCAAACCACAAACGATGATCATGCATTTAGATGATCCGAAATATTCATCAAATTCTCTAACAACTCAAAATTTGCCAGTGAAGAGTACAAATAGTTATATAATTCCAAATAACAAAAGTCACAAATAAATAAGCAACAAAACACTTATGTAACTTACTCAAATTAAAATACTACATATGAAAAGACTATGTTAATAAAAACTTTTAATGAAAATAAAATAATATAAATACAAAAGTAATTATAACATTATTAGGCATCTAAATATAGATTCCACTAAAATAATAAAAACTAAAGTAATAATAACATTATTAGCCATCTAAATAATAAATACAATGCAACTTCTCAATAGGTATCTAAATACCATCATATACACATTCTGGATAAAACATCACCCTAAACCACTAGACTGCATCGCATCGAGTTGAGGGTAACCTCAGTAGCATTTAGATACTTGAATAAACATAATTACCTATTACATATAAAAAAACTTATGTGATACTTAACCCTTAAACGTAAAAACCTCATCTAAGATGTTATAAAGTACTTATACAATGACAATCTCACAAAAATATGGTAAAATTTCTAGGCTAGTAAAACGCTCCATCAAGTGTCATTGTACACGTTTTTAGCTATACATATGCAGGGCGTTTTCGATGTTATAATTTCCGTAGTAGTAGGTGTTTATGATTTAAGTTTTAGCCTTTTATATACGCAAATGTAGCGTTATAACCATTATAGGGGCATAACACCAACAGGTTTTTTTAAATATTTAGTCATTTTTGAGGGTATTAGAGCATTTAGGTACTTGAATAAACGTAATAACCTATTACATATAAACAACGTATGCGATACTTAACCCTTAAACGTAAAACCTCATCTAATATGTTATAAAGTACTTATATAATGACAATCTTACAAAAATATAGTAAAATTTCGAGGCTAGTAAAACACTCCATCAAGTGTCATTGTACACGTTTTTAGCTATACATATGTAGGGCGTTTTCGATGATATAATTTCCGTAGTGGTAGGTGTTTATGCTTTAAGTTTTAACCTTTTATATACCCAAATCACTGTATGGGTTAGAACAAGCACCCAGACAGTGAAATGCTAAGCTTAGTAATGCTTTACTTGAGAATGGATTCAAGCAGAGTAAGAGTGACTACTCCTTATTTACTAAGAATGAATCAAGTGTGTTTGTTGCCTTACATGTGTATGTTGATGATATTATTATCACTGGTAACAACTTAGAAGCTATTGAAAATTTTAAGGTTTATCTTAAACCAAATTTACGATTAAGGATCTGGGCGAACTTAAATATTTCTTAGGAATTGAAGTTATTGAAACTGATAAGGGTTTATGTTTGTCACAAAGAAAATATTGCCTAGATTTGCTATATGAGTTTGGTCTTCTTGCTTGTAAACCATCTTCTTTTCAACTTGATCAAAATTTGAGTATATATAATGAACCAACTTTAACAGATCATGTTTTAGATAAAATAACTGAGTATCAAAAGCTTATTGGAAAACTTATATACTTGACTCACACAAGACCTGATATATCTTATGCGGTGCATTGCTTAAGTCAGTTTATCCATAAACCACTTAAGTCTCATCTTAAAATTGCACTTAAAGTTTTGAGATATCTTAAGGGTTCTCCTGGAAGGGGAATTCATATTGTCAAAAACTCTTTTGAAAATCTTGAGACTTATGTGGATTCAGACTGGGCAAAATGTGTGATAACTAGGAAATTTGTTACATGATTTTGTATTTTTCTAAATGGTTCATTAGTTTCTTGGAGAAGTAAGAAACAAAATACCCTTTCTAAGTCTAGTGCAGAGGCTGAATACATAGCCATGACCTCTGCCACTTCAGAAACTGTTTGGGTCTTAAAGCTTTTAAAAGACCTGAATTGGGAAAAAAATTTACCTGTAAAACTATTTTGTGATAGTCAAGCAGCAATTAAGATTGCTTCTAATCCATCCTTCAATGAGATGACTAACCATTTGGAAATTGACTTACACTTTGTAAGGGATAAAATTTTGTCTGGTATAATTAAAATTGAAAAAATTCAATCTGCAGATCAAACTGCAGATGTTTTCGCAAAGAGATTAGATAGTTTTCAACATAATAAAATGGTTTTAAACTGGGAATGTATGATGTATTTCAGGCTGAGATTAAGGGGGAATGTTAAAATATAATCTTAGACTGGAATTACTACGGGGATTGATTATGTCATGTTTGTATTATCAGGCTTAGTTGTTTGAATCTTTTTGGAGCTTAGTGGATAAAGCTAGATAGTTGAAGGACCTTTGTTGTCAAGCTGGAAGTATTGTCAGTTGGTGCTATATAAAAAGGAAAAAGACAAGAAGCCATTCATAACTCTTGATCCAATAGTAATGTATAAACGGAGTTTATAAAGAAGAACATGTTGGCATGTTTCATGTTTCACTACTACAAAAAAAGCTAATTAGATCGGTTAAAAGCCTTATATAGATCGGTAACCAACCACTCTATCTAAGGGTGATCTTTATGAAGCAGATATATATAGATCGGTTGAGAACCGATCTAACTAATACTAACAAAGAGATCGGTTCATACCTAAGAACCGATCTATTAAGTCAATTTTCGAATTAAAAAAATTATATATATATATATATATATATATATATATATATATATATATATATATATATATATATATATATATATATATATATATATATATATATATATATATATATATATATATATAGGGAGGGTTAACGTGAGATCAAGCTTAAAGTTGTAAAATAAGATCAATTCTAAAAACCAATAAAACATTTATAAATAACAATTTTAGCAATAATACACATAAAAATGATATTTTAATACAAATTAACATTTTAGCAACTAATAACCAAATAATGCATGATTTTGGATTAGTGATACACCTGATACATATTATACTAATAAATATTCCAAAGTCTGATACACATACAAAAACCTGATACACATTATACTTCTAATCAAAGTGTATCACCTAGGTTTCGTAAATTTTAAAAAGAAATCTATCGAAACTTTAACAATTTTAGTTGTAGTTAATAGAAAAATTATTTTTCTTGTAAGGAGAGTGTCGCTTGTTAAATTTTAGTTGGATCTCATTTTAACAACTTTAAGCTTGATCTTATTTGATCTAGATTCTATATATATATATATATATATATATATATATATATATATATATATATATATATTAAAATCCATATTTTTAGAAATTTATGTTCAATCACACAAAATACACTAATATTCCAATACAAAATAATCATCCTACAATAAGAAGCCAAATGGCTTCAAAAAATACAACACCATTTAATTACACCAGAATCAAGAACATAATTCGAACGATAATTGTTGTATAGTTTGTTACGATGTGTATCCCCTGTTTAACTATGAGAAATGATAGATGCACTATGTTGCAATCCCATTCAACTTCCGCCTTCCACCATGACGGCTTCGACTATATCAATCAACTGTCATTAAGAGAACAAACAATGAGTTAAAGATGGTTACCTTTAAGAAGTAATGAACAATATAAGGTAAAATTTGTATTAACATAAAGTCGTGTAAACATCAACAATATGTCAAAAATTTCATACCAGGATCAAGAACTGTCTTTATATTCAAAAATTTCGATGATATCAAACCTTAGTCAATTAGAAACCTGGTTTATCCCCCAACAGGTCAAACATGCTTTGGCCTGTACAAAACTACCCGTTGTGACCCATTAATTAACCAATCCGATATGACACTACTAAAGAAAAGGTTACATTGTAGTATTGTACCATACCAAAACTTGTGGTGGTTGATCTGATGAAAGTCCAACAACAAACTTTCCAGGCGTTGGATCATCATCACTTTCCCATGATGTCATTAGATGTTTATCTTGCGTTTTGCCATTTTTTTCAAGCTTCATGCCTGGCAATATATATGAAGTTTCTCTGTTTGCAACCCATATAACTTTCCTTAAAGTAACATTTTTGTACCATATACCAATATATAGATTAGTGGAATTACCTGGATTGAAGAATCCTAGCTCAAAAAATTCATTGGCAGAGACAAGAGTTTGTCTTAAGGATATATGGCTATCTTTAGTCAATATATCAGTTCCCGTGCAGTGCTGTAATGAAATAAATCAATAATCAGGATATACAAGAATTTCATGCAACATTGGTGTTTGGATGTGAATCTTCTGATAACCATGCTCATTAGTTTCTATAGACCCTTCTGCAGATTAAGTTAGAATTTTGAAAATGAACCTAAAGATTATGTATATGGATTTTTCTTTACAAACTTCCACGAACTTCAACTTTGATATCAGCTATAGTATTTGTTAAAGAACTAAAGGATAGATTCTCTCTACTATAATGTCAACCATGATATAACGACATTGTCAATCGCTAGTTGTACAATTATCGTTAGATTTGGCAATATTAAGCTTCTTACAAAGATATTGTGAGCAATAAAAACATGGTTTAATAACAACAAAACGAATTAATATTACATAAAAGAACTTATAGTGCTAAAATAACAACAAAACACACCTTATGTTGCATGAAAATGGCAGCCGCGAAACAACCTAACAGGAGCAACCAAAAAGCACCCAAACACTGCAAAAACAGCCCAATAATTCAGCAAAAACAGCACCTAAATTCAGCAAAAACAGCACCTAAATTCAGCACAAAAAACAGCTTGCATCACCAACTTTCAGCAGCGAAATCAGTAGCATTTCAGCAGTAATTCAGCAGCACTGCAGCCTTCAAATCAGCAGCAATTCAACACAAAAAAACAGCCCAAAAAACAGCTTTTAACGTACAAAATCCTATCATAAACCTGTTTATAAAGTGCAAAAAATAGTATATATTAACAAAAAAAACGTGTGCATCCCGAACCCGACCGGGTCAACCCGACTAACACCCCTCGTCACAAGTGCATATGGCAATAGATGTAAACAATCTGAGGTCAAAGCCAAGCTTTGACATTTTCATTCTTCTACTGGATGACATGATAATAAAGATAAATAAATAAAGTAACAGGGACCAACTTTTATTTCATCTTAAAGGCCATGGAGACCATATCAAAAAGACCAACCACCCCACCTGAAGAAGGATTTCATTTGATGCTTAAAAAAATACACAACAAGGAAACCATCCGGTTTTAAAGACTAACCCGTCAAACAAGAAAGTGTGCAGTTTTAAAAACTAAAACTTCATACAGGAAAGCAGCATCAACCAGTTTACAACATAAAGAAAACACCCAACACTAAAAACACTTCCTTTGGTTCATATTTTTCAAATATTATATAAACTAAATCTATATTCCCCCAATATATAACAAGAAACATGAAATATGATATAAACTAAATCTATAATGAAAAAAAAGGAATGAACCTCAACGGTTGATCGGCGGTGGCTGGTGACTCTCGTTTTTAGGGTTTGGTGACGGATCTGATTCCAGTTAGGGTTTGGTGGTGGTGTAGATTGAGAGATACTCCGTAATATAAATTGGTAACTGTGTTTTTGTTTGTTTGGCCAGTTGGGGTTTGGTGGTGGTGGTGATTGAAGATGAGTTTTGTGTGAAGATGGGGAAATGGTATAGGGTTTTGTGTTTGGGGGAAGCGGCAAATGAAAAGTTGTAATTTTGGTGAAGAGGCAAATGAAAATTTGTATCCCGCTAAAATTATTGGAGTTAAATAGATCGTTTATTTATTAATACCCGATGTATAAGTTTGTTAGATCGGTCTTGATCCAAATAACTGATCTATTTATCATACTTCCCCCTTTTTTTTATTTGTTAGATCATTTTTTAAGAAAACCACTCTATTTGAAGTGATATATCTATTTAAGCTTTTGTGTAGTAGTGTTTATTACATTATTTGACATAGTTTACAAGTAATAATCATTACTAAAAGTTGTAAATGAACAAACTACATGAACATTAATACTCAACTAGGAAGTTCCACCCGCGCGTTTCGGCGGGTTTTTTCAAGAAGTGGAAACAACAAAAGATGCGCTTCCAAGTCCTTGGGCGGTTGAACAGAATCCAACACGATCAGTTGGAATGTATAATTGGCCAAGACCAAATATGGGTTCAGGAAGGTAGATGCCTACTGTGTTTAACGACTGCCCTGACTCTTGTTGATTGTCATTGCTTAGCACAACCTGACACGGAATTGTTTTCTTTCAAGTACAAAAGGCAGCTGTTTATAGTTGTTATTCAAGGTTATCCGGGCACGTATAACTTTAAATACATAAGGGCCTGAACCATTGTTAATCAACTCGTCTACTTTCACTCCAAAGGAAGTCATGACGAACATTTGGTTAATATGTACGAATGTTGTCCATGAAGTGGTTGTCTCTAAAGGGGTCTTTAATAACGCCAGGAGGATCCCTTGGAGATGGTTTCTAACATGACCAGTCTTGCAACATCGGTTGTACCCGGGTCTTTCATTAGCGGGAGAGCTTTTAAGGCGTTCGGGATACCAGAAAAGGGCATGACAATATTCAAACTTGATCACAGGTTCCCAAATCCAAATACCTTGAAGATGGACCTGTGAAAACAATCCAAAAATGTAATTAATATAAAACGATATTCAAACATGTGGTTTGTAACCATACATGACCTGAAGATGACTCGCCAGTGGATATGTATTGACCATGGGACAGCTTACTCGTTGGTTGATTTGAATAGGATGATGGACTAATGTTCTCATCATTTGCAGTAGGAAGTTGTCCAGATATTTGAAAACATATTGGATTCCATATCGTTATTGTATCTATTTTTTATTCGAGATTGCAGAGGCAACTGAAAGAAATTGTAACCAACCGGCGCGGTATGGGATTTGAGGTTTGATTAATGGACAGACGCATTTTGTTATTGTGTTTTTGATATTCTATACATGGTATTTTCAGTTTTAACAATAATGTAAGTTGATATCATATATTAAGAATTCATGTTAATAATGCAAATAATTGTTGAGTTTATAATATATAAAATACAATAAAACATAAAGACATCAAGAAAGACACGTGAAGACTAAAGATCATAACAAATAAATAATTAACGAAAGTATGCGTAACGTACTCTTGCAATGTCGGATCTTTAGAGCAAACCAAAGAAGTGGTTTAAAGAGTTGTCCTTATCGTTCTACAACTCAAACCAAATGGTGTAAGAATAGTGTCTTACAACCACGTTCTTGTACACACGAATTAACCAACGAATCAAGCGATTGCTAGATCTAACACAAGTCCTCGTTATATGACAAAACAAAACCAAACTCCCTAACAAGGGGGTGTTCGGCCGAGTATTGCAAGAGAAAGAGGAGAGGAAAGAACTAGGGTTAATTCAATGCACAAAGATATGAATAAAACCCTAGAACCTAGCCTTGCTTATATAGTGAATGAAATTCTTGAAAAACAAGTTAGGGATTAGGCTTGGATCAAGCCCTTGGCCGGCCATACAACAAGCCCAAAAGAAACCCATAACTTTTTCATTTCAAGATTTTTCATTACTAGTCCTTCCACTTTTCATTTAACGATCGTTAGTCATTTTTCCGTTAAATACTTAACGATCGTTAAACGGACTTAATGTGCAATAATTAATCGTAAACATAAACATTAATTATTAAATTTAATTCTCATTCGCTAATGTGTGCAATCCCGTGGTCACGAGTTCGAATCCGGACATTCACATGTTTGTAAATATATACATTTCCAACGACTCCCACTGGATATGTTTACAAAGCGTGAAATGACATTGGTTAGCGTCTAGCAACACGCCAATGCCCCGGTACAACTCGTGTATGGTTTCGGAGAAAACCAAGTTTGATGATTCATCATCATATTCATCCTTTGTTTCTAATACCATGTTAATAAGAATATGGATCTCACTCATTTCTTAATTAACTATTCATTTCTCGCTTTATGTGATTGATTAAGATTACCAATTCTTACGAACATATTCCGAAGACCTTGGGCATGGCCATGCAAACATCTTAACAACCCTACGAGGGGCCCAGTGGTATTATACTTCAAAATGAATTTGAAGGAAACAAATCCCATTTTGACTACAAGCGAGATTCATAAATTTCGCAACACTTCGAAAACAACCCTTATAACTACCGATTCACGTATAGCGTTAGATTGCTTCACAAAATGCACTACATCCATGACCTATCTCGGTATCTCAAGTCGAGGATAAATATTCATGATATACTTAATGACAAAGATCCATAAAGTATCATCATGTGGGTGGGATAAGTCCTATACTCGATCCGTTGAATATCATCGAAATTAGTCATGCTACACATCAATATACTTTCAAGTATATTCTAACTAATACTCAGATTTGTCTTAATTCAATACCATTCCCATGTTATTGATCGACAACGGACTATTTAGAATAACTTAAGTTATTCACGGATTTAAACATGCAAATCTGAGACACAATATTATAAATGAAATTAAACGTATACCATACTTTAATTCATTAATAATAATTGTTCAACATCCTTTATCCAAATACTAAATAGATCAATGCATGATAATACTAGTTAATGAATTTTTGCCACAGTCATGAAAATCATACTTGTTGACAAGGCATAATTTCAATTAACTTTGATCTATAGGAATTTTGAGAATACTTATTTCAAGAATTCAATAAGTGACTTTCTTGTATATGTTTACACATATCTTGATATTGTCATATCATTCCATAAGGTGCGTGATAACTGAACCACCCTTTTATGACAATTATCTTTCAAAACTTTAAAATTTTAAAGTATTCTTTATTCTTTAATGTATAATGCAACTATGCTCTTAGATGAGCATAACTAGTCAACATGGTCATCACCAACGATACCATGACTAGAATTGAGTGTCATCTTAATTATACCAGCATCATTGTGTACAACAATATGCTCTTAAACATCCGTAAACTTTGAATATTTATTTGTTTGGTGTCATACAAACCTCAAGTTTGTTGACTATGACAATTACAACAATTTGTTGTATAGAATCTGGAGCAACTCCGGTGAGGAATGCAATTCTAAATCGAACATAAATATTACAATATTGTTAAATCATTTTGTAATCAAGCATGATACAACAACCTTATACACAACATGATGTTCATGATGAATCTTCAAGTTAGACTTTAAGATCTCATTCATATACTATCTTGTCAAAGATATGTACTCATCATGTTCTATTAGACTCATTTATTTACCGTGATATGTTTATAATAATAAACATATATTCCAAGGTGTATATATTATTTCCAAATCTTACAAACGAAGTTTCATTCCCAATTAAAACTTAATTTAAGTGGAATGTAGTTGCCCATACAACATATAAGATTTAAAAATAATACTCCCACTAGCTTTCGTGAATACTTACGAGCTATCTTATTTTAATTATTACATCAAACATGGATTTAATTTTAAACATAAGAATCATCTCCTAGATGCATGCATATATCCATTCATGGATTCTTGCAGTTGTACATATTCAAAGATTATTTGAATAATAAAACTCCTTTGCATTACTTATCGTCCTCAAAAAGTAATTCCAAAACAAAGAGTTTTGATTTCATTGTCAAAATTTCACATCAATGAAACTAAGTATGACAATTACAATCTTTATACTTCTATTTAATGTATCTAGTAAAGAATATTCAATCATAGTTAATTGCTTAAGTATGATTAATATTATTATCACTAGACATGCATTAAATACGTGTACAATATTGTCCATATGATTCCTACACAAAGATTTAAACCACTAGGGTTTCCATTCTTTGAAGAAACTCATTAAGATAAACCAAATATCTAAAGTTGATTATCTCTATGAACAGCATCTCTACATTCATAGTATGGTTGATTTACCACAATACAACATTTGGTAAATTTATCATTATGATTAACAGGCTTACCATGATCCTGTAACTTATATTCCTCAGCATATTAAATATCGAGATATCCTTGCGGATCTATGAATGACAATTCCATCATATTAAGGTCTATCATTTTCATGTTTAGCCTCATCATGATATTTGCTAGTGCATTTTAGAAGATTATGCATTTTTGTAATTCAATCTTTCAAGATCTAAACAAAACTCCCACTTGCCTTTAACAATTTAAAGATTACCTTTAAATAGTTTAGCAAGTAGAGTAACAATACATTGTTCTCTTTTGGGATATTACAAAACACATTGATAGTTCCTAACATCAGTTTGTTACAACTCACTATACAAGTAGTTTAACAAATTCAGAACTTCATTATAAGACTTAATGTGATTCATCACATTCCATAAACAAATGGTGTCTTATTAATCTTCTAGGTTGGAGTCTTATTGAGTATATTCAATCTATACTCAATATTCTAACCTTGATAACTTTTGGAAGAAACTATAGTTATCTTGAATCAAACATGCCAATAGATTTTGATTCTTCTAACTGAACATACCATAAAACTATGGTATTTCATTAGAATTAATATTGTAAGATAATCTAACAATATTTAAGATAACAATCTACTTTTTGGCTCATCTATTTACCAACAAAGTAAAACTTAATGGTACAATAGAATTACCAAGTCAATTGCATGTATTATAACACAAGTATTTTTGACCAAGTCAAAAGACATATCAGTTATAATCCCACTATACGTTACAAGTCATTGATCACCTCATTGACTTCATGCATATGTCTTAAAACATAGCAAGTTAACGTCTTACTTTATATTGTAAGTCTTGTATTAAAAGACTTCGTGGTTGTGACTTTACAAAATCATAAACATTTATAATAAAAGTAACTATGAACACCACCTCAGGTTTCAATTAATATTTCAAGTTAATATTTACTACATATATTTAAGTCATTCAACGAATACTTAAATTCAAAGTAGTATTAGATTACTTCATTTAATTATGTTATTCCATGAAATGTTCAACGTAAGAAACTGCAAAATCATCCATGCTCGTTCTCACGACACGTGGATATTTTACCTTGGGCTACAATCTAGTTCACGTTCTCACGCAACATAAATTGTAACTACAAGTGTTTCTTAAATATTGAATAACATAAATATTTAAAATAAAGTAGTCTTTGTTATCATCTTGACACATGTTCTTAATACGGCAATCATACATATTTAAATGTATAATTCCTATTGGAACGTTACTCTCTTACCTTGCGGTCAAGAGAATCATATTTATATGTGTTGTACCTTGCACACAATAAAGATTTCTCCCACTTGTGCATGGAACAACATCATGTAGCAGATAAACAACACGATACACGTTCTTTTATTTGATTAATATGATTTGTGTCATAGATATAACAAGTAGATGTAGGACTATATTGATTAGTAAGGAAACGCACATGACAATCCTTGAAAACCATAAGTGCCTACAATTGGAAAGTAATTATCTTTGAAGATAATCTGGTTACTACACGGAAATAAGGCTTGTAGCTCCCATCGAATTAGAAATCATTAAAACAACTTCTTATTCGAGAATGCAACACAAATGCTCCCACCGAATCGACAACATTGTAAGTGTTGCATAACCGGTGAAAACAACTTGCTTGCTTTTACTTTCCTACACCTTTAAAGAACCATACGTAATCATTACTAAGGTACTAAAGGTGTATTCTACTCTATGAATGATGGGTTATCCATCAACGTTATTAACTTGAAAATTGGGTATGCAATTTCTTCCTTATGAGCCTACCATGCCCATACTTGGTATGTAGCACCTTTAAAGGCTAAAGCAAAACAACTAGATAAAATATGCTAGTTTGCCTTTTACCAATTTTCATGGTAATTTATCTAGCTTCTAATTTTGTAACTCATATACATGTTTTCCGGTTAACCAACATTCATGTTGTTACAAAGGATTCATTCACCAAATGAGGGTAATGAAATCTTTATGGAAAATAAGATGTGCAATTCATTGCTATGAGTTACATTAGAATTTAGACAATTCAAATGTTCCTATTATACCTTTCTCATTCATGAAAAGGAATAGGATTGAGTCTCATGCTTCTCCCATGGAAAAGAGACTTCGTTTGTCTTTTCGGTAAATTATTCTCGATCAAACAATGTTTGAAAGCAGAATGGAGCAATTTATTGATCAAAGACTAAACTTTGTTTACGGTTAAATGTTGCAATTATACATTCAAAAGAATTACAAAATTCAATTTAGTATTTTCGATAATTAACCTTTTTCAAGAAAATTAATTACCCATGGTTCATAAGCATATAACCATTTAATTTTCACTGAAAAACTAGGATCCAAATTGTCATAATCTCATCACATCAGTTGATCTGCTAGTAATGAACCTTATACAAAATGGTAGAGCTTTTGCTCAATTGCCAATTTCAATTGCAATTCCTAGATTTATGGGATTTACATATAGCCAATTTCAATTGCCATGTAAACATGTTTTATCCCATCTTATGCCTTGAGTTGCCAGTTCTCACTACAAAACTCAATTAAGTTGTCCAACTTAAGAAACTGCAAAATCGTCCATGCCCGTTCTCACGACACGTGGACATTTTACCCTTTGATTATGATCTAAGTCACGGTCTCACGCAAATAAACAATAATCTTAGGTGTTTCCGTTTCGTTGGATGGCATATAACTTAAATTAAAGGGTAATAGTTTTGATGTAAAATCAAATATGTACAAAGATGTCGTGCATTCATCTTCGTAACATAGGTTTTATTAAAACATTTATATCTTGTTTTAATGTTCAAGTTTTTCATCATCAAACTTTAATTGAGGTATTGGTTTCACTAATCAAGGAATTTAGTGTTAATTATCATCCATTATACCGTACTTTTGCATAAGTGTAAACACTTAGTGTTTCGGATAATTACCACCGAAGTGGCGCATGGAATTAAAACTAATTCGCCTTAAGATGAGCTTGCACATTTAATGGCTTACTAAGTAGCTCCATTCGAACTTCTGAGGGCGAGGACTGTGCAGCTAAAGCACAACCTTAGACATCCTTTCGGTGTGATGTATGCGCACTTCTTTAGACCCCTTTATTAGTTCATTCTCATGGGTGAGCCGTTCGGTCATTTGTACCAAAGTCATCATCAATTAAACGATTATGATTACTATTCTTAAAATACATGTTTCACCATTGTTTAGGTCGGTTTATTTTCTTGTAAAATACCCTTGTTACACATAACAAACAAGCAAGTATTTGAAAAAAAAAATAAACAAATAAACAATGAATGCATAACAAATAAAAGTCATGCATATCAAATCGCCACATGCAAACGGTTTTGATAAATCTTATTAATAACCAATTCTAGATATGTCAATATGCATATATTTAATTAAGACTTCCACCCGTTTTCATCTATGTACAAGGTGAACCACATGCATCGATTCATCGATTGCGTAAGTCAAAACTAAATATATACCACATAGCACATAATTGATTAAATTAATAATGATTTGAGGTTTTCCCAATTTTAGATCTATTAAATTTAGTGTATATCACTTAAACATGAAAGACATACAATAAAGCGGATCCATGATAAAACATGCGAGATAATTATCATGGACATAAAATTACACTTAACAATTAATGCAATTAAGCGAGTTACGCATATACACATAAAGTTGCATGCATCTTAGGGTTTCTAATCCAATTAAAACAATAGTTTACAAAACCCTAATTAGGGCACCAAAAACGCCCCTCAAAATTAGGGTTTAGGTTTTGCAAACCCTAGATCTAAGCATACAAAAATAACACATTCATGTTTATTTTAATTATGTGTTTCAATAATTAATTACTTGTTATACAAGGCTCGTGATGCCTTTGCTTAGTTTATAATATATAAAATACAATAAAACATAAAGACATCAAGAGTACACGTGGAAGACTAAAGATCATAACAAATAAATAATTAGCGAAAGTATGCGTAACGTACCTCTTGCGAATGTCAGATCTTTAGAGCAAACCAAAGAAGTGGTTTAAAGAGTTGTCCCTTATCGTTCTACAACTCAAACCAAATGGTGTAAGAATAGTGTCTTACAACCACGTTCTTGTACACACGAATTAACCAACGAATCAAGCGATTGCTAGATCTAACACAATTCCTCGTTATATGACAAAACAAAACCAAACTCCCTAACAAGGGGGTGTTCGGCCGAGTATTGCAAGAGAAAGAGGAGAGGAAAGAACTAGGGTTAATTCAATGCACAAAGATATGAATAAAACCACAGAACCTAGCCTTGCTTATATAGTGAATGGAATTCTTGAAAAACAAGTTAGGGATTAGGCTTGGATCAAGCCCTTGGCCGGCCATACAACAAGCCCAAAGAAACCCATAACTTTTCATTTCAAGATTTTTCATTACTAGTCCTTCCACTTTTCATTTAACGATCGTTAGTCATTTTCCGTTAAATACTTAACGATCGTTAAACGGACTTAATGTGCAATAATTAATCGTAAACATAAACATTAATTATTAACTTTAATTCTCATTCGCTAATGTGTGCAATCCCGTGGTCACGAGTTCGAATCCGGACATTCACATGTTTGTAAATATATACATTTCCAACAATAATGACCACATATGATGAAACTATAAGAAAAGCATTAGGAAGGGGGAAATCAGTGATTGACCTCTTGTAATAGACCAAGATAAAAAAAAATATAGATGAAAATAAAAAGAGGGAAAATCAGTGTTTGACCTCTTGTAGCTCCAGAAAAGGGATGAACAGTTTTGTTGTATAGGAAACTTACTAGTTATAATATCCGTGCACGCACGGGGTTTTGACATGAAATCTTTTTATAGTGTCTTAATCTCAAATATATTGTTGAACTTTAAACTTTTTCATTTAATTTGCTACACAAGTATTTAATTAGTGTTTGGAAAGCAAGGAATTTATGTTTCTCAACTATCAACAAATAAAACATTACAAATATAATGTCTCATTCATTTCAGTAGCGGCTTAAGAATAGTGAAAATCAAGTGATTCGAGTGAAGAGAGGACCCTAAAATATGATATGATGCTCTTGTTGGAATTGCCTCTTATAAGAATTGTATTCTCTAGCCTTTTCAATCTCAATAAGATCTTGCAATCTGAACAAAGGAAAAACAATATTACAAAAGTCACCATGGTCTTATATGTGGTACTTATGGAATACTTATTTGCTGAGAACTTCAATTAAAAAAACTCACTTAGTAAAATTTGTGTTGGAAATCAACATTGACATGCTTCTAAAACATACACAATATGCACAAAACACATAATGTTAATAAGTGACGTAAAATTTACCACATCAACAGGTCACTTGCCCTAGCCTCCAGGATGATAACCAATGATAGTCTCAAGTGGCCTAGAAGCATCCAAACCCACGATCTTCTAGAAAAGAGATAAGAAGGCGTCATTTATAAGACTAAATAATTAAGTAGAGGTAAAAGACCAAATTAATCTTGTTTTCTTAAAAAAAAAAAAAAAAAAAAAAAAAAAAAAAAAAATTGCTAGTTACCTTTGAGGCCTTTCTATTGGGGTGTTTGGATACAAATGAGCTCAAAAGCTTGTACATTTTCAAAATAATCCATTTGAGAAGGTTATGCTTGATATCTTATTTCTCCTTCAAAAAAGTTATAAGCTATTGGAAATAAAGTGCTTGCTAACTTTTATGAAAATACAATAACCTTTAACCTCTAAAAGGCCCTTTAAAAGAAACACTAATACAAACACACAATTTTGATTACAGATTACTTGCGTTAATATAAGCATCGGAGGAAACGGGTAGGGCCTTTCAACTAAATGGGTAAAACTTTGACCTTAATAGATTTTCGATAATGAACCTTTAATGTATAAATGAGAGTCATGTAACATAAGTATCACAATCGTGATCGAAGTTCATCGACCATTAAAGCCACTATCATATCCTCCGAATCCGACATTCCACCGACCATCCATCCATCCATCCAAGAATTATAATTTTTGATTTTTGGGAATCACATATATGATCACTGTTATATACATTTAGGTAAACTAATACTATTTCATTTTAGATATTTAATTATTGTTAAACATTAAATTGTACATCATTGTTTATACATACATCAACATTGTTAAATTGGATTTGAAGGCTCATCCACGATATCATATTTGCAAGATATTTATTCTTGAAGAGATATGCTTATATCTTACCATGACCCTATGGGTGTCTTATTTTTGGGTTTATGTTCTTATTCATCATGAATAGAAAATATTGACATTGAAACATGTCATGTGTTGTGTTATATCCATATCTATATTGATTAAATCTTAATAAAATTTCCTTCTAGAACGTGTCAATACCATGTACCTTGCGGCAGAGGCTGAGATATGCTTTCTGCAATTTAGCCATTTCCATACATTATTTAATAGACGCAAACATGTTCTATAAAGTACTGTAAAATTTAAGCATAATAGAAAACGAATGTGATAACATAGTTACCAAAAGAATCAACAAAAGTGCCAATTCAGAACATGCACATAATTTGGCAGTCGTAACTCGCAATAAATTCAAAAAAAATCAAATTACTTAATTTTCCATGATCTTGACATACTTGAACATAAAATGTGACAGTCGAGAATCTAACCATTAGATGTTATATGTGTAAATAATTGTCACAATATAAACAAAGTCCACAATTCACTTGGACAAAATATTAGATATATCATGATATCATAACACTGATTCAGGTGGCAACTTTTTCGACTATTTATAGTGTTTAGATTCCAAATAGAGTACAACACTCTCCTAATGAGGTAAAAGGAGTAAATCATGGTATGTAACATGAAGCTCAACCAACATGGGTTTCTAACTATGAGGGGTTAACCCATTATCCAACCCGACTATTTTTGACACAATACCACCTACTCAAGGTGACAACTATGCTAGATTGAGAAGGAAATCGCATGGTCTTGCAATTGGAAGAAACATTAATTCATGTCTTGGGTTGGGTTAATCGGTAATAGGATTTACATGTAGCATATGCTTATATTGACTTTTTATTCACACTCACATATTCACAAAAAATCTATTAAAGAGTAATCTGCTATAACAAAAGGTGAAATCCAAATTATAAACGCAAAGTGAATACAATAAAGTCTTTATTTGAATATTCATACCTACACCTTTCTGGGATAGCCGGATGACCAGAGGTTTATCGAGTATTGTTCAATTTTGGCATCACATCTCTAAATCCAAACACCCCTTTTCATTTATAGGCATCATTTGAACAACAACTGAACACGACGAATGGTTTCATACTTTTAGACCACGATGTAGAGGAGCCAAAAAAACTTATAAAAAAGTTTAAAACCAACTAAATGCAAACAGCGCAAATAGTTTAGACCACAATTGTACATAATTACAATTGTGCTTTTTCTGATAGCATATAAGTTTCCTCTTTGTTGCCGATCAAATATAAAAGTTGCGTGTTTGTGTTGCACTCTTATTTTGCTATAAAGTGACCAATCATGTATCGATTTCTATTGTGATTTATGGATACTAACCTCACAAACCATAGATAGTTTTTGTAGCATCATGGTTTCGAATTCTTAATATCCATAATCTTGTTTAAACCCACATGGCCACATTACACACAACAACATTAACATCTTCTTGGCATTAACATCATTCCCTAGGAAAAAAAAGCCAAAAAGAGTAAATTGGAATCAAATCGTATTTGGCATTGCGCGGTCTCTATTTTGGGTATGAAGCCGACTCGATATTTACTCTTTAGGGGTCAAATAGTCGGGTTAAAGTAACACAAACAAAGCTTTGTTCATGTTCGTTTGTTGAATTTTTGTGCTTACATACAGTAGGTAGAGTTAATTGTGCGAGAAAAGCCTTTATCACATATATGTTGCGATCATTAGTCGCAAAAGCTTAGCCTATTTTCTTTTGTTGATTAGATACATGTTGCTTACACATGAGATAAACATATTTTTACTTGAATAGTGAAATAAAATACCTAAAACCATAATAATTTATATCGTATACCACTTATCACAAACCAAATTCTTCCTAAATTACATTCCTTCCAACGGGTCGTGAAAAGACCCGTTTGTTTGTCTCACTGTTTTTCGTATCCAGGTTTCGAAAACTTTCCGTTCAAATGTGTTAAGCGTTTATTTGGTCGAATTGTAGGCATTTTTCCTCCACCATAGTATACTCTATATCCTGATACTAAAGATGACAGTTTATATTCGAGTAGAGGTTATATTCGAGTAGTGCTATATGCAAAAGGTGTAGAGTATTATATAATACTATACATATGTTGAAATATTTGTTTTAAGGGTCTTTATCTACTGATAATACATGAGATGATAAGTTTTAGCGTTGGATTTCAGATCACGATAACACGACAACACGTCCTCCTTAGTAACCATATTAGGAAACATTGTCACTGTAGCTCGAGTTTATCATATGGTCGAACTTATTACTGTACTCGAGTTTATTCTAATTGGGCTACTCGAACTTATTTTGATTAGGCCTAACGAACTTATAATTTGGACTCGAACTTAAATGGATTTTGGCACGAACTTAATAAATTAATAACTTAAGGGTGCGAGTATTTTAACCAGTTAAACAACTTTCCGGTGATAACGTTTTCAGACGAACTAAGTAATGGCATTTCCAAAAGGACACTAATAATGATGTATTGTTGTGATGACTTTAGACTTGAACTTAATTATGTATTAGGGATACTTTACACTTGATACTTGACAAGATACCGTACCCGTACACTTACAGACGAGCAGTTTCAGGTGAGTCTTCGTAGCCCCTTTTAACTTGTTTTTCCCGAGGTGAAAAGGTGCTCAAATTGAACTGTTTATACCTAAATGTTTTTCCGTATTGATAAATTGTTTTATGTGTTTACATGTACAATTGGTATGCCTTTAACGTCTTATTAGTGTGGTAGGTACGCCGCTGGTACACCTTATATATAAGCACTTGTAGGATGATAGAGGTAGGACCCGTTGGGACATGTGTGCACTGTGTGACGTATGATAGCTGTTAGAGTGTGTGTGCACATACAATTTGAATGCCCTTAATGGCTTGTTAGTGTGGGTACGCCGCTGGTACACCTTATATATAAGCACTAATGAGACGTTAATGGTAGGACGATTGGGATGTGTACGCGCGGTGTTGACTTTGGGACTTAGACGCGCTATACATGTGGTAGGTGTCCACCTCTGAGATAGCTATTACTTTGAGACTTAGGGCCAACGGAGTGGAAGCGGGTAAGGGGGCGGGTTCATGAAACCGAACGGCTACACCGTGCCGTGTAGGTCGGGTAAGGGGGGCGGCTTCATTTTGCGAGTTCAGAAACCGAATGTGAACGTTGGAAAAATGTGTACGTTGGACTAAAATGACCCGTTATCCAACGACTATGACCCAAAATAAAAAAAATAAAAAATAAAAAATAAAATAAAATAAAATAAAAATTTCACTCCTATTTAAACTAATCTTTCACCTCAATTTTCAAAATAAAAACACACAACACACAATAATCTTTCAAAAACACTAAATTATGGATTCAAGGAGAGGTAAAAAAACTTTCACCTCGCGTCAAGGTCGGTCTCAACCATCCCGAATCAACCAAAACAAACTCCGTTAGATTTAGCCAATTTTATTCTCAACCATCCCGAATCAATTTTATGTTCCACATCCCAATCTCACAATTTTCCCATATAATATGGGTCCTCCTCAATTGAATCCACAACACTACAACATCATCTGCTACAGCGAGTTTTCCCGTTCGAAAACCTTAGTCAAGGCGTAGAGTGCGTGCAAAAACAACCACTACCAAATGAAGAAGACGAAGATGAGGAAGTTCAAGAAGTCGATCCTAGAGGAAGAAAAAGCTTTCACGGGGGAGGCCCGTGAAGTTTGGATCTTAGGCACAAGAGGAGGCGTTGGCGGCATGGGTTCAAATCTCCGAATGTGGTGTTGTCGGTAATGAACAAAAGTCCGACGGTTTTGGAAACAGTTCTCGAGCATTACGAGGCAACCGTGGTTCGAGTTCACGAACATTTCATGCGTTGAATACCAAGTGGAGAACAATGAACACGGCCATGGGTATTTTCAACGGCTACTACCTCCAAGCGGTACATAATCTATACTTTATTATTTACAATTACATTATTTTGTTTTAGCTATACTTTTTATTTTGCGTAATCCGTAGTTTTTATTTACAATTAAATTATTTTGTGTATAATGTAGAAGCGTGCTAAGGCTAGTGGGTGCAACGACTTGGGCGTGGTGAGGCAAGTTGAAATGGATTTCTACGACAAGAAAAAAAACAATTTCTTCATACCGGGCGTGGGAGGTTGTCGAGGACATGAGAAATGGACGGAGCAAGAATGTTTTCAAGATATTGCTTGGGTCGCAAGCAATTCTTCAAAAAGGAGGTCGGGGAGTATGTGTGACAAGCAACACCATTCCCGATATGAATGAAGACCCCACCCTCCAATTGAATCAAGAAAAATGAAGAAGAAGCAAGTCGCATCCTCCTCGTCTATCTCAGCGTTGCGGATGAAATCAACGCATACACACAAAAGAAGCAGAATATTTGGAAGAAAAACGAGATGGCGAAACAATTGTTGGCTACACAACTCGAGGCGGTTCAAGAATACACAACGGAGTTGAAGTTTTTTGAGCCGCATGATCGCATTCGCGATCCCGCTATGTTGGAATTAGTTCTTACCGAAGCGTGAACTTGCGGCCAAACACGGATGGAACTTGCAATTTTAAATTGTAGTTTCAAGTTATTTTAATTTCAACTTATGTAATGTTTTCTTTTTTTTTTTTTTTTTTTTTTTTTTTTAAGTTTTAGTTTCAATTTTTAAGTTGTAGTTTTTTAAGTATTATGTAATGTTTTTATTTTTAATGAAATGATATGTTTTATTATAAATATTGTATGTGATTTTATGTTTTTAAAAAAAATTGAATTGGTCTTTAGGGTTCCACTCCACTAGTTAGGGTAGTGTTAGAGTAGTATTAGGGTAGTTTTGAGTTGGAATGTTTTTATTAGATAGAGATGATGTGGCCTGGGGTATTAGGGTAAGAACTTCCACTCCTCCACCCTTAACGCCTCATTCTCGAGTTTGTTTTTAGAGTAATGGAAGGGAGGAAGGAAATAAAAAGGCGTTCTTGAGTCTTTTAAGATGGAAAGGTAGGGACGGGAAGGTGGGAGGGAGGGAAGGATTGGTTTTTAAGTGTTATTTTATTCCGTCCAATTTTGGGCGGATTGAGAAGGGAAACAAGTATTAAACATTACAGACCTTTGTAAAATTACAATATTATCCAATCAGAAGATAAAGCATAGAAGATAAAGTTAATCATGTCGGCTAAACTAGTAATCATGTCATACCAATCATGTCGTACCAAAACAACATAGCATATATGTTGTGAGGGATTGTCAAATAGTGGTTGAATAAGGTTATAAAGTACAATGTATCCATGTTTTGGCTGATCGGGATTTGCCTATTGGATGTAATCAAGAAAGACGACAATTCTATTGTTTCTGTTAAAAGATAGTTGACAAAGTTACATGAGCTAAATACCAACGTAAAGATAATGCTGTAAAGAACAGGAATATATTGTAATCACTTCATGGCGTAAAAGAAATGTGACTCAGAAAAATATGATCGACACACCCATTGTAAAGCATCTGAATGCCACCCACGGATTCAACCGTTCACCTGTTTCAAATGTTAATTCAAGTGAGATGACACATTTCCAATAAAATCTTCATATCGACCATTCTCTATGATACCTAAATCATATCAATTGCCTCTTTTGGTTAACTTGGTATTGGATTTTTTATATTATAGTTCGAGTAACAAATGGGCATTGAATGTATTACAGCCACAGTAGATAAAAGCCTGATGCACAATCGATGAGACTTCTTTTAGTGCTAAAACTGACAATTATATTATTTATAAGCCAATACTCATCTCAAATAGCCTGTTTAGTTCTTTTGACTTTTAGTTCTCACATTGCGTCATGTTGGTCAGTCAGTAGTCGTGGTAATATGGCTTGTATGTTCAGTTATCAGTAATTCGTATACAAGAGTATTAGTTATCATAGTATTATTAGTATCTGAGGTATATTGGTAATTGCATGTAAACTTCCTTTCCTTTCGTTCTTTAAAAAAAACTCAAAAACACAAACATCAATAACCACTTTCTTCACTACGCCATCCTCTTTCCCTTCCCATCCCATCCCCTTCCATTCTTTAAATTTTAGACTTGAGAACAGAGCGTAAACGTGCTATACATGTGGTAGGTGTCCACCTCTGAGATAGCCATTCCTTTGAGATTAAGACTAGCTATATATGTGGTAGGTGTTCACCATGAAGATAGCCAATCCTTTAGACTTTGGACATGAGACGCGCCTTACAAGTGGGACAATCCACCAATGTGATGGCCAATCCTTGGTATTAATTATATTATATAACTAATAAAGTTTGACTAAATAAAGAAAATAAATATAAATTAATGTTTAAGTGATAAGGGTAAAATATGTATTTTCAATGTGTGGTAGGTAGGAGTAGTATATATTTGAGGGACAAAAAAGACAATTCAAATGTGCAAAACTTAAAAATGGGTATAGGGTAAAATTATTATACAGGAGTATAGATAAAGATCCTTTGTTAAATATTAATTGTATTTAATGAATGTTTGAAAGTGGTTAATGGAAGATAGACTTTAAATAATGAACACCGAAAGTCTTAAATACTTTGATATCTAGACAAAATGATTAAAAAATGTGCCTACTAAATTTTTATACAATCAATTAATTAAGAAATAAGAATTTTTTTAAATACGTTTTTTTTTCTTATAGTCATTTATTTTAACAAAAACCTTTTAGCTTACAAGTCTTCATAATTAGTATTGTTCCTTGATCGTTTATGATAATTAAACACACTTAACAACAATTAACAACAAAATCGTTTTTAAATTCAGCAAGACACAAGAAGTACATTTTCAATGAATTTTTTTTTATTAAATTATCGATAAAGAATTATAAAGAGTAATACGTTGTGTTTTGAATTTAATTTATATTAACTGTTACAAAACTCAAAACTAACAAATGTCATTATTTTAACATAACTGTGTGTATACACGGTACTAAAATCTAGTAAAAATATTATTAACAAAAGTACATGTAAATCTATTTTTCGTAACATGTACAATTATAAGTCCATAAATATGCCGATGATTGTACGTTTCTGGGTGAGTGGTCGATCCACAACCTAAAAAAGGTGACTAAAATCTTAAGAATTTTCCATATTGTGTCGGGTTTAAAATTAACATTGGTAAGTCTAAAGTTTTTGGGGTCGTGGTTGACGAAAGTGGAGTCAAGACTTGGTGCTAGCTCGGTTTTGGTAGTCTTGGGCTGCTCCATCCGACCACTTAGGGATTCAATCGGTGGAAACATGAATAGAGTGACTAGTTGGAATTTCTTGGTGAACATG
The DNA here is from genome assembly GCA_022545495.1 of Chrysanthemum lavandulifolium. Taxonomy (NCBI): domain Eukaryota; kingdom Viridiplantae; phylum Streptophyta; class Magnoliopsida; order Asterales; family Asteraceae; genus Chrysanthemum; species Chrysanthemum lavandulifolium. The sequence goes on along the minus strand of CM040241.1, from coordinate 40,680,350 downwards.
ATCAAAAATCGGTTATCGAGTTAGAAATCGAAGTGCCTCTCAATTGGAGGTAGAGTTACGTTAATTAAATATGTCTTGGAGAGTATTCCAACCTATTATTTCTCTCTTTTTAAGGCCCCGAGCAAAGTGATAGACGTCCTAGAAGGGATTATTAGACGGTTCTTGTAGGGCGGTTCGTCGGATAGTTCTAAGATACATTGGGTGTTCTGGGAACGGGTGGCTACCCCGGTTAAGATGGGAGGTTTGGGCCTTTGCAACCTTAAGGATACCAATACGTCTCTCTTGGCTAAATAGGTATGGAGGTATCGTTCTGATATAGACGGGTTTGTGGATAGGTGTGATCAAGGCTATTCATGAATCGAAAGGCTACTGGACTCCTATTCATGCCTGCAAATATGCGTCGGGGGTTTGGAACACGATAGTAAAATCTGTGTCTCAAATCTCAGCCACGGGGGTGAAGCTCAATCAATTATTTAAAGGTTCTTGCGGGGATGGGAAAGAAATCGCTTTTGGATCGACCACTTGCTTACTAGTGTGGCACTTAAAGATATTTGTCCGGATTGTTCAAATCCGAAAAGAATAAGAAGATAGTGGTGGCGGACAAATTGATCAAAGACGGGTTCGTTTGTGGTCAACGAGCTCGGGTTGGGCAACATAGTTTCGAGACGAGGAAAAGGTGAATGGGAGTGCCTAGATGGGTGCTAGAGGACTCAAGCTTACAAATAGGAGGATAAGTGGATATGGCTTGGTAGAAACAACCTGGGAGTTTAGCGTGAAGGCGCAAAGACTTCCTTCCGATGACCGTGATTTTAGCAACATGTATGTTTTAAGTGGTCTAAATGGGTCCCAAAAATGTAATATATTCATGTGGAGAATTGCTATGGATCGGATTCAAACCGCCTTACCTTTGAGAAGACGGAACTATAATGTGGAATCGGTTTTATGTGGGTTGTGCGAGACCGAGGGGCGAGGGGTTGACCATCTGTTTTGTCATTGCGAGGTGACTGCTCACGTCTGGTACCGTATTAGTCGTTGGTGCAACATCAACCCGCTCTTCTTTTTCTCGGTAAAGGATCTTTTTGAAGTTCATAAAACTGTGGGACTAAGCAAAAAAAGGGGTTCAATTCTAAAAGGGATCATCTTCGTGACTTGCTGGTGCTTGTGGAAGGCTCGAAATGAGCACAGATTCGCAAACGGGCTCATAAACGGTGACAAAATCTTCCACGATGTTAGAACAATAGGGTACTTGTGGTACAAGAATAGAATAAGGATTTGTACAACCACGTGGGTGGATTGGTGAGGGTTGTAATCCTTGTATGTAATCTCGGACCCTTTGTTTTGGGTGGTTTGGGCATGTGAATAAAAGTAAAATTTCAAAACAAAAAAAAAAAAAAAACTATTTTTGGTAAAAAGATTTTATTAACTTAATTAGGATTTTAATTAAAATTAGAAAGATAAATAGATTAATGAGATAAATAAGATTCAATTTGAAGAATAAAAGATTGTGATTTGCTAATAAATCATTAAAAGAGCCTTTTTTTAGTATACTAGCATAGTATCCGTGCGATGCGACGAGATTTTAAATTTATCGTTGATGGTGTTCAATAATTGTTCGTCATACCGGAAATTTTCATTTAACTTTATAGATAATGTTTGAAAATATTGTTTTTATTATTAAAAGTTATAAAATATAAGTTATAATAAATTAAGTTGGTAGTTAAATAAGGTAATTATATAAATAATAATGTTTGACTAAATATTTAAGAAAAGTAAATATAAATTAAAGTTTAAGTGATAAGGGTAATGTAAGTATTTCAAATGTATAGTATGTATGAATAGTGTTTATTTGAGGGACAATAAGGGTATTTCAAGTGTGAAAAACTTAAAAAGAAAAAGCAGAGAGGTAAAAATTTTATAATGAAAGTATAGATAATAGGGTAGGATAGGATAAAATTAAGATAAGATTAAGATTAAAATTAAGATAAAGATATTAAAGTTAGATGAGAGTTATTTTACATACCAAACTTTTCTCACATATCAAGGGACTCATCTCCACCATCCATCTAAAAAGAAATCAATGGCTGAGATTAAAAGCATTTTATTATTTCATCTATTTTTTATAATTTAAATATCTTTTAAACCATCGTTAAGTGAAAATATTTACACCATCGCGACGAACATTTAATTATCTTTCTATAGACGGGCACTTTGATATACTTCGAAAAAGAAAAAACTGGTTTTTCACGTTTTTCGTTATTTTTTCGTTTTTCGTTCTTGAAATTTACATGAAAAAAATCATATATGATAAAACACTATATTGAATATCACATGTAATATTAGTGTTAAATCATATATGATATGTAATATCACATGTGATATTATATGTAATATCATATGTGATATTACACTAATATCACACGTGATATTACATATCATATATGATATTACACTAATATCACATGTGATATTCAAATTAGTGTTTTATCATATATGATTTTTCAATGCAAATTTCAGTAACGTAAAAAAACGAAAAAAACTTAAACAAAATAACGTGAAAAATACAAAAAAAAATTTTTGTCGAAAGTATATCAAAGTGCATATCTATAGAAAGATAATTAAATGCTCGTTGCAATGATATATTTTTTTCGCTTAACGATTAACGGTTTGAAAGATATTAATATTTGAAAAAAAATGATGAAAGTGAGTTTTTTAAATTGTTGGGATTAATCTCATCTATTAGATCAAATAAAAATGGAGGGTGGAGATTGATCCCTTGATATGTATTTAATATTTTGTCATCTTAAATCATTAAAGTTAAGATTAAGATAAGAATTTACCAACAAAAAAAATTTTAAATAAGATAAGCTACATTATTAGACGGCCCATGAAATTTGAATTTGGTATAAGTTACTTAAAACGTTTTAAACATCATTTTGCCAAACGTTGAATTATTTGTCGAAGGTTGAAGTTCTATCCAAGTATGAGTATCTAGCCATTTTTCTCAACAATGATTGTTGGTTGTCTGTTAGCTTGCTACTACTTCTTTTTCTAATCTTTTATTTTGGTAGCGAATTATTGCTATTTTTTAAAATATTAACTAGCAAGATGCCTGCGCGATGCGACGGAATAAAATAAGAAAATAATACAACGGTTATACGATGCGACAATTATTAGCTTTAAGAAAAAATTATAGTCAAGGGGAAAAAAATATTGATGTGAAAGTTAAAGGAACAATAAGGGTATGTGTGTAAAATATAAATTAAGGAAGGGGTAATAAGAGTATGTGTGTGAAGTTGTTATTGAGGGTAATTTAGGTATTTAAAATGTGTAAAAATTAAGGAGGGAGTTAAAATTATTATATAGTAGTATAGATATACGACATATAGCTATCTATTATTAACACTCAAAATTTTACTCTTCGATTTTTATTTATTTATATATACTTACGAGTGGAAGAACCCGCGCTTCGCTGCAGGGATTTTCCTGGGTATTCGTTTTGTACTGCAATTTTTTTTTTTAAATCATTTTATTTTTATCAAAAAACCATTACATGTAAGTGAAATGATGAGTTCATAACTTTATATGCTTACAAATAAAAAGTATAATGTGACCCAAGTTGATAGATATCAAAAATCATATACCAACATAACTTATAGTTGTAGCAATAATAATATATCAACATAATATAATAGTTATTTACATAACTTATATATTAACCCTTATAACATATAACAATAATTTGTGTGACAGTTGTACTAAATTTTTATTTAACCCAAGAAAAGAAAGTTAGAACTTCGAACAAAAAAAAAGAGACCAAAACAAAGTTATTTACATAACTTATATGTTAACCCTTATAACATATAACAATAATTTGTGTGACAGTTGTACTAAATTTTTATTTAACCCAAGAAAAAAAACTAGAACTACGAACTCAAAAGAAGATAAAAAAAAAAAAAAAAAAAAAAAAAAAAAAAAGCGGTGGTGCCAATGGCCACCGCTTCAACGCTCAATGAACAGTGTTACATACTCACAAAAGTTGCTTTGGTGCAATAGAAACCACCCAGTCACAAATATAATATAATATAATATAATGTAATGAACTTTATTAAAAATGGTCATCAAAGAGGACGGTGGTTAGAAAATCATTACTCCCTCCGTCCTAAAATAATTGTCCTCCGACAAAAAACACATAGTTTAAGAAAAGTGCATTTATTACAGCTTTCTCTTTCTTACTTTTTGACAGAATGACAGTTTTACCCTTAAGTAATTAATTAAGGTATTCTTTAAAGTTTGTAATAATAATTTAAAACAAGGGCAATATAGTAAACTTGATCAAACATTCCTTTCTATATTTAGCATGGACAATTATTTTGGGACATACAAAAAAAGGAAAGGTGGACAATAAAATTGGGACGGAGGGAGTAAATAAGAAGTACATGTAAATCTATTTTTGGTAACATGTACAATTATAAGTCCATAAATATGCCGATGATTGTACGTTTCTGGGTGAGTGGTCGATCCACAACCTAAAAAAGGTGACTAAAATCTTAAGAATTTTCCATACTGTGTCGGGTTTAAAAATTAACATTGGTAAGTCTAAAGTTTTTGGGGTCGTGGTTGACGAGGTGGACTCAAGACTTGGTGCTAGCTCAGTTTTTTGTAGTGTTGGAACTGTTCCATTCGACCACTTAGGGATTCGAATCGGTGGAAACATGAATAGAGTGACTAGTTGGAATTTCTTGGTGAACTTGATCAAAAATCGGTTATCGAGTTGGAAATCGAAGTGCCTCTCAATGGGAGGTAGAGTTACGTTAATTAAATATGTCTTGGAGTATTCCAACCTATTATTTCTCTCTTTTAAGGCCCCGAGCAAAGTGATAGGCGTCTAGAAGGGATTATTAGACGGTTCTTGTGGGGCGGTTCTTCTGATAGTTCTAAGATACATTGGGTGTCTTGGGAGCGGTGGCTACCCTGTTAAGATGGGAGGTTTGGGCCTTTGCAACCTCAAGGATACCAATACGTCTCTCTTGGCTAAATGGGTATGGAGGTATCGTTCTGATATAGACGGGTTTGTGGATAGGTGTGATCAAGGCTATTCATGAATCGAAAGGCTACTGGACTCCTATTCATGCCTGCAAATATGCGTCGGGGGTTTGGAACACGATAGTAAAATCTGTGTCTCAAATCTCAGCCACGGGGGTGAAGCTCAATCAATTATTTAAAGGTTCTTGCGGGGATGGGAAAGAAATCAGTTTTTGGATCGACCCTTGGCTTACTAGTGTGGCACTTAAAGATATTTGTCCGGGATTGTTCAAATCCGAAAAGAATAAGAAGATAGTGGTGGCAGACAAATTGATCAAAGACGGGGATCGTTTCAGGGTCAACAGGCTCGGGTTGGGCAACATAGTTTCAGACGAGGAAAAGGCTGAATGGGAGTGCCTAGATGGGCTGCTAGAGGGACTCAAGCTTACAAATAGGAGGGATAAGTGGATATGGCTTGGTAGAAACAACCCGGAGTTTAGCGTGAAGGCTGCAAAAGACTTCCTTCTCAGTGACCGTGATTTTAGCAACATGTATGTTTTTAAGTGGTCTAAATGGGTCCCAAAAAAATGTAATATATTCATGTGGAAAATTGCTATGGATCGGATTCAAACTGCCTTACCTTTGAGAAGACGGAACTATAATGTGGAATCGGTTTTATGTGGGTTGTGCGAGACCGAGGACGAGGGGGTTGACCATCTGTTTTGTCATTGCGAGGTGACTGCTCACGTCTGGTACCGTATTAGTCGTTGGTGCAACATCAACCCGCTCTTCTTTTTCTCGGTAAAGGATCTTTTTGAAGTTCATAAAACTGTGGGACTAAGCAAAAAAAGGGGTTCAATTCTAAAAGGGATCATCTTCGTGACTTGCTGGTGCTTGTGGAAGGCTCGAAATGAGCACAGATTCGCAAACGGGCTCATAAACGGTGACAAAATCTTCCACGATGTTAGAACAATAGGGTACTTGTGGTACAAGAATAGAATAAGGATTTGTACAACCACGTGGGTGGATTGGTGAGGGGTTGTAATCCTTGTATGTAATCTCCAGACCCTGTTTTGGGTGGTTTGGGCATGTGAATAAAAGTAAAATTTCAAAAAAAAAAAAAAAAAAAAAAAAAAAAAAACTATTTTTGGTAAAAAGATTTATTAACTTAATTAGGATTTTAATTAAAAGGAAAATGATAAAAAAAATGCATCGAACTTGACACTTGTTGTCATTGTGTGTAATCAACTATTTTTTTTTTCATTGTAACACAAACCTTTGAATTTTGTCATTGTATGTAGCCGCTAGGTGAATTTGTGTTATTGTATGTACTCAAAGGGCTTAGTGTTACATCGTTAGTCCTTATTTACTAACGGTCGTTAGTAAATAACTTCAAATTCGTTCTCTTACGCTTTTATTCGTTTTCATCCGTTATTATACGTTTTACGGTTTTATACTTTTTCGTCCGTTTTATACATTTTGGTCCAATGCTTTCATCCGTTTTTTACATTTTCGTTTGTTTACTTACGTTTTCGTACGTTTTCTTACGTTTTAGTCCGTTATTATACGTTTTCGTCCGTTTTTATATTTTTTCGTCCGTTTTATACATCTTGGTCCAATGCTTTCATCCGTTTTTAACATTTTCGTTTGTTTACTTACGTTTTCTTACGTTTTAGTCCGTTTTTATACGTTTTCGTCTGTTTTCTTACGTTTTCATCCGTTTTTATGCGTTTTGTCTCTTTTTTTATACGTTTTCGTCTATGCGTTTTGTCCGTTTTTTTACGTTTTCATTCGTATTTATACGTTTTTCATCCGTTTTCTTACGTTTTCAACTGTTTTTATACATTTTAAATCATTTTTTAAAGTTTTCGCCTGCTTTATAACATTTTCATCTTTTTATACGCTTTCGTTGGTTTTCTTACTTTTCGCTCATTTTCTTAATTTTTGGACGAAAATGTATAAAACTTAAGAATACGGACAAAAACGTATAAAATGGATGAAGGTGTAAGAAATGATGAAAACTTAAAAAAGACGAAAACGATAAAACAGATAAAAAGCAGAAAAACATAAAAACAGGCAACGTTAGAAAATCGACGAAGACATTTAAAAGCGGCGAAGACGATAAAAGCGGACGAAAAATATAAAACGGATGAAAACGATTGAAAACGATAAAAGCAGATGAAAACGGACGAAAACGGATGAAAACTTATAAAACGGACTAAAACGTATAGAAGCGAATGCAAACGTATAAAAGCGGACGGCGTAAGAAACGGACGAGAATGTAAGAAAGTACGAAACGTAAAAACGGGAAAAGCAACGGACGAAAAAGTATAAAAGCGGACAAAACGTATAATAACGGATGAAAGCGAATAAAAGCGTAAGAGAACGAAATTTTAAGTTATTTACTAACGACGGTTAATAAAAAGGACTAACGATGTAACGCTAAACCCGACCGGTACATACATAACACAAATTCACCTAACTACTACATACAATGACAAAAATTCAAAGGTTTGTGTTACAATGAAAAAAAAATAGTTGGCTACACACAACGACAAGTGTTAAGCTCGACGATTTTTTCATTTTTCTTAATTAAAATTAGAAAGATAAATAGATTAATGAGATAAATAAGATTCAATTTGAAGAATAAAAGATTGTGATTTGCTAATAAATCATTAAAAGAGCCTTTTTTAGTATCTTAGCATAAGTGTCCGCATGCGATCGCGACGAGATTTTAAATTTATCGTTGATGGTGTTCAATAATTGTTCATCATACGGAAAATTTTCATTTAACTTTATAGATAATGTTTGAAAATATTGTTTTTATTATTAAAAGTTATAAAATATAAGTTATAATAAATTAAGTTGGTAGTTAAATAAGGTAATTATATAAATACTCCCTCCGTCTCAAAATTATAGTCCCCGTTTGACTTTTTCGGTCTTTCTTTCACAACTTTGACCTTAAGTATTTTTGTTTGTGTTATATAATACTTGATGTAAATTATATAAATGGATTGTGTTTTAAATGTATTTTCATTTGGTATAACTTTCATCAACTATTATATAACACAAACTAAAATATTTAAGGTCAAGATGAAAAGAAAAGAAAAGAAAATCAAAGATATAATTTTAGACGATGAAGTAATAATGTTTGACTAAATATTTAAGAAAAGTAAATATAAATTAAAGTTTAAGTGATAAGGGTAATGTAAGTATTTCAAATGTATAGTATGTATGAATTATCCAGCATGTGAACATATGCTTCCACGATTTGTGCCTATATATGGGATGGGCTGGTATTTATCATAAGCATATCAAACCCATCGCTTAATATAGAAAAGCAAGCACACACTCTCTTAAGCAGCTCTCTTTTTGGTACTCATAACCATTGCCATGGCATTACTCCCAAAAATTTTCATGCTACAATCCGGATCCGGAGGTAGATACTTGAGCGTAACGGAGAACATCCCAGCTAACCTACCATCAGGGTTCTTGAAATTCGATCAAGAACAAATATGGAGTCCACGAGTCAAGTTCGCAGCGGAGCCAGCCAAAACTGGAGATGGCCGGCTGTTTCACATAAGGTCGTTGTACAATAATAAGTATTTGGTAATGGAGTCGAATTCTTGGATTGTTGCATCCGCCAAGAAACCCGAGGAAGACAAATCAAAAGCCACATGCACCCTGTTCGAGCCTCATTCCTTGGCAGATGATGATGATGATCAAAGTGTCCGCTTACGCCACGTTGGGAGTGGGATCTCCATGACCCACACGTTAAGCCCTGATGATGACACCCATCAAGGCGTGCTCCTATCCGCTATTGGATCCTCTTTTATTTTAAGGGATAATAATAGTGTGCTGGTACTACCCTCTCATGTCGCGTTCAGATCTGAAGACCTAAATGGCGATTACCTCTCCGTCGTATTAATTACTGACAGGTTTCAGCTGCAGTTCCAGTCCGGATTGGATATTGGAGATCAACGGGTGGCCAATGAGCTCGTCACCACTGCTGATGGAAACTATCGTTTAAAGGACTTGAACAAAATCGCCTTCTGGTTACGTGCTAGAGATAACTGGATAACTGAAGCAATTGATAGCTCTATTGAGACCTTATTTTCCTTTGTCCAAATTAAAGACAATGTCGTTGCCCTTCGCAATTTGGGCAACAACCAATTCTGCGGTGCATACGGTAACGAGAACTTTTTGTACGCGAATTATCCTACTTTGTCAAAAGAGACAAGGCTGATTGTTGACGAAGTTGTACTTCAAAGAGAGATCTCAGAACTCGAATACCGGCTCTCTGACGCAAGAATTTATGATGAGCAAATCATAGAACTCGACCAAGCATATGGAACCAACAACTTGACAACCGACAACACAATGACCCTCAATTTTCACGCAAAAGATTCCAGGACCACTAGCTGGAATAACAGCGTGTCAATAAGCTTTGGCGTAACGGTGAAATTCGAAGTCACTATTGTACCATTTATTGCGAAGTCGGAAGTCGAGCTGTCAACAGAATTTGGGTATACGCATGAGTGGGGAGGCTCCGTAACAAATGAGCTGGAAAGAGATACGAGTTACACTGTTACGGTTCCACCAAAAGCGACAGTACTGGTGACGATGTTGGCTACAAGAGGTGTTTGCGATGTTCCGTTCTCTTACGTTCGGCGTGATCTTCTTCCAACAGGCGAATGGGTTAAAACTATATTGGATGACGGCATTTTCAATGGCATCAACTCCTATAGCATTCGTTATAAAGCAGAGGTAGTCCCATATGAGGGATACTAAATGAAGACTATATATATGTGATGATAGAGATGGGAAAACTTATTGTACGTGCTTCTTTTTTCTTTTTGTGTGTGTCGCCTTTTGTTTCATGTAATATGTATCTTCTTTGTATTGAATAAGGCATATATCCAGCCCTTGAATGTGTGTACGTTTGTTTGTTTGCATATAGCACCTTTGTTAGAGTAATGGTTCACTTTGTCTCAAATGATTGACGAAGGCCTACTTCCACCACGAAGCCTTCCCTTCTCTTTTATATCATTCCAAACTTAGTTGATTAATGGGTTAAAAAGTCGTAACAGGATAACAACCGTGATTGTGTTGCTTACAACATGGTTAAAATTGTGAAACGTTAATGACTCAAATTATAGTTGGTTTCTTAGTTACTTTTATAACTATTTGTTCAAGGGCCAATTGGCCGAGACTTGAGTGACCACTCATCTCCGCAACCGTTAACTTCTCTCTGCCTCATTGAAACATGAAATGTCAATGTGTTGTAATTAACTGGTTTCTGTAGCAAATTCCAAGTGAATTGAGTTTTTAGAACTCAATTAATATGTATTTACCTTTAACATATTAATTCTAAGAATAGAAAACAACATATTACATCATGGATTGCATGAAATTTTGACAAAATTTCATATAATATTTTGTTTAGATTTGGATTCTACATATCTTAAATGATCTTGGTTAGATTTGGTTGACTTTGTAAAGATCTTTGTAATCTTGCTGTCAGATCAGCGAAACCAAAACAATACAATGGAAGAACCCTTTTTTGGTTCTGTGATCCGTGAAAAACTGCTGTTCACTTGGCCTATAAATAGCAAGTCAACCCAAGTTGTTTTCTCATCCCTTCTTAGCATAAACACATACATTCTCTCCCACTGTTACTTCTAACTCAGTTTTATTTCATTCTAATGATCCTCTTTTGTAGCAAAGAAACTCAAGACATAATAATGCTTAATCTTCCATGGTTATGGCTTGGATATAATGATATAATTGCATGCTCAAATAGGTCCAAAGATATGAGATTATTACTTGGGAATTATGTGACAATGTGAAATTTTTCGTGTATAATTTTCTGTTTGACACCAGTAAACTAAAAAATAGATATAAAATCAACCGTTGAGAGTTAGAAGCTCTCATTAGGACTCAAGATGCACGACTTACAGATCTACAACTTTGTAGTCTTGTGCTAAGCTTGATTCGGACTTTAAACTGATCAAAACAGGCTGTGAAGCTACTGGGTTTTCCAGAATAGCTTTCTATGACTTATGTAATACTAATTGATTGTTTATGTGTTTGTTTGATAAGGCTTACACAATCGAGGCAACTTGATGCATGTGGTCCCACTTCCTCGGTGAGGGGGAGTCAAACTCAAACACTCACATTTACCCATAGAAGCCATAATTTAGGTTGTCTCGACAGACTGATACGTGCCTTACTAGTAGAACCAGTAACGCGATGATGGATTTGTTGAGCTCTAGCTTTCTTCCCATTTTGTGATAATTTCTACAAAACAAAAAAATGAACACATTAGTATAGAGGCCTAGTGCCTTTCTTTTTCACTGTTTTTTTTTTTTTTTTTTTTTTAAAAAAAGGAAAAGAAATTAAACCTTAGCTTTATTTGGTTTTTAAAATACTCCCACTGATCATCTTTAAAATTGGATGGAACTTCTAGCAAATCAAGTCCTCGTAGAAGCTCTTCTTCATTATATTGCCTATCCTCCACACCATCATCACCATTGTTATCAGCTTCCTTCAATTTTTCAGCAACTAATTCCAACAGCCTCGATTTCAATTGATGTTTCAAGGTCCGAAATTTATCATCAAAAATACAAAATATGACCCTATCAACATTATCACTGTTGGGTAAAATGAACTTCCTCTGCCAAAAAACACCCGTTAATAACATAAATATTAGTAAACAAAGGTGTGAAAGTAAAATAATTGAATAATAATAAGGATAAATATTTGTTTAATGATATGAAGAAAAAAAATCGTTTGGGAGATTGCAATTGAGTGTGAGGATCAGGTGGCCTTAATTACAAAAAGGGTTTAGATTAACAAACATAAATACATACAAACAATAATGTACAAGTCATATAATTATTATTATAAGTGTTGTAAGTCAATGATTATAGGTATGGAAAAAGAGAAGAGCCAAATAATCAATCCCATACTTATATATAATTAGTTGTCGCTTTAAACATATTTTTGCACACTTTCCTTATGCTCTAAAACAATCCATCTTTGCATCCTTTTGAGTTATGGCAACAATCAATTCTCAATCTCCTAGCATTTAGCATCAACTAAATTTATTGGATGAGTAACATTGTATATAAAATGACATATGGAGGGCAGTTAAGTATAAACTGAGAAAGTAAAATAAAATGTGAAAGTAAAAGAAAAAACAGTTTACCCGAACGTGTTTTGAGCTCTTTCCAGCCTATAACATCAGGAGGACAGAGACTTCAAAAGTAAAGTCATATACCGGTGCACTTAACTACGGCGACCGGTGGACTTAGTGACATATAGAACGACGACAATCAACAGATATACGTCTTGATTCAGTGAAAGTTGGAACGAATGACATGAAAGAGATAATTAGGAGGTCACCCATACCTATTAATTTGGTTTAGACTTAAACCGGGTCGGGTCAATTGGATCCGTGTGTGTTTTTTTCATTTTTCAAGTTGAATTTCTATTTTTTCTTTTTAAACAACTCTTACCGAACTTGTAGATTTAACGTTTAAAAAATAAAGAACTTGTAGATTTAAAATAGAAACTTATATACCCTAATATAATATCAATAATATTAATATAATATAACTTGTTTACGTAACTTTCATGAGTAGAGGAGCAAATTTTGGTCTTCAACCTAGCAAATTAGCTACGACCTTGTCATTAATTTGACAATAATGACCCGGTAATGACTGATTTTTTATAACTAATTATTAGTGACAACATTCTTGGTCATCTTTTTAAAATTTTTCACTAATTATCATTTTTTTATGTATATTCTATATAGTTGCATATATAGATTTGATCTTTTATAATGTGTACAATTTTTTTTTGTTATCTATTTTATTTGATCTTTATCATTCTACACACTTTTAATTGTGTGGAACATACAAATTTTGCACACTTTTAAGTGCATAAAACTCTATACACATATTTATGAGGAGTTATTTTACATACAAAACTTTTCTCACATATCAAGGGACTCATCTCCACCATCCATTTAAAAAAAAAATCAATGGCTGAGATTAAAAACATTTTATTATTTCACCTATTTTTTATAATTTAAATATCTTTTAAACCGATAATTGTTAAGCGAAAATATTTATTACATAACGAAGCGTTTAATTATCTTTTAGTAGAGCGGCACTTTGATATACTTTCGAAAAAAAATCGTTTTCTTCACGTTTTTCGTATTTTTACGTTCTCGAAATTTGCATGAAAAAATCATATATGATAAAACACTGTTGAATATCACATGTGATATTAGTGTTAAATCATATATGATATGTAATATAATATGTGATATTACACTAACATCACATGTGATATTACATATCATATATGATATTAAACTAATATCACATGATATTACATATCATATATGATTTAACACTAATATCACATGTGATATTCAAATTAGTGTTTTATCATATATGATTTTTAATGCAAATTTCAAGAACGATAAAAAAAAAAACTTTAAAAACGTGAAAATACTGAAAATATTTTTTTTTTCGAAAGTATATGAAAGTGCCTATCTATAGAAAGATAATTAAATGCTCGTCGCAATGATATATTTTTTTTCGCTTAACGATTAACGGTTCGAAAGATATTAATATTTCAAAATAAAGGATGAAAGTGGGTTTTTTAAATTGTTGTGATTAATCTCATGCATTAGATCAAATAAAAATGAAGGGTGGAGATTGATCCCTTGGTATGTAAACAATCGTTGGAAGTTTGCGCTATTTGACATGTACAAGACCTGACATACTCTTTGCGGTTAGTTTAATTAGTCGTTTCATGGAAGAGCCTACGACAAAGCATTTGGAGATTGCAAAGAGGATCCTACGTTATATCAAAGGTACCGTAGACTACGGAATGTTTTATTCAACAAGTGAAGACTTCACGCTGGTTGGATATAGCGACGATGTTGAAATTTGCCGGAGACAAAGACGATGGAAGAAGTACAACAGATTCATATTCTTCCTAGGTAACAATGCTTTACATGGTCTTCAAAGAAGCAACCTATTGTTACTTTGTCTAGTTGTGAAGCGGAGTACGTGTGCAACATCATGTGTATGTCACGCATTTGGCTTAGAAGTATGCTAAAGGAGCTACACATGGAACAAGAAGATGCGATCGAGATCTATGGATAACAAGTCGGCCATTGACTTAGCTAAAATTCAAGATACCATGATCGAGTAAGCATATCAACACTCGTTATCACTTCATTCGAGAGTGCATTGCAAGGAAAGATGTCCAAGTGATACATACGAGTTCCGAAAACCAAGTTGCAGATATCCTCACCAAGCCGCACAACGAGAAAGATTTTTCAAGAAAACGAATGATGCTTGGAGTCGGTAAAAATCAAGTTTAAAGGGGGGTGTTGGATCGTAAACTTGATTAGTCCGAGCCCATATAGTGGAAGCTTCTAGAAAGTCGTAGAATGGTATGGAAGCTTCTAGAACGACAAAGAATAATCCTATAAAATATCCATAGATATGTCTAGAATATTGTAGCTAAATGTAATATAAATATCTAGAATTAGGATAAGGATGATGATGTATTAGGAATGATCAAGATGATGTAGGAAGTATCTAGATCGTAGTAGAATATCCATGGAAATATCTCATCTCTAAAACATTCCATGGAGTAGTATAAATATGTGTTGTGGTGATGCATATGTAAGAATCAAGCAAATCAAGCAAAGCTTAAGCAATCAATAATATTCCTCTCTTCCTAAATTTCACTTACAACCTCTTCATCAAATATAAGCCTAAAAGGCATTCGAGTTTCTAACAGTGGGGAGGCAGTTCTAAAAAAGTTTCCAAGAATTAACGTTAAGTTTGATGGGGATAAATTTGTTCCATCTAATGGGGACAGAAAAGATTTAAAAAACACACCCACCCACATACACCACATGATCTTGGCTTCATTTATTTATGTATCATTTAGGTTGTTGGTCCACAAGATGTTTAATAAGTTGTAGAGGGGGGTGAATACAATCTTTTCTTTTAAGCTTAAATGTTTCTTTTTAACTTGTTAATCAGAGTATAACTTAAACTTAAACAGTTAATCAACAATAAACAGTAAAGCAATGTGACAGTGGAACAGTTCAGCTTGGACACAGATGGTAATTTTACAGGATTGTTGCGGAATAAGAAACACCTATGGAATCTAAACAATCCCTAGAAACAAACTACAATCTGGTTACAATTCTTTACAAAATAACAGCCTAAGCTGAAATGATGAACACAACTCTGTTCTAGATAACAGGTTTCACAATCGTGATGAAAGTTGTGAGAATTGTTAGCAAAAGAGTCCTCATCTTCTCTATCATCAACATCATGTATTTATAGGCCAATACAAATGATCTTGATCGTCCACCAATTGCCACTTGTCAATATCTGATGCAAAATAGTACGAGGAATATATTGACAGCGACGTGTTGTACTATTGGTCCCCTCATTTGTCTTCTTGTGACTTCGTGCTAACCATTGAGGAGAGGACAGATAGAGAATGACAGATACACCAACCTTTGCAGGAGATCGTGACTGACATAGTACAATCATTCCCTTAAAGCATCATGATCCAAGGTTGATTCTTCAGATTGTATGAAACAGCTTGAGACGTTTGTTAGTTTCTCAAACTGCTAAGTATTCTTCAAGCTGACTATAAGGCTAAGCTGACTTCCACACTCAGCTTGGTCTTCTATCTTCAATCTTCTTCTTTGAATTAGATTGAATGCTATCTTCAGTTGTTGCAGCTTGAATCATACAGCTTCCATAATGAATGAATATTTACAATACAATTGGAAGTAAGAAATTACTAAGTGTCTAACTCTGGTCTGATCTGACTCAGTCTTAGATTACATGTACAGCTTGGGTGAATGTCATCAACAAATCTAAGTCAATTAAGTCAGGACTCAACATAGGTTCTTGTCATTGTTGGCGAGACTGGCTCTAGGAAAACCACCTAGCTAGGTATATTTGCATGACTTGTTCTCTGGTCAGACCATTTTTCTATTGTTGGTAGATGTTTATATTGTTTTTTCTATCAAACAGATTGGGCACACACAGTCTAGACGAGTTGCTTCTATGATCGCTGCTGCTAGAGTTTCTCAAGAAATGGGAGTCAAACTTGGACCTGAGGTATGTTTTGTGACGAGGTGACCTATTTATGTTATTTCTTTCAACTTTTAAATTCAACCTCAAACTTATATATTTGTTGTTATATTTTTCCAACTAAACTTATCTTTATTTAATCAAAAATACAATACAATATAAATTAAAAATAGCACATTTTATTAGTAATAATACTGAAAGATTTAAACCAACATCTTTTTTTTACATATTCTACTGAAAGATTTCATTATAACACAAATATGTTAAAATAAAAAAAGCTTTAAATTAATATATAAAAAAATATTACATTAATAAAAAACATTACATTTATAACACCAATTTTTTTAGTTTTTAAAACCTATAAAAAGCAATTTGTAAACACTTTAACAATGTTGTAAATATCGCTTACCAGGTGTATGTATGCTCATCAAATAGGTTCCAGACTTGTCGGTCCAGGTGCATAGATATCACTTACCGGGCTACAAGGATAATGACTAGGATGTAGGATTACTTGCCAAGTTGCTGCCAGGACGTTTCAGACCATAAGGGTGAAGGGGCTCATTGACATATGACATTGGTACCAAAATTAGGCATCGGCATTTACCACCCCCATTCGGCATTTGGCATCGGCATCGGCACCGATTTTCGGCATACATATGCCGATGTATGTTACCGTTGGGCTTTGATTTTTTTGTGACCGTTAGGCTTTTGGACTGTTTTTTATTAACTGTTTTTTATAAATAAAAAAAAAAACTTTTTTTTCTATATAAACACATAAATCTAACACTTTCAACATCAGACAACACTTTTTAACACATAAATCTAATACACGCCATGGCTGAACTTCCCAATGAACTTATCTTCTCCGGGATACTAACAAGGTTGCCACCAAAGGCTGTTGGCCGCTGCAAGTCGGTTTGTTGGTCATGGTATTGGCAACTCAAAGGAGAAGCATTTGTAAGGGAACATTGTTCTCAATCGGAAATTCCACCCAACCAGAAAGTTCTTGTAATTGAACGTCAAAGCTGCACAAGTTATCCAATCGACTTTGAAACCCATGACTATGAGCCAGGCACAAGAATCACCATTCCCTTCAACCATCTCACGTATAATAATATGATCAATGACGTCTTCATTCTATCACATTTGAATGGATTGTTGTTTGTTTGTCATAATTTGAGTAAGGAGTTGTTCCTTTGGAACCCAGTCACTACCGCATTCAAACGCTTTCTACCACCAACTTTCAACCAGGTCTATAACCGTATGTTTGATTCAGTTGGTATGTACACCGACGCCCATGGTGATTTCAAAGTGTTGTACATCAACCGGAGGTATCCTACAGTTGATGTGAATCTGTATTCTAGGAGCGACGAATCTTGGAGGAACATACCTCTCATATTACCACACGAATGTCTAACCACTCGTTTCCATTTCTCATCTCAAAGTTTGTGTGGTGGTATTCTTTATTTTTATTTTTTTGCTAACGATACAGTTGTTGGGGATACCAATTTCCTAATTTACTTTGATGTAAATTCGGAAGAATTTGGTATGGTTGTCCTTCCCAAGGAACTCCCTAACGACTCACTCCTTATTGTGCGTTTAGTGAATGCACAAGATCAGCTAGTTATGTTTACCGCCACCGGTTATCAACGAATACAAATGCAGATGTGGATACTTCAAAATAATAGATGGAATCATATGCACTTATTCCCTATGATATCTCTCGACACCTGGTGCTCTATTATGCATTATGTGACCAACGAAAGGATGTGGTTTGTCATTGCAAAATTTGAAAAGAGTTTTGACCTACATACTCCATTTCCAAGTCTTGACCGTCTTTATCCCGCTACTTCATGGACGTGTTCTCATGATGCATTGTTTACGAAAACTCTTTTTTCACCTAGTATTCAGCATATGTAATATTTTAATTTAATGAAATAATAGTTTTTTTTTTTTTTTTTTTTGTAATTAAAACATGCCAAAAGTTGGCAAGAAATGTGTCCACCTCCATTAAGCATGTAAAAAATTGGCAAAAAAGGTGGAGGTGATCTGGCGCAATATGAATGGCTGAAATTGATGCCAATTTTTGGCATGAAGGGGGATTTGGCATCGACCCCCATCACCCTAAAAGGGTAAAGCCACCAGGCCTCATGATCAGGTTAGGAGTTAGAGTATCATGTATTCTTGTACATACGAGGTGCCTTTTACAAGCATATGTCATCTACAAGTACGAGTTACTTAGTCCACGTATTTTGTTGAGTGACTTAGATTATTCTAGTCGTGATTGTAGTTTGTCCCCTTAACGACTAGAGTTGTCCAACCACACACACGCAAGTGATTTCAAATAAGGACTAGTGTTGAATGCATCAATAAACTCATAAAGCTTCATAATAATTTTGGCGAATACTTAGGGGAAATCATAATGACAACAATTTTAAAAAAGCATATGAGAAATGACGGGGTCGTGAACACGCAAGCAAGCAATTGTTGAAGCGTATCACAACAGTTAAGTAGCGACTCAACCTTCATTGAGGCACATCATCAAGCGTTTGGTGTAAACAATTATTTTAGGAACAACACCTTTACTTTTAAAATAACCATAACAAGGTGATTAAATATCCCATAAAAAATTAGCCATAATGTAATCATCGATTTTTAGGTCAACTGACTGAATGAGATTAAATAAGGATCAGAGTGGCAGTAGAGGTTGTACACTAGCAATGTTTTTCAATCCATATATGCGTATTACTTCTTTTTTTCTTTTTATATTTTTTAGTCAAAATCGATAGTTGGGGCCCAAATTTTCACAATACTCAAAGTATTGAAGAAACCACATTAAACATCTAGCGTTTAATGAATGTTTTGAAATGTGAGCATAAATCATAATTTCACACATGATGTATATCTTTAGAGATTTTCAGATGGTAAAATATGACAAGGAGAAAAACTTACGGACCAAATCAAGATTCGGTTGGTTGCGATTGATGGATGAGATAACAAACATAGTTTGTTAAAGTCCCACGGTCCGAACGTGTGAACCGTTATTTGAGAAAGGCTTATATGTTGCTGTCCCGCGGATGGCGTCCAAGAAACCCGAGGAAGACAAATCAAAAGCCACATGCACCCTGTTCGAGCCTCATTCCTTGGCAGATGATGATAATGATCAAAGTGTCCGCTTACGCCACGTTGGGACTGGGATCTCCATGACCCACTCGTTAAGCCCTGATATGATGATGACACCCATCAAGGCGTACTCCTATCCGCTATTGGATCCTCTTTTATTTTAAGGGATAATAATAGTGTGCTGGTACTACCCTCTCATGTCGCGTTCAGATCTCAAGACCTAAATGGCGATTACCTCTCCAACGTCATCTTTCAGCTGCAGTTCCAGTTCGGATTGGATATCGGAGATCAACGGGTGGCCAAGGAGCTCGTCACCACTGCTGATGGAAACTATCGTATAAAGGACTTCTACGAAATCTTATTCTGGAGACGTATTTCAGATAACTGGATATGGGCTGTACCAGATGATGGCTCTAGTGACACCTTATTTTCCTTTGTCCAAATTAAAGACAATGTCGTTGCCCTTCGCAATTTGGGCAACAACCAATTCTGCGGTGCATACAGTAACGAGAACTTTTTATGCGCGAATTATCCTACTTTGTCAAAACAGACAAGGCTGATTGTTGACGGTTGTACTTCAAAGAGAGATCTCAGAACTCGAATACCGGCTCTCGACGCAAGAATTTATGATGAGCAAATCATAGAACTCGACCAAGAATATGGAACCAACAACTTGACAACCGACAACACAATGACCCTCAATTTTCACGCAACAGATTCCAGGACCACTAGCTGGAATAACAGCGTGTCAATAAGCTTTAGGCGTAAAGGTGACAAGAGCTTCCAGATTGCAAAAGTCCCTATATATTGTATAAAGAGACTCCTTAAACCAATGCAATCGTCAGGATATAGTTATGTCTGTTAGAACTAGAAAATTGAACGTTGCATCTTTTATTGAATCATCACTCTAAAACCTGGAGATTGAATTAGCAAAAAAATTTGAAAACCTCATTAGTGCTTCCAAATTGGAAAAAGACGCTTATATAGTATACGAATAGACTCATAGAACCATTGCAACTCTTTAAGATACATTTGTGTCGTGGTCATATATCTGAATAATAGAACATTCCACTTTTATTGACTCATCACAATGAAAACTAGAGATTGAATTAACAAAACATAAATCTAGAAATCTAAATTGAGCTTCCAGATTGCACAACATCCCTTATATAGTGTACGAAGAGACTCCTTGAACCATTGCAACACTTCATGATGAAATTATGTCTTTTAGAAATTAAAATATAATGTTGCATATATTATTGAATCATCACAATAAACTTGGATATTGAATTAACTTAAAATTAATTCTAAGTATCCAGTTAGAGCTTCCAAATTGCAAAAGTCCCTTATATAGTGTATGAAGAAACTCCTACAACTATTGCAACTCTTCAAGATAAATTTATGTCTGATATAACTGAAAAATAGAATTTTTCATCTTTTATTGAATCATCATAATGAAACATGGATATTAAATTAAAATAATTTATTCTTGAAATACAGTTAATGCTTCCAGATTTCAAAAAGTATCTTATATAGTGTATGAAGAGACTCCTTAAACCATTGAAACTCTTCAAGATATAGTTATATTTTTTATATATAAATAACATAACATTTCATCTTTTATTGAGTAATCACAATATAAATTAGAGATTGAATTAACAATAAATTAATTTTAAAAATCCAGTTAGAGCTTTCAGATTGCAAAAAGTACCTTATATAGTGTATGAAGTGACTCCTTAAACCACTACAACTCTTCACAATACATTTATTTATGTTATAACTGAAAATAAAACATTACATCTTTTATTGAGTCATCACAATGAGACCTAGATATTGAATTAACAAAAAAATAATTCTGGAAATCCAGTTGGAGCATCAAGATTGCAACACAACCCATATATAATGTATGAAGAGACTCCTTAAACTATTGCATCTCTTTAAGATACATTTGTATTTGTTAGAACTGAACAATAGAACGTTACATCTTTTTTTGAATCATCACAATAAAATCTGGAGATTGAAGTACCAAAAATTAATTCTGGAAACCCAGATAGAGTTTTCAAATTGCAAAACGTCTCTTATATAGTGTATGAAGAGACTCCTTTCAGTTATGTCTGTGAGAACTGAAAAATATGATGTTGCGTCTTTTATTGAGTCATTACAATAAAATCTAGATATTGAATTAAAAAAATTAGTTCTAAAACTCCAGTTAGAGCTTCCAGATTGCAAAAAGTCCCTTATATATTGTATAAAGAGACTCCTTAAACCACTGCAATCTTCAAGATACAGTTCTGTCTGTTAGAACTGAAAAATTGAACGTTGCATCTTTTATTGAATCATCACTATAAACCTGGAGATTGAATTAGCAAAAAAAATTTGAAAATCTCATTAGTGCTTTCAGATTGCAAAAAGATGCTTATATAATATACGAATAGACTCATAGAACCATTGCAACTATTTAAGATACATTTGTGTCTGTTATATCTGAATAATAGAACATTTCATCTTTTATTGACTCGTCACAATGAAAACTAGAGATTGAATTAACAAAAGCATAAATCTGGAAATCCAATTCGAGCTTCCAAATTGCAAAACGTCCCTTAAATAGTGTATGAAGAGACTCCTTGAAGCATTGCAACACTTCTTGATGCAATTATGTCTGTTAGAACTTAAAAATATAATGTTCCATCTATTATTGAATCATCACAATAAACTTGGAGGTGCATTTAATGAATGTTTTGAAATCATAATTTCACACATGATGTATATCTTTTCAGATGGTAAAATATGACAAGGAGAAAAACTTACGGACCAAATCAAGATTCGGTTGGTTGCGATTGATGGATGAGATAACAAACATAGTTTGTTAACGTCCCACGGTCCGAACGTGTGAACCGTTATTTGAGAAAGGCTTATATGTTGCTGTCCCACGGATGGCGTCAATTGTTCAAGCATAGATCGTCGTTTGATCGGCTTGAGTACAAAGATCATTGGATCGGATGTTTCGTCTCCTTGAAAGTACAAACCCTCAGACAAGAGATGGTGATCTAGTTGTGAGGGTGATGGTTTCATCGCTTTTCTCGCTTCCGATAATCACATGAATGTATGGTGTGTTTTTGAGAGTGAGAGGATGAGAATGAATCTTTTTTCTTCTAGAGCACTCTCATCCATAACACCATAACACCAATAACACCGTCCACGTCAGCATCACATCAGCTTTAACATTTAACATTAACATCCCAAAAAACACTCTCATCCATAACATCCCAATAACACCATAACACCAATAATATTTCATATTTTCAATTTCAACCCCTAAACTAAAACAAACACTTCATTTATTAAACTAAAACAAACATTTCATTAAAACTAAAAATATATTACAATACGAGATTAAAAAAAATAATAAATAAAAAAAAATAAAAAAAAAATAAGAAAACCTTCAAATAGAGACGAAAATAAAACTACTAAAACTTAAAAAAAACGAATCATTTGAGTCTCAACCATCAGAACAGGTTGGCGGAGAATAAAACTCCCCATTAAAGTATCGACTCTCCATTATGTCGAAATAGTTGTCTTGGAGGTACCGAGCTTCGTACTTCTTGCTCACCACGAAACCTCTTCACGTGCCTTCCTTTTTCATAATCTCCTTACGGTTTATTCATCTCGCCTCGCTTGGGAGGAAGCCTCACTTAACCCGCCGGGTGGTTTTGAAAATCCACTGGGTTGTTCACAGTGAAGTAGGAACAATTGGGAGGTACGGATGTTTTCAAACCCACCGGAAAGACATTTTCCGGTGGTGTAGAGTAAACATCATCTTCCGTAGAGTTGGAAAGTTTGTTTCCGTGAGTGATTTGATTTGGAAAGTCGGTTTCCCGCAACTTTTCCGAAATGGGAATTCTTGAGAAAAATCTTCTGAGACATTTTGTGTGTGTGAGTTGTGTGTGTAACTTGTGTGTGTTGTGTGTTGTAAACAACTCGGTAGAGTTATATATATACGCAGTAGTTGATTTTGAGTTTGAATAAATCCCTCATATTTGATTTTTAAATTTCAAATTAGAATTTGAATTTATTCCCCTTAATTGACAATATAATTTAAATTTGAATTTGAATAGGTTGAGGGTGTAAGTGAAAATTTAATTGAAATGGTTTAGGAGGGTGAAATGATTTTTTTTTAATTTTTATTTTAAGGTTTAACGCGCGTTAGTCCCTTAACGCCCGGGACTAACGGCGTGATTGATTTGCACTTCCAACGGGTTTAACGCAATAACGCCGGTGGTTTGGGCATATAACGCCGTTGGGGCGTTAAGGATGGGAGTGCTCTTATATAGGAGAGAGATTAGGTTAATGTTGGAGGCCTATGGGCCTTGCCATATATGTTAGCCCAATCTTAACTCAAGTAAAGATGCCATATTTTGTACTGATCGAAATTCACATTTAACCACCAATACTGGACCATTGTTTTTTTCTTAATTTGTTTTATATACACTAGGACCACCAATAATGGACCATTCTTTTTAGAACACATGCATTTTTTTAATGTGTAATTAGTGTGTCGTCGCAATAAAAGGGAACTTAAACTGTAAATCACTCGAGACATTCCATTTGTGATTTAAAACTTATTAATTTGTTTTGATTTCGTCAATTCAATATATATGTATAACAGTATATTCACGACCCAAGACATTGTATTTAGGGAAAGTCATTCGTGGTGTACAAATCGTCTCTTTTTTACAAGAAACCTAAACCATGGTATTGTAGTCATTTATATATAAATTCCTTTGTTTTGGGCATTTCTTTATGAACAATCAATCTTTCAACTTTGTCTATCGTTCTTCAAAGTTTCCATTAAATGATGAAGGGATGATTGGGTAAAAAAGAATTTAACATGGAAATAATAGTTAATTCTGTCAGGAAACAAAATAAGAGTAAGAATTGTATTACAAATTAAAGGGTAACCTATAGAAAGTTAAAGAGGGTTAGCTCTAGCAAGATATTACTAGTATTAATATAGTTGGTACTGTTTTCGTGAATTTTACATATTCGCTCCAAACCTAATAATACAAAGCTAAATAATCGAACGAAATGGTTATTGCTAAAATCATTATGGGGGAATTATTGTTTTGATTACGTACAATCCTTGGCTAACGGAAGGTCGGGGAATTCTTTCGATGTGGGACTGACCCCAACTTTCCTTTATCTTTATTGCTAAAAGTTATCGAACCGTCTTTTATCCCGTTTGTGAGACAATGGTGTCACAGTGAAGGGTTTTTTTTTTTTTTTTTTTTTTTTGTAGTAAACTATATTGATGGTCGTTGGATCTTTGTTACCTTTGCGTCTCTTGAAGCAAAGGATCAATTTTTGGCTAACGATTTTATCAAGTGCAGGTTTAGTGTAGCCTTATCAAACAAACACATAAACAATCAATTATTACATAAGTCATAGAACGCTATTCTGGAAAACCCAGTAGCTTCACAGCCTGTTTTGATCAGTTTAAAGTCCGAATCAAGCTTAGCACAAGACTACAAAATTGTAGATCTGTAAGTCGTGCATCTTGAGTCCAAATGAAAGCTTCTAATTCTCAACGGTTGATTGTATATCTATTTTTTAGTTTACTGGTGTCAAACAGAAAATTATACACGAAAAATGTCACATTGTCACATAATTCCCAAGTAATAATCTCATATCTTTGGACCGATTTGAGCATGCAATTATTGTTGGAATTATATATCAAGACATTCAAATGAATAATCACAAAACATCAAAGTAATAGTGCGGAAGCGTATAGGATGTATTAATGAATAATTAATTAACATAAAAGAATATGCGTACATTTTTTCTTGATTCTAGCCGAACAAGAATCAAATCCACAAACCAAAGAATGATGAACCCTAATTTGATTTAGTTAGGATTATGTGAATTACCCTCACCGCTTTGTAATTCAATCCAAGATAATAACAGTATGTTATTACTATGTTTTGTACACACGTCTTAAACCGAATTAAAGTAATGCTAGTTTTAGTAAGCGAATAACTTGAAGTGGAAAAGTTTAAGGATCGACACCCACAAAAGGTGTTGCCGATCGGTTTGGACAAAACACCCACAAAACAATTTTAGGTTTAGCTTGTGAATACAAGAATGCAAAAAACAAAACCCCTAGCCTTGTTTATATACCCAAGCAAACTTGGTGAACAAGTTATTGATTGTTTCCTAATAACCCTAGGCCGATCGGTTCTAAACCTCCACAAGGGGTTCCGGAATCTTCCAAACTTTGCAATTAAGTCCTTTTCCAAATACCTTTAACGACCGTTAGTCCATTACATTAATTACTTAACGTCCGTTAGTTATTTCGTTTAATAAATAAATAAATACAACATTTATATTTAATTATTAACTTTAAATTCTCATACGTAAAGTGTGCAATCCCATAGTCTCGAAGTTCGATCCTAACTCACGCCTACTAATTTATATCCATAAACCAACACTCCCACTTGGATATATCTTAATAGAGTGATCACATTCGGTTAGCGTCTAGCAACACTTCGATGCCTCTAGTACAACTTGAGCAAGGCTCCTGAAAACCTTTTAATGATTTCTCATTATTATTATCCTTTTGTTTCTAATACCACGTTAAATAAAGATATGGAATTAAGTCATTCTTTATATAACTATTCTGCTTTCGCTTGTAAGTGATTGACCAAGATTACCGAATCATCTAAACATATTTAGGGAGATTTGGGTGCGGCCGCAAACATCTTGTCAACCCTACGAGGGCCCAAGAAGATTAAACTCCAAATAAATTTGAAGGAACAAATTATATCTTGACTACAAGAATAACCCACAAACTTTGTAACATTTCGAAAACAACCCTTATGACTACCGGTTATGTATAGCGCTCATTGTTCCACAAATGCACTACATTCATGACACTTATCTCATATCTCAAGTCCGAGGATAACTATTCATAATTTACTTATAACAATATCCACAAAGTAAATTATGTAGTTGGGATAAGTCCTATATTCAATTCATTGAATATCATCCAAATTGGTATGCATTCTCATCAATATACTTTCAAGTATATTCTACCACATCTCTCAGATTGTCTTAGTTTAATGATACTCCCATATCATTAATCGACAATGGACATTTAGAATAACTTAGTTACTCACGGATTAAACATGCAAATATAGGACAACAATATTATAAATGAAAATAAACATAACCAAACTTTATTTCATCAAAATAATAAATGTTTTACAATATCCTTTATCCAAATACTAATCACGCTTATGCATGAAACTTTTAGCTAAACGAAGTCCAATTCCATTGGCAAGTCCTACAAGCTTGTCTTTAGCTAAAGCCTTAGTGAACGGGTCGCCTAAGTTATCATCTCGTGAACTTTCGTGATTTATTTCACCTTCCGGACTTGTTCCCGAACATAGTGATACTCAGTAGAAAATGTCCGTGCCCTTCATGACTCTGTGTTCATTGGCAAATATGATTGCGCAGGAATTGTCACAATACATATCAATAGGCGATTCAATCAAGGCATAACACCAAGCCCCGAAATGAATTTCCTAATCCAAATGACCTCCATTGCGCTTCCGGCAGCTATGTATTCGGCTTCGCGCAGACATCGCAATCGTACTCGCTTGCTCTTCCAAATAATCGCTCCTCCATTGATGACAAAGACATAACCCGCCCGAGACTTCGTATCATCTTTATCACACCGCCAGACGCATCACAAGAACTCAGTAACACCAAGCTCGTGTCCGGATTTCCACCATACACTAAAAACATATCTTTAGTATTTCGAGATACTTGAGATATGTATGAAGAATCCAAATGAAGTTCACCCGGATTACGTTGATATCGACCGGTCATGTTTTGAGCGAACGCCACATCCGCCTTGTGCATCTCACAAGATACATAATAGATCCTACAACCAAGCATAAGGAACTTTCTACATCGTGCCACCTCGGTGTGTGAAGCACACATATCGCTACATAAGCCATGCTTTACTTCAATCGGCAAATATCCTTTCTTGGAATTTTGCATTCGAATCTCTTCAATATTTTATCAATGTAAGCGCTTTGACTTAAACCAATTAACCGCTTTGACCTATCTCGGTAGATCTTGATTCCTGAATGTATGCACTTCTCCTAAATCCTTCATGGAAAAACACTTCCTAAGATATGCCTTAACATTTTGCATACTTGGAATGTCTTTTCCCATAATTAATATGTCATCGACATAAAGAATTAGGAAAATTACATCACTCCCACTAACTTTGTGATATACATGGCTCATCAAGATTTTGAACAAATCCATACCTTTTGATTTCTTCATCAAATCTTTTATTCCATTGCCTTGATGCTTGCTTCAATCCATAAATGGACCTTTGAAGTTTGCACACGGTTTGAAATTGTGGATTCACGAACCCCTCAGTTGCTTCATATAGATGTCTTCATCTAAGCGACCATTTAAGAAGGCGGTTTTGACATCCATTTGCCATATCTCATAATCATAGTACTGCGCTATAGCTATGAGAATTCTAATAGCTCTAATGTCCTTTCAGGAGAAAAGGTCTCTTCGTAATCAATGCCATAAGTTTGAGTAAAACCTCATGCAACTTGACGAGCTTTATAGACGTGTACATTGCCATCCATGTCGGTCTTAATCTTATAGAGCCACTTACTCCCAACCACCGAGGCGCTTGGAGGTAAGTCAACCTCACCAGCACTTCATTTTCTCTCATGGATTGCATTTCCCATTCATTGCAACCCGCCATTTAGCCTTGTCGACTTGCCATGGCGACTTTATAACTAGTAGGCTCTCCAAGATCTCCTAACATAGTTTCCTCAACCTCACGTTAAGACATAGACGTTCGGTGCACGATATTCCTTACGGATCTCACGAATGGGAATCACTTCAACTTCGGTGGAGGACCCGGACTATCGTGCTCTCACCGAAGTACATTAGTGTTTTCGGTAATGCATCTTCTTGATCATCTTCCATATCATAAACTCTCCCACTTAATTCTTGAGATACGAGATCTCTTTCAAGAAAATCTCCATACCTAGCAACAATTACTTTATTTTCGGTTGATAGTAAAAGTAGTAACCCATAGTTTCCTTAGGGTATCCTACGAAGATACATTTTACTGATCTTTGTTGGAGTTTATCTGCTGAGTCACGCTTTAACATACGCCTCGCAACCCAGCACCTTTAAATAAGACAGTTAGAGCTTTACCATGCCATATTTAATATGGTGTCTTATCAACCTTCTTTGTGGAACCATATTTAGAATCTGAACAATGATTCCAAAGCATAATCCCAAAAGGATAAAGGTAGAGTGGTAAGATTAAACATAGATCGTATCATGTCCAACAATGTACGATTTCTTCTCGAGATACACCATTATGTTGTGGAGTATATGGAGAAGTGAGATTCGGACAATTCCATTCTCGCCTAAGTAATCTTTAAACTCTTGGCTTAGATACTCGCCTCCTCTATCGGATCGAAGAGCTTTAATCTTCTTTCCTAATTGCGCTCTACTTGACTTTGAAAACCTTAAATGTTTCAAACACCTCATGTTTATGCTTAAGTAAATAAACATAACCATAACGGCCGAAATCATCAAGAAAGGTTAAAGTAGCTAGCACCTCTCTTGACACATGTCTAAGTGGTCCACACACATCGGATGAATAAGACCAAGTAGATCGGAAGCCTCTCCATATTGCTATGAAAAGGTTTCTTAGTCATCTTCGGATATACATGACTCACATTTATCAAATGATTCATCATTGATATTTTGCAAAAGCCCTTCTTGTTGCGAATTATGCATGCGAGCCTTGCCTATATGAGCAAGTCTACAATGCCAAAGATAAGAAGAATTCAAGTCTAACTTTATCTTCTTGTTAATGCTAAACATTGAATTATTATTATTGTTAGATTCATTTCAATCACATCAATTTCAAACACACCATTCACGAATTGCTTTAAAATAAAATACACTATTTAAAGAAACATCAATTCCATTACGTGAAATAGTATGAGTAAAACCATCATCCAACAAACTGAAAGGAAACAACACCTCTAATTATAGAAGGTGCGAATGACAATTGTTCAATAATAGTACTAAGCCCAAGGCAATACTAAACTAAACGTTCTTATGGCTTCAACAATCGCATGTGCGCCATTTCCCGTCGCGAGATATTGCTCCCCATAGGCAAGCTTCCTTTCCACTCTAAACCCTGCGCAGTGTATTACAAATGTGAATACCACAGCCCGTATCATATACCGTGAATTATTATGATTTAGAGTAAATAATTCAATGACAATAAATTACTCAAGTACCGCGCCCATGGACCCTTCATACTTCATTTTATTTGCCCGCAATTCATCAAGATAGAGAGCACGCTTTCTTCCAATGCCCAACGCTCTTCAAGTGATGGCATGCTTGATCCTTTTAGGATTATCCTTCCTAGGGTAGGGTTCTTCTTGGGTTGAGGTTGATAGGCCATCACCGTTTGCCTTTGTCAACCTTTCCCTTACCCTTCCCTTCTTGTTGTTCGTGACCGCGGGTTTTGGCTTATTAATTCTTCCACCCCGAATAGCAAGTACCGGGCGGTAGGAACCTTTTGAGGCAACCCTTTCTCATAATCACGAGCAATGCGTGTAGGTCAAGAATCGCCTTCCCACGCAGTGCATATTGAAATTTCGACAAAACCATTAAAATCCTTGTTAAGGGATCTATTAATCGATTCACGACCATGTCATCCTCATAAGTTTTGCCAAGTGCTTTTAGTGGTCCATGTAACCTTTCATTTCCAGCACATGAGCACTTACGGTTTACCTCTCCCGCCATACCGTGTAACGCGTCGGTCAAGTCATAAATCTCGGCAATTTGGTTTCTCAAACATAGTTCAAGTTCATTGAGCATATTATATGGGAAATAAGGTTGAACCGCTTTGAAGAGCGATTCCATTGTTCCCAACATAAGACAAGCCACATCATTATGACGCTTATACTCCAGCTTCCACTCGTCCTTTTGAGCTTGAGTAGCTTGAGGACCGCTTGGTTCAACAGGCAAGGTTCATAAAGATATTTCATACGGTCGACAACTCTGAGACAATTCTCAAAGAGCGGTGCCAATCATTGAAATTCTTAGAGCCACCAACTTTTCTCGATCAAAAAACTTTTGAAAGCGTAATTTAGAGCGATGTTAGTGTTATCGGTGTTTTGAGCCATTTCTACATAAAAAGTTCAAGTATTAGTATTTTCGATAATACACTTTTCAAGAAAATAAATATACCCAAGTTAATATAAACATATAACCATATAATTTTCTAAAACTAGGATCCAAATTATCATAGGTTCATTACATCGATTGATCTGCTAGCAACGAACGCATATAATAAGGTAACTGTCGAACATTAATTGGCAAACAATTTCCAACTCCTAGATCATTATGGGATTTATATTTTCCAACGCTATTGCAAATATAAACATGTTTCATCCCATCTTATGCCATTGAGTCCAAGTCTCACTTCCTACTCAACTTAAGTGTCTAACTTAAAGAACCGCAAATATGTCCATGTAAGGTCTCACTTTACATATAGATTTACCTCTCCATCACAATCTAGCCAAGTACTCATGACATAAATTGCAACTTCAAGTGTTCCTTTTAATTAGATGGCATATTCTTAATTTAAAAGGGTACTAGTTTTGATTTTATGTGGTCAATCAAATATGTACAAAGATGTCATGCATTCATCTTGTAGCATAAATTTAATAAAAACTTTTTATTACAATTCATAAAGATCAAATTATCAAAGTTTTGATTGAGGTATTGGGTTCACCAATCAAGAAATTTAGTATTAATTATCATCCATTATACCGCACTTTTGCATAAGTGTAAACACTTAGTGTTTCGGATAATTACCACCGAGGTGGGCGCATGGAATTAAAACTAATTCGCCTTAAGATGAGCTTGTACATTATATGACTTACTAAGTAGCTCCATTCGAACTTCAGAGGGAGAGGACCGTAAGCGCAAACGCATAACCTTAGACATCCATTCAAGTGTATTGCGCACTTCTTAAATAACCCCTTTATAGTTCATTCGAATGGGTGAGCCGTTCACCATTGTACCAAAGTCACCAATCAATTAAACTATTTGACAACTTAACTCTTCCAAAACAATCAAATTTCGCCATTGTTTAGTCCGTATTATTTTCTATTCAAAATTACCCTTTGCTTAAAACTGCTCAACATAATAAACAAACAAGTAACAAAATAAAAATAAACTACTAAAAACAAAGCGCACATAATAAACAATTTATACGTGTAAACAAGTAGCCACATGCAACTTATTCGATAAAATCCTATTAATAATCAATATCTAGGTTAAATTAATGTATATATTAATTTAGGGTTTTCACTCCAGCAATAGAAAGTGAGCCACATACATCGATGAATCGATTGCGTAAACCCTTAATTAATTATACCAAATTGCACATAATTGATTCATTAATGTATATATAATTGGAGTCTTCCCCAATTCAAGATTTATCGTAAATAAATATGTCATAACAATTAAACAATATATCAAAGCAACTTATCCATGACTAACATGCATGTATAATCATGGATATCATAACAATTATACAAGTAAGTCACAAGATCGCATATAAAATTCCATGACACATAACAAATTATTCATGAATTAATCACTTAATCAATATTAATTCTAGGTTTTAATAAGGTTAGCAAACAATTTTCAAAACCCTAAAAAAAATTATGTGTATGTCGACTTAAAAAAAATAGGGTACGCCTCAATTTACAAAAAAAAATTCACCAAAACATAAATTAAACATAAACCCTTGAATAACATAGCAAACAACATACAAGTATTTGTTTTATTACGCGTTTATGTAATTAATTACTCATTAAAACCAATGACTCGTGATGCCACTGTTGGAATTATATATCAAGACATTCAAATAAATAATCACAAAACATCAAAGTAATAGTGCGGAAGCGTATAGGATGTATTAATGAATAATTAATTAACATAAAAGAATATGCGTACATTTTTTCTTGATTTAGTTAGGATTATGTGAATTACCCCTTACTGCTTTGTAATTCAATCCAAGATAATAACAAAAGTATGTTATTACTATGTTCTTGTACACACGTACTAAACCGAATTAAAGTAATGCTAGTTTTAGTAAGCGAATAACTTGAAGTGGAAAAGTTTAAGGATCGACAACTGAAGACCCGAAAATTTAGAACGATAAAAGACTATTTTGCCTCTCTAATTTAAAACTTATAAAGTACATAAAATACGCCACGCTCATAAAATATAATATTATGAATTATTGACAAATCTTATGTACGAGATCATAATAAAAATACTTACGCTTGCGTCTGGAAAGTTTATCTCACGTTTAAATAAGCTATTTCATGAACCAAATAATTGCTAAGTATACAAAAATACATTGCAAATAAAGTATAAAGCCATATGATTAAATTATTTAGAAAGTATATTGCTGTGATGATTGTTACACAGTTGCACGCCCATATGCACCCATATTTTGCCAAATATAACTCAACTTCCAACTCACACTATCACTCATATTCTTTCCAACACACATATCACATTATTGATTACTTTCCAACTCACAAATACCACTCACATTTTTTAAACACCATAAAGCACCCTTTATCCCTATTGAAAAGTGACAGCATAAAACATTCCCTCCATTCCTATTTTTCTGTCGACAATCAACCACCCAAAGGGTCATGTTGTCGGGGTTTCTAGGCCAAGAAGAAGGTTGGACGAAATTCTGGCAGGACGTTGCTAGCACCAAAGAGTCTCTTGTCATGGGACTTGGCTGCTTTGTCGGGTTTCGAGCCAAAGGAGGCCTTGTCGTGGGTTCCCTTGGACGTGGATTTGTTGTTGTTGTTGTAGGATGTTGCCAATGTAGCTGCTTTTGTTTCGACCTCGTCTCGTTGCTTTGGTTGTCTCCCACTCGTACGCCAAGGGTATCCTCTCAACTCTTTTAATTTTTTTTCCTACTTGACTTCTTTAATTCTGTCATGAGATTATAGAAAGAATGCATGCATGTAACGTCTAAAGCTTCACATAAAAACAAGCAACTTTGGTCACATGAAGTCATAACAAGAATCAATATAGTCACTATATATATTATATAAAGAGTCTTATGAAATCACTAGCAGAATACTAACCTCTCGAACCAACACATGTATAAATTCAGTTGGGACCTTGTTTTGAACCCATGAATTGATGCTTATAAAAAGAACTGATGTGAACTCTTTCGACCCATGTTTTGACGCCATCATCGAATCGCTCAATTCAGTATTATTGATTGTTTTGAACCTATATTCGATCCACTTACCAAGCATACATACGTTAAATAAAAGATTCACTTACACAGTAAGTTGGTAACATGAAATCATGTAGTAAGCACCTAAATAAATGGAATATAGAAGATAGAACTCATTACATGAAAAGGTGATATAGAGATTAATTTTATCAAAGGATTTCAAGTGGGGAACATGTGTGGAATTGTGTCCCATGGTTGGCTAGTGGATATGGTACAACACATGCCTTTTGTACTTAAAACATGTGTGTATGATAATATGATGGGGCTACGTTGTGCAAGGTGGGTAGTGTATAAATGGTCATAAAGGGCTTTTAGCATGCATTCATGTGAAGGGTTTTATCGGGTTGTATGCATGCTATTTTTAACATAAATAGATAATGATATTCGAAAACGAGAATGCGCTTAACCAAATTAAACTCTAAAAGTATTAATGCAATTCATAATGAGTATTTAAAATCCGTTAGGACATAAATGAACTCATAAATATTATGCGAACCGTAATCTGTGTAGATTCATTGAAGATGACGTGACGTTGTGTCTTCGTGTTCGTTCATTCGTTGCTCTCTTTTCGTTGGCATTGAGGTACAGATATTCTGACCTTACCTCTTAAGGTTTCTCATGATTCGTGTTCATCTTTTGATTCTAGCTTTGGACTGTTATGCTTTTACTCTGAGCCTTCTTACTAGGGCTTCCCTATAATCTTGCTATGTTTACTTTGATTGAATCTCCTATGTGAACTGTTTAATGTGAACCACTGATATGAACCTTCTGATTATGAACCTTTGATATGCACCTTTGATATGAACCCTTATGATATGATATGACATGATTATGATTTGACCGTCACCGATACCCGAGCCAAAATTTGTTTCCTAGTCGAAGGTAACTCGACCGTGTCATTGATGCACCAATGGTACGACTCAAGCAGTGTACAGTGATGATACACACCGTCCCCATTTGATTTGATTATGAGCTCACTATATGTATATGATTTGGCCATTATTTGTTTTGGGGCGATGGATGCATCCTAGATTTGTTTTGATTTGAATTTGATATGATATGATTTGTTTTGGTGATGCGGTGCGTGTGTAATACACCCCTCACATTTTGGGAGCTAGCTACTCCATCGTTACCGAGGTCTCCCTCATATTGGTTTGGTATTCGAGGTCACCCTCCGAATACAATGGTTACTATTGGTTACTTGGCTATATTGCCACTATTGATATGGTTTGTTTTGTTGGCTCTGGGTAGATTTCGATAAACCTTACACTTTTGATATACCTATATTGTACCTTCTACATTCCCCAACGCACCATATTCTCGTAAAACCTTATATGACTCACTCTACTACCAAGATTTATACATTCCATTGCTTTGATCCGTCACACTCTCATTCGCTAATTCGATTATCGCTCCATTCACGCAGGGTTGTTATATGTTATTGGATTTGATTATGATATTCATGTTTATTCGACTCACCGATTTCTCCGCATGATATGTATGTATGTGATATAAGATTCACTGTTGTCATCCGATGATATGCTATCTTATCATTATGTGACCCTTTGATTTGTCCGCAACTGCTTGTGTGAAATCGATTGTTGATCTGCTTATCTTTGTACCTCGCTCAATTAATCTCGTGGACTATGACTATCCGTGGGATCCTTATATGCTTGTTGTTGACCCGCCATGTTTGCATTTATATTTATGCTTACGGTTTGATTGAGTAAATGGTTCAACTGTGAAGTCTAGCTTGTTAACTCGGTTTAATTGCCCTGCTATGTCCCTAGTTTATTTAATTATAGTATCCCTATCTGTATTCCTACTTGTTACGTGGATCGCTATGTTTTGACTACCGTATGATAATCGATCATGTCTTCAATTAAGAGTTTTGACCGTGTGAATTGCCATGCTCATCGATTTATTTATTGCTTCCGCTCAGATATCTGTTTGGCTTGTATGTATTTTGATTTCATAAATTGTTTGTATGCCATATATGTTGTGTGGATGCTACGCCTGCTATGTTTGCTTATGTTTCAGCTCTTGTATGTCCGGTTTGTATGTGCTTATTTATATGTCATCGATGTTTTGTTTCGCCGCTCTCCTTGTTATCTCTCCTTTGGATATCTCAGATAATTGTGTTCTGCAGATCCTCTTTGACTCATTACTCTCATTTCGCCACGACTTTGTTATCCGTTCCTTTGTTTCATTTTGTATTTGATTTTGTTTAGCTTTCGCTTTGTTATATCTGTTCACTGGCTTTTTAAGCTCACCAGATTTCTTTTCTCTCAAGGGTTTTAGGTTTGAAGATGGGCTTTGATTGGGTGAGAGGTGGATTATCCGAGTGGACTAACCCTAGTTACCTTATTATTGGACCGGTTTTACGGCTTTGTTTTGAGATTTCATTTTATTCTAACATTTGGATTTTGTAATTTCCTTGTAAATCTTTGGTTATTATGACTTGGTACATTATTATTTAAAGACTTCGCTTGAAAATTTTACTTGTATGTTCGATATGACACCGACTCGTGACACTTCTACCCTTGTCGGGTTGGGGTGTTACAATTATGGTATCAGAGCCCAGGTATACGACTTGTAGTCAGGACCTGTGACATATGGACCCTAGGATTTGACCCGGAAAGCTTAGGTTTGACTGGTGAGGACTTGGGTAGACATTAGGCTTCCGTCTGTTCCGATATCTTTCGAATCCTTTTGATTGTCGTTCAGATTTGACTTCGATATTCTTTTGTCTTCACTGATTTGGCCCTCCTCTTTTCGCATCGAATTTTATTATTTTGTTTTCAAACATCCGTTTGTCGATCGTTAGAGGAAGATTAACCGTGGAGCCGAAGATGATGGTGCCGACCGCTGCGTCGCAATGCCCCGTGCTAGAGAGGTTCGTGAAGCGTAAGCCGCACCGACCGCCAGGGTCTTCCGGAGACATCGGGATGTCACTGGAGGAGCCGGACGGACCAACCAAAGGCACAAAGACGGAGACAAGATTCAACTAGTGGTGAGAAGATTCATCTCATCGCATATGATTGGGCGCGACTTGTGTTACTCCATTTGTTTGTCACGCGGTTTAAGGCGGCTTGATATTTTGCTAAGTGATTTTGATCGGTATTGCTTTTCTATGTTTTGTTCAGAACTCGGTTTGAATCGTGAAGTTTTATCATTTAGCATTCTGGTATATCTCAGCTTTTCTTTTTGGACCGACAGCAATGAGTCATGAGGAGTCGTTTTGAGCATGTTGGTGACCTTCTTTCTTTGTGACATGGTAAGTTGGTTTGATGCATTTTATGCTGCATGTATGTGATTATGGTCCGTTTTGGTATGTTACCTGCTATCTATATGCTATCTGTTTTGATGTGATATTGGTTATGTGGTTTGTCATGACCCGGGATAGAATATGATGACAATAAGAGCTTGTTATGTGATGCAAGTATTATGACGCCTGATCAACGTGATAATACCGAGATCATATAATTTGAACTTATTGAAATCATATGACATCTTGGAAAATGCCTGGGGTTGGTACGTGAATGGACTAGGGCTTATATCCGTTAATGGTCACCCCTCATGTTCGCTTGGAATTCTGTACCTCTTGACGAGATTCTCACCGACATCTGTTACGTATATGTTTTGTGCGCTTTGTGACCGAAATAGTTATGATTTGTGTGAAACTATGGATTGTCTTGATCCGCCTCGAACTTGTACGCTCCGTGTACCTTTATACTTCAATTTCGAGGACTAAAATTTTTTAGAGGGGAAGAGTTGTAAGACCCGAAAATTTAGAACGCATAAAAAGACTATTTTGCCTCTCTAATTTAAAACTTATAAAGTACATAAAATACGTCACGCTCATAAAATATAATATTATGAATTATTGACAAATCTTATGTACGAGATCATAATAAAAATACTTACGCTTGCGTCTGGAAAGTTTATCTCACGTTTAAATAAGCTATTTCATGAACCAAATAATTACTAAGTATACAAAAATACATTGCAAATAAAGTATAAAGCCATATGATTAAATTATTTAGAAAGTATATTGTCATGTGATGATTGTTACACGCTTGCACGCCATATGCACCCATATTTTGCCAAATATAACTCAACTTCCAACTCACACTATCACTCATATTCTTTCCAACACATATCACATTATTGATTACTTTCAACTCACAAATACCACTCACATTTTTTAAACACCATAAAGCACCCTTTATCCCTATTGAAAAGTGACAGCATAAAACATTCCCTCCATTCCTATTTTTCTGTCGACAATCAACCAGCCAAAGGGCTGTTGTCGTGGGGTTTCTAGGCCAAGAAGAAGGTTGGACGAGGCTGCTGTGGACGTTGTGCGCTGAAAGAGTCTGCTGTCATGGGACTTGGCTGCTTTGTCGTGGGTTTCTGAGCCAAAGGAGGCCTTGTCGTGGGTTCCCTTGGACGTGGATTTGTTGTTGCTGTTGTAGGATGTTAAGCCAATGTAGCTGCTTTTGTTTCGACCTCGTCTCGTTGCTTTGGTTGTCTCCCACTCGTACGCCAAGGGTATCCTCTCAACTCTTTTAATTTTTTTTCCTACTTGACTTCTTTAATTCTGTCATGAGATTATAGAAAGAATGCATGCATGTAACGTCTAAAGCTTCACATAAAAACAAGCAACTTTGGTCACATGAAGTCATAACAAGAATCAATATAGTCACTATATATATTATATAAAGAGTCTTATGAAATCACTAGCAGAATACTAACCTCTCGAACCAACACATGTATAAATTCAGTTGGGACCTTGTTTTGAACCCATGAATTGATGCTTATAAAAAGAACTGATGTGAACTCTTTCGACCCATGTTTTGACGCCATCATCAGAATCTGCTCGACCCGTATTATTGATTGTTTTGAACCTATATTCGATCCACTTACCAAGCATACATACGTTAAATAAAAGATTCACTTACACAGTAAGTTGGTAACATGAAATCATGTAGTAAGCACCTAAATAAATGGAATATAGAAGATAGAACTCATTACATGAAAAGGTGATATAGAGATTAATTTTATCAAAGGATTTCAAGTGGGGAACATGTGTGGAATTGTGTCCCATGGTTGGCTAGTGGATATGGTACAACACATGCCTTTTGTACTTAAAACATGTGTGTATGATAATATGATGGGGCTACGTTGTGCAAAGGTGGGTAGTGTATAAATGGTCATAAAGGGGCTTTTAGCATGCATTCATGTGAAGGGTTTTATCGGGTTGTATGCATGCTATTTTTAACATAAATAGATAATGATATTCGAAAACGAGAATGCGCTTAACCAAATTAAACTCTAAAAGTATTAATGCAATTCATAATGAGTATTTAAAATCCGTTAGGACATAAATGAACTCATAAATATTATGCGAACCGTAATCGTGTAGATTCATTGAAGATGACGTGACGTTGTGTCTTCGTGTTCGCTCATTCGTTGCTCTCTTTCGTTGGCATTGAGGCACGATATTCGACCTTACCTCTTAAGGTTTCTCATGATTCGTGTTCATCTTTTGATTCTAGCTTGACCTGTTATGCTTTTACTCGAGCCTTCTTACTAGGGCTTCCTATAATCTTGCTATGTTTACTTTGATTGAATCTCCTATGTGAATCTGTTTAATGTGAACCACCGATATGAACCTTCCGATTATGAACCTTTGATATGCACCTTTGATATGAACCCTTATGATATGATATGACATGATTATGATTTGACCCGTCGATCGATACCCGAGCCAAAATTTGTTTCCTAGTCGAAGGTAACTCGACCGTGTCATTGATGCACCAATGGCATGACTCGGCAGGTACGAAAGGATGATGATACACCGTCCCCATTTGATTTGATTATGAGCTCACTATATGTATATGATTTGGCCATTATTTGTTTTGGGCGTATGGATGCATCCTAGATTTGTTTTGATTTGAATTTGATATGATATGATTTGTTTTGGTGATGCGGTGCGTGTGTGCAATACACCCTCACATTTTGGGAGCTAGCTACTCCATCGGTTACCGAGGTCTCCCTCATATTGGTTTGGTATTCCGAGGTCACCCTCCGAATACAATGGTTACTATTGGTTACTTGGTGCTATTGCCACTATTGATATGGTTTGTTTTGTTGGCTCGGGGTAGATTTCCGATAAACCTTACACTTTTGATATACCTATATTGTACCTTCTACATTCCCCAACGCACTCATATTCTCAGTACCCTTATATGACTCACTCTACTACCAAGATTTATACATTCCATTGCTTTGATCATCACACTCTCATTCGCTTAATTCGATTATCGCTCCATTCACGTCATCGGGTTGTTATATGTTATTGGATTTGATTATGATATTCATGTTTATTCGACTACTGATTTCTCTGCATGATATGTATGTATGTGATATAAGATTCACCTGTTGTCATCTGATGATATGCTATCTTACTGTTATGTGACCCTTTGATTTGTCTGGTAACCGTGCTTGTGTGAAATCGATTGTTGATCTGTTTATCTTTTGTACCTCGTTCAATTAATCTCGTGGACTATGACTATCCGTGGGATCCTTATATGCTTGTTGTTGACCTGCCATGTTTGCATTTATATTTATGCTTACGGTTTGATTGAGTAAATGGTTCAACTGGTGAAGTCTAGCTTGTTAACTGGTTTAATTGCCCTGCTATGTCCCTAGTTTATTTAATTATAGTATCCCTACTGTATTCCTACTTGTTACGTGTGACTGCTATGTTTTGACTACCGTTATGATACTGATCATGTCTTCAATTAAGAGTTTTGACCTGTGTGAATTGCCATGCTCACTGATTTATTTATTGCTTCCGCTTTCAGAGATATCTTTTGGCTTGTATGTATTTTGATTTCATAAATTGTTTGTATGCCATATATGTTGTGTGGATGCTACCGCTATGTTTGCTTATGTTTCAGCTTCTTGTATGTCCGGTTTGTATGTGCTTATTTATATGTCATCGATGTTTTGTTTCGCCGCTTCTCCTTGTTATCTCTCCTTTTGGATATCTCAGATAATTGTGTTCTGCAGATCCTCTTTGACTCATTACTCTCATTTCGCTACGACTTTGTTATCCGCTCCTTTGTTTCATTTTGTATTTCAGATTTTGTTTAGCTTTCGCTTTGTTATATCATTCACTTGGGCTTTTAAGCTCACCAGATTTCTTTTCCTGCAGTTTTAGGTTTGAAGATGGGCTTTGATTGGGTGAGAGGTGGATTATCCGAGTGGACTAACCCTAGTTACCTTATTATTGACCGGTTTTATGGGCTTTGTTTTGAGATTTCATTTTATTCTAACATTTGGATTTTGTAATTTCCTTGTAAATCTTTGGTTATTATGACTTGGTACATTATTATTTAAAGACTTCCGCTTGAAAATTTTACTTGTATGTTCTGATATGACACCAGACTGTGACACTTCTACCCTTGTCGGGTTGGGGTGTTACAGACACCCACAAAAGGTGTTGCCGATCGGTTTGGACAAAACACCCACAAAACAATTTTAGGTTTAGCTTGTGAATACAAGAGATGCAAAAAACAAGACCCCTAGCCTTGTTTATATACCCAAGCAAACTTGGTGAACAAGTTATGGATTGTTTCCTAATACCCCTAGGCCGATCGGTTCTAAACCTCCACAAGGGTTCCTAATCTTCCAAACTTTGCAATTAAGTCCTTTTCCAAATACCTTTAACGACCGTTGGTCCATTACATTAATTACTTAACGTCCGTTAGTTATTTCGTTTAATAAATAAATAAATACAACATTTATATTTAATTATTAACTTTAAATTCTCATACGTAAAGTGTGCAATCCCATAGTCTCGAGTTCGATCCTAACTCACGTCTACTAATTTATATCCATAAAACCAACAATTATATCATTATATCCAAGCCATAACCATGGAAGATTAAGCATTATTATGCCTTGAGTTTCTTTGCTACAAAAGAGGATCATTAGAATGAAATGAAACTGAGTTAGAAGTAACAGTGAGAGAGAATGTATGTGTTTATGCTAAATAGGGATGGCACCAGTGGGTAATGGGCACGGGTATCTCTAACCCGTCACCCGCCCACATAGTTTTTTTCTCACCCGTCACCCACCCGTCACCCGTCAATGTGTACAATTTTCTACCCATGCCCATGCCCGCTTATTGCCCATGGGTAAACCCACGGGTTAGTGTTATGCAACAAAATTACAAAACCATGATATGAAAAATAACGATGAAACTGCGTAATGAGGCACCAATCAATTTACCAAATACAAAGTTCACAAAATACTTAAAACACATGTCTGAAAGTAGTAATGAAACATAAGTACACCAAATCACATTCATATTTGTTCATTAAAGAGATAAAGCAAAATAGTAACATCTTTAGCAAAACAAAAAATTCTTGGCGTTCTTAGCATCCTACTTCTCCAAAAACTTTGTCACTGTGTCAAATCAACAGCCTCCTCAATAATGCCCTGTTATCAAATAAGGATAAGTTTATTATACATTAAATATACAAACATATAAGAAATATAATGATATCAAATTATTTACAAATAGTGTGAACGTGTACATAATATGTTAACTCGTACCTCTTCATCCTCTTCTATTTCTTCAAAGAAGGTACAACAAGCAGCATGTCCAGTTGAGCAGGATCCTGCAACATAATAAATAACAACAGGAACTTTATATTGGCAAAAAAATGATTGTAAAGCATTGAAATATAAATCACCTTTAATTTGAGACCGTAACCAATCTTGTGCACACATCGACGCCTCAAGTGTCTTTGGATGCAACCTGCTACGATGTGGGGTAACAAAGCGACCACTTGTACTGAAGGCAGATTCAGAAGCAACTGTGGATACCGGGATCGCAAGAACATCTCTAGCAATTAGTGAATACCTGATAAAGGAAATAATTGATATTAAAGGTGAGTGAAAGTTGTAGATCTTTAAGTCGTGCATCTTGAGTCCAAATGAGAGCTTCTAACTCTCAACGGTTGATTTTATATCTATTTTTTAGTTTAATGGTGTCAAACAGAAAATTATACACGGAAAATTTAACATTGTCACATATTTCCCAAGTATTAGACAAATATAATATAGTTTAGTATTAGAAGGATCAAAGTGTAAATATGTGTTCTATATGTATCCTATGTACCCTATCAATCATAATATAATATACACAATATTTCACAAAGTTTATCTTGGTTTTAGAGCCAAATTCGGCCTACCCCTCAAACCCTAATTGCCGCCAACCCCAACCAGCCCCACCCACCCTCCTTTGTTGATCCCAGATGAGCAAACGATCTAATATAGAAACCGACTTGTAACAAAAGCTTATTAAGTATTACGCGGAATTTAACACTTAATCTTAAGAAGAAGAACAACTTAACATTCAACACCTCAATATTATTGATAATACGAATACTCTTACAGTATTAGGGTTTTGCAACCTTGAAGTGTCTCGACCTTAGATTTAAAACTTACGTATATCTAAACTAACCTAGAACATCCTTTTATAGTCTAAGGAGTCCTATACATTATACAATACGTAACCTACAAGATAAATATCTTTTCCATATTTATCTAATACAATAAACTAACCAACTATACAAGACTAGCAGTGGTTACAATATATTATCCGTGGTTACACAATACTACTAGCCGCGATTGTCTTCATCCGTGGTTACACTCTTCCGTCTGTGGTTATATCAAACCCGTCCGTGGTTCCAAAGACTTAGAGTAATTCTTGATTCAAGGAACCTAAAACCCAACAATCCTCCCCTAAACTTGATATATTCCAACAGAATTCTCAAGTTTCCTTTAAGCTCAAAACATCTGAATTGGAGGATGTAGCCAAACACTTACTAGCCTTGAGAATGTTCTCATACTTCAGCAACAGTTGGTAAGCTTGACCATCATGGGGCAACAACAACTTGATACAACCAGGCTTTAACATCTGACCAATAATCCCTGGATGCTTATTCAACTGAGGATAATCACCTTCTACAAGCATGTGAATAACTTCTCCAGAAACTGTTAAAACATGAAATCCACAAGTATGATATAAAAACCATCTTGTAACATGACCATTGTAGAGTCCTTGCCATTCAGGTTCATCATGAGTAGGCTCAAATAAAATCTTCAAATTATGATAAACCAACCTCTCATGATAATCAGTTGGAGATACTTCACCAAACTTATTCTTGTAAAGTATCCAAAGATTCATCAAATCATCTCTATCAAAATACTGAAGCATTTGTGAAAATTTATTATACTCATAAACTTCATTGTTGAGTCTTTGAATTTTCCAAACTCCTTCACTTCCAACTTTAAGCTTAAACTCATAACTAATAGTTTGATTGACATCTTCAGGATTAACATCTTCAACTACTTTCAACTTTTTAGAATCAGATGTCTCCTGAACCTCAGATTTTCTCTTCCTTTTACTTTGAATCCATTCTTCATCCTTTTTAATCCACTCTTCTTCCTTTTTAGAATTCATTGGACAGAAATCATCTTTATTAATCCTCATACATCTCTCATAAATCTCCAAAATTCTTTCAAATGAACATTTACTAAGATTACCAGAAACATAAATGCCTGAATTCTTAATAATTTTCATCAATACATTCCTCATCTGAGCCATTGAAGGAGGTTTCTTTCTTATAACTTGTTTCTTTGTTTTACTAACCTTCCTTGCCCATTCACTCATCAGTCTAGCTTTTTCCTCATCATCCAAAAGTGCCCATTCTTGTGCAGTAAACTCATCA
Organism: Chrysanthemum lavandulifolium; assembly: GCA_022545495.1. Lineage (NCBI taxonomy): Eukaryota > Viridiplantae > Streptophyta > Magnoliopsida > Asterales > Asteraceae > Chrysanthemum > Chrysanthemum lavandulifolium. Next base: position 40,635,822 of record CM040241.1, on the reverse strand, counting down.
AGTATTTGTTGAGAAGCTTGGAGATAGTTTTGTGATTCGTACCATATAGCTAACCATCTCTCACTAGCTTCCTCCTCTTCTTTCTTTCTTTTATCCAAAGCTGCTTGTTCTTCAGCCAACAAGTTTCTTCCATACTATTCATCATAAGCTTCTTGTGTCGCTCTACTTTAAACTTCACCGTACAAGAATCCTTTCCTTTTCCAATATCCGTTGAACTACTTTCTTCTTCAATGGTTCACCAATAACTAAACTTTTCCTTTAGGTTTGGTTGCGAGATTGAATGATAAAGCGGGTGCAATGATGGGTGTGGAAATAGATGATGTTTTGCCGGATTAATCAATGTACTTGCGCCTTCTTTCTCTACTTTTTAGGCTTAGTGGTAATACTGAGAGTTGTGACAACAGTGGAAGTGGTTATGATAGCGGTGGGTATGACAAGAGTGGGTACAATAGCCAAGTCTCGAAACTCGCATCGGTGGTTACAAGAGTACTAACCATGGTTTCAACTATACTATCGCTTGTTGTGTTCTCGCACTACTTCAACATTCTTCAATTTTTCAAGAACAACCGCATTCCCATCTTTATCGAAACCAAAAATCTTGATCTCCACTATCGACATCTTCTTCCATAGGTACACCAATGATACATCCACAGCCTCCCGATTCATGCCATCACTCCTCCCTGCTTGGATACATCCTTCACATTTAGAGTTGGAGAGAGTCCACCTTTTTCTTTCTTCTCATAGATCTCAACACAAAGAACCCTATGTCTTTTCACTTTCTCCAAAACCAATACTCTATGCTTCAATCTCCGAATATCCTTACCACGAAACACGCCTAACTCCTCAAGACCGAAATTGTATTCTCCATTTTGGTACATGTAGTCGCAATTCATTTAACTGCTCAAGAATATCCTCCCACTTCGACTGCTTTTAACCGGTCCGAAAGGTGGTTCATTGAAAAGTCATTATGTACCGTATGATCCGTCAATTCATGTTCATGTTCCAAACTATCCTCATCACTTCGAGCTCAGAATCGCTTCCGAGAGGTGAAACCTTGGATAAAGAAAACATAGCATCGACCTTGCTCGAACATCTATGTACCTGTGGTCACCATTGGCTAGGGATTCTCCACTGTATTGAGTTCCAAGGAACTCTCCACATTAGGAGTTGCCAAAGGTTGGGTCTTATTGATGTTACCACCGTCCCGACCAACATCTAAGCATGAATCAAGAGGTGAAGCCCTTCCAATCATGTAACCTCCACTTCTGTGACACCTCATGAACAACACCACTAACACTAGCCCGAGGAAGCTTATTGCCCTTTGTCTCCTAGTCCATACAATGGGTTTAATGAAGGGTTTGGGTTTGACTAGAAGTGGTTACTATGGTATCGCTGCCAGCTTGAGGTGTACTAGCAAGGGTTCAAGTACCATCGTGTTTGTAGTGACAAGAGGCTTCATCAAACTCGAACTAGTAGGCAAAGTAAGCATGTGAGGAAATAAAGGAACATCCCTAATCTCTACATTCGTGGTCGATTTCTCATATGTGCAAAACCTTAGGAAGCATATGATGTACTTCATACTCTCTAGTATGCTCAACAGGCTCATGTATTTGACTTTCCACAATAAGTTGAACAAACCTAGGATATAAATAGTATTTACCCTTCTTCCTAATGTTTTGAACTAGCCCCTCATAGATCATTCTAGACCAATTGAACTTTCTTCCATCAGATAAACAAATAATAGCAGTGGCAATTTTGGAAGGAAAGTCATTAAAGCCTGTGGTCTTATTACTCATGTACATCAATAGGGTGTGTGTTGAGATTTAATCCCAGATAGATTCAATGAGCCTAGAATTGGTATAGTTGTTCTATGTAATCATAAAACAACTAAGGAGAACCTTTGCATGAAGTTGTATTTACGTAAAGAATAAATACAAGACACAAGAAGATTTTTTAAACACTATACTCTGATCCTCTATGGATCAATGTTATTGACTATTAATGTTGTGAAAAGGATGCCTACACTCTTAGTCGATGGTTTCTTTTATAGTGCAAGAAACCCGACATTACATAATATTCTAATATTCAAAATATTATTTCTACTAAGCACTATTAAAGTCATGTGTATAAACTATTACACATACCTAACACACTCGTAAGATATGATTATACATTATCTTTTCGATTGTTAAGCACTTATACATATCTTACCTACTATCCTAATAAACTAGTACAAAGGAGTTATCGGGGAAACAAGATATCGCTCAAGAGAATCCTTCGAGGCACAATGTCACCAATGAAACCGTTGTATCGTGAAACAAAATCTCTATCACGAAACCAACTCGCTTATAATTCCTAACAATCCTCCCCTAAACTTGACTTTAACCTCGTTAATTTCAAGTTTCCAGATTGATAAGCACCACTAAATAAGCAATGAAGTCCAAAAGCTCATGCAAAAATCAGCAATATTAGTAACTAGAGTAGATTTGATAAGCCTTTACCAAGTAGCTACTCACTCTTGGGCTAGCTAGTTCTTTGATGGAATCATGACTTCATCCTGGTGAACTAGTAACCAGTCCAATACTTAGAACATGAATCATCGGTGTATTGATACCCTAATGATTTTGGCAAATCATCACACCATCAACGGATTTGACTTGTCTTTATCTCAGAGTCAGATAACTCGACTAGTCATGGTGTTCCACCGCTTTACCACAATCCATGAACGTGTGGGCTAGCCAACTCTTCATCTATTAGGACATGGTGAGTTGAGTACCATACAACTTATTGGCAAGTTGTCAACCATCCAACGGATTTGATATCTCTTTACCGAGCCGCTTGCTCATGGAGTAGTCAATTTTGGTGTATGAGACCAGTACATTGATAACCCTCGATTTTTAGTAAAGCAAAGAACTTTCAACAGATTGAGAATACTTTCCATAGCTGTACCCCATGGAAAGTTAACTCTTTGTCTTGAAGACATGGTGAGTGAAAAACCATATAAAACTTATATGTACAAAAAAATAACATATAAAACCTTTTTTTTTAATACACACAATATATAAATAAAACAAATGCAAACATAAGAAATAATATACAAATACCATATCCATTATTTGGAAGAATCAGCAGATGCAGCAAGTAATTTATCCTTTAGTCTTTTGACAAGTTGCTCTGCATGAGTCAGATCATTTCCAACTGGAACTGTAGAAAAGACTAACTGATTGGATAACATTTGAGTCATTAACCTCTCAGAGAGTGGATAATCCAAATCAGTTAACATATAAGCATAGATTCCTTCCCAGGTCTACACCACATGTACATTAGACAAAGGGTAAAATGTCCATTGACAAACTTCCCAGTTATCCTGCTCCTCCCATATGTTATAACCTTTCCCATTTTCTGAAGTTGAATCAAAAAATACTTGTAAATCTCCAAGTAAAACTTCCCACTTGTAAATATCATGTGACACGTAATATGAAGAAATCATATCATACAAACCTTAGAAGATCATTTCTATCCAAAAGTTTAGAATCTCGCTTAAAATGTGAAAATTTAATCGAACCATCTTCCTATGAATGTAATTGAAATGTCCCAAACCTCCACCTCGCTTTAACTAACTCCCATTTAACCAATTTGGACCAAACAACCCATTCTTCATCTTGATCATCTTCTTTGAAATCTTTGATGAAAGCACTCTCTGGAGCTTGAAGATCAAGAGGTCTAGCCTTCCTCTTTTTGGCTAGAGACTTCTTTCTACCCCCAGGTGTGGAAGAAGGAGAGGATACAGTACTATCATGAGTACTGGAGCCAGGTAAAGATGAAGGAGTAGAAGGTTTGTCACTTTCAGGAGGAGTCTTAGAAGAATGCAATTCAAGATCAGCAGCTGAAATCTCTGTTGTCTCACTTGGTAAAACTTTATCTTTCTCAGCCAAAGATGCATCAGAAGGATTTTCAACACCCTCAGAGGCATCAGAGATTTTTAATTTCTTTATCTCAGACCCTTCCAAGGTGGGTGAGTATCTCTTCTTCCTCTGATAAGGATTTAAACCATCTTTATGAGATTTGTCCATGATTTTGTTGTATTCTTGAACCAATACTTCATCAGAGAAAGACCTCACATAAGACATGGTCCATCCTGTGTTATATATAATGGAGCTCATGTTTTTCACCATTGTATGCATATGCATTCTTTGTTGAGCCAGAGAAAGAGGTTTTTCTCTTCTAGCTTTGGCTTTCATTTCTGCTTCAGCCTTCTTTCTTTGATTAACTAATGTCCCTATGTCATGGACATAGTTATCAGAGGTAAAAGCTCCTCCCAAAATTCTTTGAGCAAGAGTGGGACTCTGAGCAACATTGATCTGTGCTAAACAGTCAAGTCAAACAGACTTAAAACTGCTCAGACACAAATGCAATGAAGTCCTGGAGAATAGATTGAATTCCCGGGTCGTTTAGTCCCAAGGAGACTCAATGGTGTGCAAACACTGATTCAGACGATAGAATGATCACTAATGATAGCGATCAGAAAAGATTAGGATAGGATAATTACACTACTGAAAAAGATTATAAAATAAAACGACTTAAATGCAAATTAAGAAAATAAAAAGATAAAAGATATTAAATAAACGCTATCACTATATTTAAAGTGATGAACGTTTAAAACCAAAAACGACGCTTAAATTAAAAACTACGAACGCACAAAATAAAACGTGAAACTTATACAATATAAATCCTAAAATATGAAAAATACATTTTTACAATCCTAATTATATAAGAAAATTTATAGAAAAGAAAATTATTTTAAAACTATTTATGTAATTATTATTAATTAAAACTATTTATTAAGTATTTAAAATGCACTAAAATAGAAGAAAATACAAAATTAACCTAGAAAATGAAATTATAACTTAGAAAAATCTAAAATATGATAAAACTAATTTTAAAACTGAAAATATATTTTTAGACTTTTATATATTTATTATTAATTTAAAACTATTTAAAACTAATTAAATTATTTAAAATACAAATTTAACTAAGAAAATATGGAAAATACTTTTATTACTTTTATATTTATCTTAACCTAAGAAAATAGAAAACATATTTTTTAGCTTTTTCTAATTTATTTGTATTAAAAGCTATTTAAAAGGATTAAAAACTAATTTAAATTAAGAAAATAGAAAACAAGCTTGGAAAATCTGAAAATTCAAGAAAACTCTAAAATAATACTAGGAAGCTAGGAAAAATGGAAAAACATGGGCTTGTGTGGAAGGATTTGAAACTGATGTGGAATGAGCTTAAAAATAAGCACTTCCAATAAGCAAATGAGGTCCAAAAGCTACCAAACTGATAATGAAGCTCTAATAAGCTAAAAGAACTGAAATGGAACAAGAATCAACAAGCTACAGCTACTGAATATAAGCTAGAACAGATTCGATGTTAATGAGCTTATGGCCAAAAACAGGTTCTAGGGGTCTACTTTGAGCTTAAGCCTCAGCTTATCCAATAAGCTAAAGAGAAAACTAAGAGCATGGCTCTCAAGCCAACCTAGCAGAGAACTTAAATCCAAAGTTACAGCTAATATGGACTTGAGATGAATAGGCTACAGATCAAACAAAAAGGTGCAAAAAGGGACAGTGCTGCTGCACAGATCAGATACCATAACAGGTACCTATGTTTAAGCTAATCTAAAAGCTAATCAGAAGCTTCAAACAGAAAACCAGAAATGTGGGACTTAAGCCCACCTAGCAAAGAGTTTGTAAACCAAATTTGAGCTTCTACTTGTAACAATAAACACTGTGCCCCGCAAGTTCGCACAAAACCGATTTTGAAACTCTTTTGACTTTTGATCAAAACCGAAAAGTTGACTATCTTGAGTTTTAATCTAGATTTGTGAACTGGAAATGATATATATGGATGAAATAACACTGATGCAAGCTTTATCTATGACTTTTGAACACAAAACAAATGATTGGCTTTCCTAAAATCCACAACAGTGGTAGTAAGACAGATTCAAGTGCAAGTTTGACTAATGAACTAGCAAGCACCAAACTATGACTCAAATAAACATACTTAAACTTAAACAAACATGAATCAAGAGAAATGAACCACTGCACAAGCCTATAGGGCAGTCATAGGCTATAAACCAAACACTCCCTTATTACACTGATGTTAAAGTTAAAATGAGCTAAATACCAACCCAACTGATATTAATGATCAAACCAAGTCCAAATGACCTAAATACAACTATCTAAGCAGGTTTTACCCATTGGTGACCACAATTAAATATGCAAGCATAATATGCAAATTAAAGCTAAAATTGAAAAGTGAGAAAATACTCACAAGAGGTCCAACTGAGAGCAGGCTAAACCAACCCAAATCCTACACTAATCTAGTCTATTACAACCCTATTCCAGCCACTGCAACACCCATTATCAGCTTTCCTACCCATTTGCACCAACAGTTGACTTAAGTTGACCAAAATTCAAAAGTGATAGAAACATAAATGTGAGCTTGTGAAGTTATAACAAGCTTAAACAAGCTTATTTGAACATGGATGAGAGATTATTTGAAGCTTGTATATAGAAGCTAGAAACCTAAAATTTCAACAAGAACTTGAAAATTTGGAATTTAAACAAACTTTGAAATTGAGGTTCAAGATAGATTACACAGATGAAAGTACTTGAGTTAAACACTTAGAAACAAATTATTACACCATTTGGATTAAACTAAGATGCTTATACTAAAACGACATTGAAGAAAAATTAAAACTAACTAACTACTTTGAAACTGCTTCTATCTTCCCTTTTATGGATGAAAATTCTTCCCCACTTGTTTCTGAGCTTATCCCACCACCATTGGATGAGTCAAAATGATCCCAGCCATCAATTATACTTTTGGCGCCAAAAAGTCAAGAGTAGATTTGAGCAGGTTTAAGATATTAATGGTTTTTGGGTGCATGTGGATGTGGAGGGGACATAAGGGATGGATAGGTGAGGAGTGGGGTTGAAAAGGTTGGCAAAACCATCTCTGGTTTTGGTGTTACAACCGTGGAGGGAAGTGAATGAAGTGGTTTTGAAGTGTTTTTCTCCTCGTTTGACTTTGGTTGACCGGTTGGGATTAATAACAAAGGGTCGGATTTTGGGCTTGGATATTGGGCTTTGAATATAAGGGTCCATTTGTTATAAGTTTAAGCATAAGGACCAAAAGTGTATAAATTGCAACTTCAGGGACCAAATCTGTTCATTCTGAAAATTGTAATCCAAGGATTGATTTTGACAATCTCAAATAATATAAGGACCATATTTGCCATCTTTGAAAATTCCAAGGACTAAACATGACATTTTTCAAACTTGAGAGACCAAAGTTGTAATTTTGCAAATTTTATATTTCAAGGGTTTGTTTTGACAACTTTTGAATCCCATGGACCTTAAATGACATTTTCCTTTATTTTGATTTACCAGGGACTGTTTTTGACAATTTTTGAAACTTGGGGGACTAAAACGGCCAATTTTGCAAATTTGATATGTTTTTCATCCGATTTTGATATTTTTGCATTTAAAACACATAAAACACTAATTTGTGATATTTTGATCATTTTGATGTGTTTCTGAGTGTTTTCAGATGATTTTGCAGTTTATATTGTACAAAAATGATGAGTATTTAGACACTCATCAAACATCTTCACCAAGCTTTGTCCATCCTTCTTCTGATAGTCCCATAGCCAGTTCATTTAATTCCTTCATTCTTTCAGGTGTTACCTCAGTACCTGATTCAGCAAGGAACTCAACATTGAAAGTTGCTTGAGTTTGTTTAGCAACAACTTCATCTTGTTTAGAAATCTCATGTAGCTCAAACAATCTTTCCCGTTCTTCCTTATCCACTCCCAAAACATCTTCTTCTTCTGCAACCATTTTTCCTTTTTCTTTATCCTTAGAAGAAGAAGGTTCAACAGTTTCTGCAACGACATGATCATGTTGAACCAAAGGAACAGACTGAGCACCATCAGAGGTAACTGTATCCAAAGGAATAGACTTCTCAGAAGCAGTGAATGTTCTTTCAGAAGGAACTGGAGGTGTTCCAGACAAAAAACCAGTTGCCTTGTTCTTCTCTTGATCCTCATCAATCACCTTTTCAGAAGTAATTTCCTCCTTATCACCTGAATCAGAGGCAACACCAGCATCCACTTTCCCAGATTTTAGAGTCATTGAACTCAAATAACTTCTCTTTCTCTTTGGTCTTCTCTGAAACACTTTGACTGGCTTATCTGTTGAAGACTGAGTTTCATGTAAGGAGACTGAAGCTAGTACATGAAGAGCTTCAAGATTTATATGAACACTTTCTTGATCATGTTCCTCCTCCTCATCAGATACAACTAATCTTGTCCTCCTCCTACCTAATCTTACTTCCAAATCTTTCACTCTCTTTAACAACTTAACCATTTCACCACCCATATTTAACTTTGTTTCCTTAAGCTCATTTCTTGTTTCTTTGAGCTGCATCTCCAAATCATCAACCTTTTTCACAAACCTGTTAAGTACACTAGACATTTTCATTAGCATAGTAGAGTCCTCAGCTCCACTAGCAGGAATACCTGTGGTGGTATGAGCTTCATTGGACCTTAGAGGAGACTCAATAAAATCATCAAAGGTAGTCTCATCTTCAAGATGTTGTCTAGATGTACTATTTGGTTGACCACTAGAAGAGATAGGATTAACCTCGCCCAACAGAGTTTGATCCTCGTGAAGTAGAGGTAACCACGGCTCCTCCGGAGCAAGAGGTCTTAGTGAAGGTGGGGTATTAAAATGAGGTGATGGTGGATGTTGTGGGTCATCAGGGGCAACTGGTGCAGATGCATCAGGAGCAACATGAACCCCAGGCAACGTAGTTGGAAGCAATGGCCTATGTTCTCCAATATAACCAGTTTGCATAGTAGCAAATAACTTAGCAGTTAATTTAGTAATAGCTCTAGGAGTTTTGTCAGAGGTTTCAATGCTTAGAATCATTTGTAAGAATCTAGGATACATGAGAAATTTACTTTTGGTATCCTTCACATTTTTAAGCATTTCCTCAAAGATATATTTTGAAAGATTATATTGTCTCCCTTAAGCTAAACATATTAAAGCATTTGCAATAGAACTGGAGAACTGATCCCAACCACCAGACTTAGGACTTAGGCATTGAAGCAGGGTGTGAATTAAAAATCTCCACTTAGGGCAAAACTTGTTTTTAAACCAAACTATTTTTCCATCAAAGTGATACCCTAAGCTTGTTAGTCCAGAGATTATTTCCTTTTTATCATTCTCAAAAATACCATCAGCATCATCCAATTGTAACTGAGTCCTAATGAGGGTCTCTGTTATAACATGTTCTCTACCATCAATAGTAGCCACTATCTCTTTGGTAGAACCAGAAGAGACCGCTCATGAGGTGGGGCCAAAATTGTCTCGACAAGGAGTCATAAACAATAGATGGAGAGTGTGAAAGAGCATACCTAATTTTGGATCTTAAGAGAAAATCGATCATCTCATCATAAAGAGTGCTTGCTTTGGTATGTTCCAGAAATGCTGTCTTGTTGTGATCCACTTTGTATTCGAGTGATGCCATTGATAACGATTGAAGAGATTGAGTAGTATGAGCAGGATTCAAAAGAAGTGGGAAAACATGGTGTGGGTTTCTTCTGATTAATGATTTTAAATAGGTTTCCCAAAACAGTTGTTTTAATTGATAAAAAATCATTGACCAATTTTGACTCAATTAAACCCGAAAGTAAAAATCCCAATTTTACCACATTATCAGAGGTATTGAAAAGTCAATCATAGGAAACCAGTTAGTCAATCGGAGGAAAATGCTTATATTTTGTCTGTAGTAACTTCCCAACAAAATCAGCAGAAACAACAGTCCATCAGGGGAATCCAGTACACTATCAGTGGCAATGAGAAAAGAATCAATTCAAATCTTTGACTCATAATAGTGCCTAAACTGTCTATATCCAGAACTTTTAACAATCCAAATTCCAACCATTAATATTTAGCATAACTTTTACTGACTTAAAGATTCCAAAAAGCCTATAAAACCATCCCTAACTACTAAATCAAAAACACACACACAAACTTATTAACACTTTACTCAAAAACAAAAACCATTTGACAATGAGCAATTCTCCTAATCATTCCAATGACACTACTTCTTCTGAAAGTGGAACAACTTGGCTTAACTATTTTCCACCTGGTTATCTCAACAGAGTCACCTACATATCAACCCCATCACGATATCAATCCCCTTTCTATCATACTTCTTCAGATGAAGAAGTTGAACACCCTCCTCAAAATGTGATGAAGGTGTCAAGTGGTGAGGTCAGGGGTTTGCAAGAAGACTCTGATGATGAAGTGAATGATCCAACCTACAGACCTCGCAACACTAGATCTATGATGGTTGCTCCTCTTTCTGTGCAGCCACCGAGTGCTCCTATTCCAGACTCCTAACCTTCCACCTCCAATCCCAACAGAAGAACCATAGTAATGGGTCTCCCTGCACGTCCAATGTGGGAATGGATGAATAGAAGAGGGAAAGAGCATCACAAGATGCCTCAGTGGGGTAACATAAGGCTAGATAGAAGACCTTGATGAGTGAAGCTTTGGATTGAGAAGGTGGTCAGAGGAAGAAGGGATGTTGTGTGTTTGTCTTTTATGTTGTTTTTAATGGTTGTAATGATGTCCCTGCATCATGAGAATGCAGGTTGTTTTGTATGAATAAAAGTCTGTTTCCTCTGACTCATATATCTGATTCCCATGATTATGTGTTTGAGTCTAGATCTGCAAGATGATTAGTGAAACACAAAAGCACACACAAGAATCTATATCTAAACTAATAAAATCAAACAACACATGCTAAATATGTACATTGTAAAGATAAAATATGTACACCATAAAGTCCTCCCCTTAAACCAGAATCCTCCCCTTAGTCACAATCCTCCCCTCAAACACAAGAATCAGGGGTTGATCATGCCTATATTGACAATCAAATATTGAAATCTGGGTCCATCAAATGCTTTTGTTAACAAATCAGCAACATTTTCATCAGAATGAACTTTAACCACTTGAATAAGATGTTTTTCATTAGCATCTCTGATAAAATAATGTCTAATTTCTATATGCTTAGTTCTTTGATGAAAAACAGGATTTTTAACAATGCAAATTGTGCTTTGATTATCTATGAAAATTTTAGTATTCATAAAATTGAACCCATAATCCAATAATTGATTTTGAATCCAAAGTACATGACCACAACAACTTGCAGCAGCAACATATTCAGCTTTAGTAGAGGATGTAGCCACAATTGTCTGCTTCTTGCATTGCCAAGATATCAATCTTCTCCCCAAGAACTGACAACCCCCAGTTGTAGATTTTCGATCAAAATTTGCACCAGCATAATCACTGTCACTATATGCTTCCAGCTTAAATGGAGATTCTTTAGGATACCAAAGACCCAATTTGGGTTGGCCTTTTAGATACTTGAAAATCTTTTTGACAGCAATCAAATTGGAAGTTAGTGGATTAACTTGATGTCTAGAACAAGCACTGACTGCAAACATGATGTCAGGCCTAGAGGCAGTCAGATACATAAGAGACCCAATCATAGATCTGTAGAGATGAACATTAACAGCTGGATCTGGATCATTATTTGATTTAGCCTTAGTAGCTTCAAATGGTGTAGTTGCAGTCCTGACAAGTTCCATATCAAATTTCTTGAGGATATCTTGCACATACTTCTCTTGATGAATGAAAATGCCATCTGATTGCTGCTTCACTTGAAGGTCCAAGAAGAAAGTAAGTTCACCCATGGCACTCATTTCAAATTCACTTTTCATCAATGTTTCAAACTCTCTGCACCATGCTTCTTTGGTGGATCCAAAGATAATATCATCCACATACACTTGTACAAGGATAATGTCTTTTGTGGATTTCTTGATAAAGAGAGTTTTATCAATAGCACCTCTTCTATAACCATGCTTCAGAAGAAATGAAGAAAGCCTAGCATACCAAGCTCTAGGTGCTTGATGAAGGCCATATAATGCCTTAACCACCTTGTAAACTTTATCAGGGTGTTGTGGATCAACAAAACCCTTGGGTTGAGTGACATACACTTCTTCTTCAATTTCACCATACAAGAATGCACTTTTCACATCCATCTGATAAACCATGAAACCTTTGTAGGAGGCAAAGGCTAAGAATAGCCTGATTGCTTCAACTCTTGCAACAGGAGCAAAGACTTCATCATAATCAATTCCTTCTTCTTGTCTATGACCTTGAGCCACTAATCTAGCTTTGTTTCGTACCACAATGCCTCTTGCATCTCTCTTACATTTCAGTATCCATTTTGTGCCAATTGCATATTTACCAGGAGGTAAATCAACAAGCTCCCATACATTTTGATTCAAGAACTGTTGCATCTCTTCTTGCATAGCAGCTACCCAGTCTTCATCACCAAGTGCTTGTGAGATACTTGTAGGTTCAACTTGAGATAAGAAACAAGCAAATAGACAATGTTGATAGTCTATATGATTGTTCCTATGTTGAACCCTTATGTAGCTGAGAAAAGCAGATTCATCAAACTTTGTCTTCTTGAACTTGGTACTTGTTTGAATAGGGGAAGTTGGATCACCAATAATAAGAGATTGTAGATGCACCATGTTAATCCTTTTTGTAATGTGAGGACTAACATCTACAGATGTTGCTAGATTAGTAAGAGTTGCTCCAAAGTCATCATCATAGGATGAAGAATCAAAATTGCCCGTTCTTGATTGATGATGAATGCCATCCGATAACGCCTAAAATGAACATGTTTTTAGTAGCGTTATTGTCGGCTTTGTGCATGATATTCGCTATATTTATTCATAATCATTGTAAAAGTGCAAAGATGCGTCTTGTGTATGTATATGTAGCCGTATTTCGAATATTGAAGAAATGAAGTTTTATGCACATTTGAAGCGCCTAAAGGAAGGAAGTTTAGATTGGAAGCTTGTGGACTCAATGATATGGAAGCATAGTGATTTCAAGCATCTACAAAAGGAAAGATCAAGTTTGGCTTTGGAAATCATCAACGTAAGCAAAGAATGAAGCGTAAAAGGAAAAGTCGCAAAAGTCAGTGAGCAAAACCCACCGATCGGTCGCAACCCGCAACCGGATCCGCCGGGCTAATGGTCAAAGCTGTGACCGATTCGTCGACGAAGAAACCGATCCGTTTCGCACTCGCAGCTACACAATTCGCATTTATTGTTGTCTTAACTCCCATAATCATTGAGTCCGATCATTTCTTGATATTAACTTGGAGAACGTTTTTAAGCGCTAAGCAAGTGCTTTGGCTATTTAAAGGACCTAGTACTTGTATACTAAGTGTGACACAACAAATAGAGTATTAGTTTACACCAAAACTCATACTTACCCATTTATTTCAACCCAAAAGCTTAGTAGTTACCGGAAACGCCCGTAAGCAAGGAAGGAACCATTCTTGTCCATTGTTTCGTAGTTTGGAATTGTGCGTGATCCTAGGTGATTGGAGGCGCGGGTTGCTACATTCCACGATTTCTAATTTTGTAATCACAAAAGATTAGGTATTCTATGAACTTTGTTATGGAAATCTATTCTCTTGAATTGTTTGAATTACTTTGTTATGACTTGTGTTTAGATATGATTGTTTTCATGGAGTAGTTTGTGTTATACTTGTGTGTTGAAATGTGATTAATCATAATAATGTTCTCAAATGTGATGCATGTATATATGATCTTGTTTAAATGAGTTTGTTGGAAAATACTAGTCTTGGATTGATTTGTCAATAAAACATGTTTTAAGAAAAAGGACCAAAGGATTTCTCTGTGTTTTATTCCAAAAGTGTTGTGACAAACTAGTATGGGATATGGTGATTGACATCCACCATGTTTTGCTTATTAAAACAAGACTAGAACGCTTTTCATCACGAAGGTCGAAAGATTCGTAAGAACAAATTTAATGAGAGCATGTTGCAAACAAATGGAATTTTATAGGATAATCATCGATAAGGACCTAAAGGATTACCTAAATGTTTTTGTTCTTAGAATGATTTTTACAAACAAACACCATGGTTGGGGAATCATTTGCTTATGATTTGTGCATCATACTAAGAGTATACACCAAACCTTTATGAACATTATCTATGGTTGATTATGAGACTTCACACAAGTATATATTCTTATTCTTGATTCAGATTTTCACTAGAACACTTATTCGAGAGAGCCTTGACAAGCTTTCTTGTTAGAAACTTTTTAATAAAATCTATTTCAAAACAAAATCCTTGGGACGATCTCGACTTACCAAACTTTGCTATTATGGACGAGTATACTTGCTCGTATGTGTTAAAAGGTTATACAGTTAATTCGTGATTATAAATTTTAAAACTTGCACCAACCGAGCACATCAAGTTTTTAGGCGCGCCGATTTTTTCTGTAATTTTCTTTGAAATTAGTAAAAAAAAAAAAAAGTTTTGTTACAAACTAACCGATTCGGTTGGTTAGCCAACCGAATCCGGTTAGACATTCTGTGAAATTTTTCTTTGGTTCGAATTTTATATCTATTTTTCTTAGTTTATGGTGTTTTGATTTCTAGAGTAATTGTGAGGTTTAATCAGTTCTTAGATTTATTGTCTTTGTTTATTTTTCTTTTCTTTACATTTGTTATTTAGTTAATCTAGTTTTATTTATTTTAATTTTATAATTGATGGTAATGGTTAAGAGTATCTTATTTTCGCTTATAGTTTATTTTATGATAGCATTTATCGAGAGTTTATTTAGTTTTAGTTTAGTTTTAATTTTGGTTTTAATTAGAGTTAATGAGTTATTTAATTATAAGTTTATGAAGAGTTTTATTTAATTAACTAGAGTTAGTACATCCTTAATGATGCTTATTTGCTTTCAATTATTATTATTAAATTTGTTTAAAAAAAAAAAAAAAAAAAAAAAATTTCAATCAAACCGATCGGTCGCAACCCGCAACCCGATCCGGTTCGTGTTTCGCTCTAGAATTTTCAACCAACCGATTCGGTTGGTGATCCAACCGAATCCGTTGGAGTTTCGTGTTGAGTTTTATCATTTTGAGGTTTTGAGTTTTTGATTTCTTAATTTTGTTAGATGTCTTAGTTGTTTATTATATGTTTTTTATAGTTTGTTCTTGTTTTACTAACGTTAACGCTAATCATTCGGGATTTGTTTTGTTTTGTTTTGTTAAGTTGTCTAGTAACATGGATAGTTTGAGCGAATTTCGAATACCTTCGTACTTTGGATGACATGTTCAAGGATACGGAAGTTCATTAGAAAAGATTGGAGGAATTCGGAGGAAAGCAAGAAAGAATTGGGATTTGACACGGTGATATGGAAGAAGTATGTGAAAACAAGGTTCAACTACCCAAAACAAAAGAGTGGTAGTGTTTACAAAGCACCGCATCAACGGTGTATGATTCACCGATGATGAGATTTGGAACACCTTGTGAAGTGGAAGGAGTACGTGCTTGGGATGCACAAATTAATATGGCGATGGAGAGAATTATATCTTGAAGAGGTTCTTGACTAAATCGGTCATGTTCGTATGGACTATGAGGCATATGGGAGAAAGATGGTCAAAATTTGAAAGTCAATATTCATGGGCATATGTTTGAAACCGATTTTGTTGTTCTAGAGGAAGGTAATGCGGATGAGCCAAATGTTTGTTTTGAAGAGATTTTCTTGTCACAACTAAGTGTCAAGTAGATTTTGGTATGGAGAGATGCGGATTAACATAACCGAGTTGGAAGAAGAAAAAGGATCAACGAGATGCTAGTGGAAGTTTGTGCAAATATGGAGGAGAAAATGTGGAAGTGGTGAAATGGGGAAAGCAAACCAAAGAAACCATCATCAAATAAATTAACCCCAACAACAACCTCCACCACCAAAATGATTACACACCATTGTCACCTACTACTACTATCAAACCCTTAACCGAAAGCCAAAAGAAGCTATCTTAGAGAATCTAGAACAAAAATTTCTAGAGCTCAATGAAAAGAAACCGTTATTGAAGTTCTCCAAGATTATGTCCTTTATCGAAAGAAGTTGGATGCATTGATGCTAGCGCGGGCTAGGTTGGAAGATAAGAATCTCACGGATGAGGATCGAGATCGGATTTTGTTTAAAGGCATGCCAAGGAAAGAAAAGGATCCGGTAATTTTGTGTTGCCAATCAAAGTAAATGGAACTACACCGCTTTATGCTTTAGCCGATACGGGTCGAGTGTTAACGTGATGCCGTATCCATTGTTCAAAACTTTGGGACTAAGTAATCCGCAACCTAATCATTCTAAGCTCACTATGGCGGATAACACTCAAGCAAAGGCAATGGGGAAGTTAAGAATGTAAGAGTGCAAATTGGCTACCAACCGTATTTGGCAGATTTTCTTGTCTTAGATATTCCGGTGGACAAGAGTTTACCACTATTGTTGGGGAGGCCATTTTTACAAACTTGTGGAGCAATTATAGACATGGGAAGAGGCACCATGACTATTGACGATGGAATTTCGAGGCAAACATACTACCCAAGACCAAGAGGACCAATTTTGGAAGGTATGGAAGATTTGGAATGGATGGATGCAAATGATGATTTAACTTGTTTTGAAGTGGGACGTGATGTCCATGGTAATCCAATGTACGGACCTTTAACTCCACCTTATTTCGATATTGAGGACGAAATGGAACGTGCATTCGCGATAGAAGCTTTCTATAACCCATTCAAAACATTTTTGTTTACAAGAAGTTAACCGACTTTTTAGGATCTTTACCGTGCAACTTAAGAATTTGGAGTGGAAACCCAAGGATTGGGGACTTACAAGAGGCAAAGCGAGATGGGGCATGGCATGTTAAGTTTGATATATTATGCCCGGATGGACTAAGATTTATGAGGAATTTAAAACTTTGAAACATTCCGTGAATTGACCGGAAAATTTCAAAGCGAGGATATTCTTAGGCAAGAATATTTTGAGGAATTTTGAGGAAAGGAAAGATCAGAATAACAAGCAATCATTTGCTTGAATTTCATGATTTATTTTATTTTGTTTTGATTTGATGCATTAGGATTTTTGTTTCTTATTTATTTTTCATGTTATGATTGAGGTAATTTGGTTTTAATACATTATGACTATGATTTTGAGTTGAGTTTGGATTAGTTCATTTATATGATGAGTTTAGTTTTTTTTGATTGAATGATTGTTAAAAATTTCATTTGGTGAATAAATGTTGTGTGAAATTTTAGCGGTGAATTTTTTTGAGTAAAATATGTTGCTTGGAGGGTAAATGCCTAAGTAACAAGTAAAAAAGCAAATTTGGCAAAAAGCATACCGAATCGGTTGTGTCCTTGACTGAACCGGTTGCACCAAAAATATAAAAAATTCATTTTTCCAAAAACACACACACACACTAATTTTCCAGGTGGGTTTTGCAAAAATTCATCCAAGAGAGCAGATTGGAAGTTGTTTGAATTGTAGGATAACATCATGGCACCCAAGCAAGTAAGCATTTACATTCAATTTACTCAATTAAGGCTTTATTAGAACATTTGATTCGAATTGGATTTTAGGTCACCAATTTGGGGGTTTTTGTTATAATCCGAATTAAGTGGTAATATTTTAGGATTGAGTGGGTAATTGATATGGGAGTGCATTACAACAAGAGAATGATTGATTGATTCACCATAGAATGGATTTTAGATGATAAGATTTTTCGGAATTAATTGGGTTATGCTTATGGGATGAGATAAGTTACAACTATTGATTCATTTTGATGGATGATATGTTTGATTTTTAAGAGTGATGGATACTACACTATTAGAGCTTATGATTTTTTCTAAGATGTTAGATGTTTGATGATTTGGAAGCAAGATAGAGTAATTCCAGGATGTGGGAAATCATTGAGGATGATAGAATGCGATCTAAGAAGTGGTTTGAGCATTAGAAATTCGAGATGTTGAGGATTTGAAGGTGAAATACCTTATGTAGTCTGACAACCGATTCGGTTAAGCATGGCAACCGAACGTTGTTGCCTCGATGTCGAGAGAAACCGATTCGGTTGGTGATCCAACCGAATCCGTTACGGTTTCGAGAGAATTTTTGTGAAATTTTGAAATATCTATTAGAGGGTTCTCTAACCTTCTTGTTTGTTCTAACACTCTTATATGATCTTATTTTTGTGATTTCTACGAGAATTATTGTGGGAAGCTCGAGTGGGAGGAAATTCCAATTAACCCGCTTTGTTACGAAGTTTTGTGAAAGAAACGAGAAGAAGAAGGTTAAGTATAGTGTGAAGAAGGAAGCAAATGCTAATTTAAAATTCAAAAATCTCACCGATGGAGAAACATGCTTTTCGAGAAAGATTGTCAAATTACAACATAGGCAATGTTTAGTTCCAAGGGTGATTGATTGGGATTTATTTAACGAATGTGAGTGTGAAGATGAGTTAAGAAGTATGATGCGAACGCCTTATGTATATCCGTGGGATGGAGATTCGCTCAATGATTTGTCATGGAAAGAGCATTCAGTGTTAATGAAGAAGTCTACCGAGAATGGTGTATGGAATTCTTTTCAACCATGTATTTTGAAAGAAAAGTAGATGTTCGAATTTGATGTCTGAGATTTGTATTTGGTTTAGACTTTGTGGTAGGGATCATGCTTACACATTACCGCTTTTGGTGTAGCTCTTGGTTTGTATGAACCACATGAGGTAAATCATCGATTATTTGAAACTCACTTTTCTAGACTTGAGGTTTGAAAAGATTACCCTAGTATTCCCGCTTATTGGAATCAAGTGGGAGATCCTACTTGTGCTAGGAGAAATGCTTCAACCATCGTGAATCCATTGATGAGGATACTTCACAAGTTGATTGTGACCGGCCATTTAATAGATTTGGAAGCGAGACAAATGTCGAAACCGGACTTATGGATTATGAAGTTGTCGGAAGAAACTAAGGATGGTAATGCTATTTAAGGTGTAGCCGAATATTTGTCTAGGAGAGCCCCGGAATCAAGAGCAACAAGAATATTTGTGGAGGACATTTTGTGACAAGATTAGCGAAGAATCTTGGGTATTATGTTGATGAGGAATTGGCTAAGTGTGGAGAGCCAAAGTATAGTGAAACGTGGATCATGAAAGGTTTTGGTAATGCTTTGAATAGGAGATTGAGAACCGTAGGGTTATGGGTTGAACCAAGACCACAACAAAGAACCACCACAACAAAGAAGGGAATATACCAATGGAGAACGTGCAAATGGGTACGCCCAAGAGTTTTGATTCAGGATGGGGAGAGGAACCAACATCTAGATGAGATTCAATGTAGGGATGTGTGAGAGATTCGATGATGTTAAGGAACAACTACATCAATGATTATTCGATGCCGATCTTTCAACACATGGCTAGAGAAGCCAATTACGAGTTGCCACCCTACAATCCACCAAATGTTCCACCATATCCTTTTCCAGAACTTCTTATCCCGACCCTATCCGTATCCATATCCTCGGTACGCACCGCTTCTCGATCCAATACCCCATATGGTCGATTGCCCAAGTCGGAGGAACAAGTTATGAAGTCGGAGGATCATCATCGAGTTGGAGGCAAGAAGAAAAGAGAGAGTTCGCTCGTAAATCATAGACGAAAACTATGTAACCGAAAGTGATGATGATGATGAGTTTGATGATGAAGAAGGAGAAGAAATGAGCGAGGATGACGAGTGATTATGGGTCATTCGTGAAATTATGGTTTCAAAAACAATGGTCATGATGTGTTTTAAACTATTTCTATCTTTTGATTGATTTTCTTTAGGATGTTTGGTATATTTTGGTTTTATCTAGTTTTTAGTAGTTTTGTTTGTTTTGTGCATTTTGTGTTGCGTTTTTGTTTGCAGGACGGATATGTTGGAAGCTTATTGATGGTCGAATATTTCGAGTTGGATAACTCACAGTCTTGCTAATGACCCAATGTGCTTATTGCATATTTTATTCCGTGGTATCTTTTAACTATCTTTTTCCCATTTTCTTTACTTTGAAGTTCATTTTCATTACATTGAGGACAATGCAAAACTTAAGTATGGGGAGGAAGAAAATAGGAAAATGATACGCATTTTTTTATTTTTTTAGATAACTTTTGGATGCAAGTGATTAGAAGAAATTCGCCTTGATGGTCTAATAATTTTCGCTGTTATTGGTTATTGATTATTAAAATACATAATTTGGGATTTCAATGGTAAAATGAGGTTTTGAAAATTTTTAGATTTGAACCAAATTACCTAAATAATTCATTTTGGATTCGATAGCATTTTCTAGCATGCATAATAGCCTTTTTCCCACATTTTTGTGAGGTTTCTTTTGTATGAAACATCTTTTGTTTTATATTTGCTATGAGTGTGCCGGTGATTATGTCGATTCTAGAACTTGTACTAGTTATGCATTATGGTTAAAATCACTTTCGAGTGATCTAAATATTTTCAAGTGATAAGAGGCATTTTAGGAATAACCCAAATGGCCTTCCATTTTTACATTTAATGATATATTAGCTGACCACATCGGTTAGTTAACCACCCACATGGACCCATTTTGTTAGCGCTCATCTTTAGTGCTAGATACCCCTAGTTACACCTTCTGAGCCATTCCTTTTCGTTTTTGTTACATCCAGAAAAATACAAAAATATTTTACACCTTTAAACCTTAGCCAACCCTTATCAAGTCTAATGGTTTGTTGCTAGTTGTTTGGAATGATTGGATTGTTTTGATGATTATGAGTTAGTTACACTTTGCCATTTGTGTGTGCCATTTCGACAAAGACGAAGGATGCATACTTTATTTTGTATTTTGTGGTGATGCTTATGCGAAGTGGGGAGTTATAAAAAAAAAAAAAAAAAAAAAAAAAAAATGTAATGACAATTATAGCCAATGTGCTATATTATTATGAAGATGAAGGAAGATGAAGTATGTTTGAGTTATCGATTAGCCAATGTGCTAAGACGTGATATATATATTTGGTGATCGATATGAAGAGGAGTAATAATCGCCGGGATTGTGGTTTGTATGATGACTAGCACCATGGAGGTTTGACTTGATTTTATTTTTATTTTAAACCAATTTCATAAACTATCCCATGCCTTATCCATACCTATTATGAACCCATAGCCTTATCGTTATAACCCGAATAAAAGACCTCTTTGATGAATTTATTTTCTTTGTTTTGATACTTGTACAAGCTTATGGTAAAAGCATTGATCATGACTAGGCATTGAGTGATATACCCACCAATATATGAGTGTTGAGTGAAATCTAAAGCCACTTGTGAGGTATCCTAGTTATGTTATCTAAAGTGTTTGGTTCATTTTAGAAGATTTTCTCATATTATAAGCAAAATAATAGTTATCTTTTATGGTAATTGTTACATTTTCAAGCATGGTGTTATGGACCATTGAAATCAATCTTTGCAATGTTTGACCTACTCGAGGGCTTAGTAGAGCTTAAGTGTGGGGAATTTGATAACGCCTAAAATGAACATGTTTTTAGTAGCGTTATTGTCGGCTTTGTGCATGATATTCGCTATATTTATTCATAATCATTGCAAAAGTGCAAAGATGCGCCTTGTGTATGTATATGTAGCCGTGTATTTGAATATTGAAGAAATGAAGTTTTATGCACATTTGGAAGCGTCTAAAGGAAGGAAGTTTAGATTGGAAGCTTGTGGACTCAATGATATGGAAGCATAGTGATTTCAAGCATCTACAAGAAGGAAAGATCAAGTTTGGCTTTGGAAATCATCAACGAAGCAAAGAATGAAGCGTAAAAGGAAAAGTCGCAAAAGTCAAAGGAGCAAAACCCAACCGATCGGTCGCAACCCGCAACCGGATCCGGGTGGGCTAATGGTCAAAGCCGCGACCGATTCGGTCGACGAAGAAACCGATCCGGTTTCGCAATCGCAGCTACACACCGCATTTATTGTTGTCTTAACTCCCATAATCATTGGAGTCCGATCATTTCTTGATATTAACTTGAGAGAACGTTTTTGGGCGCTTAAGCAAGTGCTTTGGCTATTTAAAGGACCTAGTACTTGTATACTAAGTGTGACACAACAAATAGAGTATTAGTTTACACCAAAACTCATACTTACCCATTTATTTCAACCCAAAAGCTTAGTAGTTACCGGAAACGCCCGTAAGCAAGGAAGGAACCATTCTTGTCCATTGTTTCGTAGTTTGAATTGTGCGGTGATCCTAGGTGATTGGAGGCGCGTGGTTGCTACATTCCACGATTTCTAATTCTTGTAATCACAAAAGATTAGGTATTCTATGAACTTTGTTATGGAAATCTATTCTCTTGAATTGTTTGAATTACTTTGTTATGACTTGTGTTTAGATATGATTGTTTTCATGGAGTAGTTTGTGTTATACTTGTGTGTTGAAATGTGATTAATCATAATAATGTTCTCAAATGTGATGCATGTATATATGATCTTGTTTAAATGAGTTTGTTGGAAAAATACTAGTCTTGGATTGATTTGTCAATAAAACATGTTTTAAGAAAAGGACCGAAAGGATTTCTCTTGTGTTTTATTCCAAAAGTGTTGTGACAAACTAGTATGGGATATGGTGATTGACATCCACCATGTTTTGCTTATTAAAACAAGACTATGAACGCTTTTCATCACGAAGGGTCGAAAGATTCGTAAGAACAAATTTAATGAGAGCATGTTGCAAACAAATGGAATTTTTATAGGATAATCATTGGGATAAGGACCGAAAGGATTACCTAAATGTTTTGTTCTTAGAATGATTTTACAAACAAACACCATGGTTGGGGAATCATTTGCTTATGATTTGTGCATCATACTAAGAGTATACACCAAACCTTTATGAACATTATCTATGGTTGATTATGAGACTTCACACAAGTATATATTCTTATTCTTGATTCAGATTTTCACTAGAACACTTATTCGAGAGAGCCTTGACAAGCTTTCTTGTTAGAAACTTTTAATAAAATCTATTTCAAAACAAAAATCCTTGGGACGATCTCGACTTACCAAACTTTGCTATTATGGACGAGTATACTTGCTCGTATGTGTTAAAAGGTTATACGGTTAATTCGTGATTATAAATTTTTAAAACTTGCACCAACCGGAGCACATCACCATCCAATGGAGATGTTGAATGTTGTGAATTTGCTAGGTCAGAAGGACTTGGAAACCTCGTAGCTTCATTATCAGAGGGAACTGGTACATTATCAGTGGCAACATCATCAGCAGGAAATGAGCTTTTATCGGTGGAAACAGCAACATTGTCAGTGGAAAAGGATGAACCACCAGCGGCGTCAAATTTTCTGCGTGCTTTAACTGCAGCCTGCCTCAAGATATCTTGTGTTTCTTTGGAGAATTCATAACCAAACTTTTCAGCATCTTCTTTAGCTGAAAATTCTTGACCTTGAAGCTTCACAAGTTCTTCTGCATATCCCACATCATTGAAAGCCTCATCAAGAGCAGCTGAGTTCTTGGTACCTGAAATATGGTCAGAGGGAAAAGAAGGAACAAGTATCACTTGTTCATCACATTCTGAATCTGATTCAATATCTGAAGAACCTGCATTGTTAGTGAAAGTTTCTTTTGGTTCTGCAGAAATATTAGATTTAAAGTGAGTATACCCCAAATGATCAGTTAGATAATCTAAATCAAAATACCATTCTTGACATGCACCTTGAACATTTGGTTTGTCCTCCATAAATCTGAGATTCAGAGTTTCTTCAACCCTCTTTGTGGAGAGATTATACACTCTGTATGCTTTACTCTGAGCTGAATAGCCTACAACATATCCTTCATCAGCTTTTCCATCAAACTTGCCCAACTGATCACTTGTATTCAGGATGGTGACATGACAACCAAAAGGTTTAAGATGACTGATGGTAGGAATTTTGCCAGACATAAGTTCATAAGGTGTTTTTGTGTGTGGATTAGTTATAGATACCCTGTTTAAGACATAGCAAGCAGTGCTAACTGCTTCAGTCCAAAACATGGTAGGTAACTTTGAATCAACAAGCATAGATCTTGCTACTTCAATCAGGGTTCTGTTCTTTCTTTCAAGAACTCCATTTTGTTGTGGAGTCCGGCATTGTCAGTAGACCCTTTAATCCCTTTTGCAAAGACGTAGATCTATTAATTTCGCATTTTGAACTCCGTCCCATTATCACACCTTATAGCTTTGACCTTCTTGTTTAACCGATTCTCACCGTGGCAATGAAACTTTGAAGAAGCTGAAATGTTTCATCTTTAGTTCTTAAGAAGAATGCCCAGCTATAGCGACTAAAATCATCAGTCACCACCAAACAGTAGTATTTGTGATCAATACTTCTGATAGATGTAGGACCAAAAATATCCATGTGAAGAAGCTGAAAAGGCTCAGAGATTGTGCTGATAGCTGTAATGGGCTTATAGGAAGCTTTTTGTTGCTTTCCCTTGTTGCAAGCCACACAGTTATGCTCATTGGAAAACATCTTGGAAGGTAGCCCATTAACTAAATGAAGTTTAGCTAACTTGTTGATGGTTTTGAAATTCACATGAGCCATCCTTCTATGCCATTTAAGAGATTCATCTAAGGATGCTTTGGCCACCAAACAAGCTAAATCACCAGCTGGCTGGACTTCATTGAGATTGAATATGTAAAGATTGTGTTTCCTTGGTACTTTCAGAACTACTTGACTGTCATCAGGTAGTTGAAAGTCTTTTGAAAGAACAAGACATTCAAGATCGTTGAAGAGCATTAAAGTTTTTCTTGTCACAAATTTGTGACACGTAAAACAAATTGAAATTTCTCAATGCCTCCACATAATACACATTCTCAAAGTCCAGCTTGAGCGCTTTTGATAGTTCCTTTCCAAAGGATTTTGCCATCTCCTCCTCCAAATGTAATCATGTTACCTTGTATCTTCATGAAGTCATGAAGTCTTTCTTTGTTCCTACCATGCTTCTAGAACAACCACTATCTACAATTCCTACATCTTTATTGACAAGAGATGATCCTACAAAAGGAAATATATACAAACATTAGACTACATGGTGACCCAAGTCATCACTGACTTGGGCCTGCCTTGTGGATCGCATTGATAAAGCTGACAGTTTGATGAGATCCACCATTGTTCTTGGATATTTGCATAGAACTTGATTTAGTTGGTCTCCAAGAACAACCTGTTGAGGGCTTAACAGCAGTGTCCCACCAAGCCCCCCTTTGATTGTAATAGACAGGGTTAACAGTCCTATAATCATTTTGAAAATAAGAGCTAGTAGGTCTGTTAACTGGTCTATATCCTTTTCTTCTCCAATGTAAAGAAATTGGCCTTTCATCACTAATTTGTTTATCAGCAGAATTTGATCTTTCAGCAGATTTGTTTCTGTTGGTTCTTACATATGTTCCATTGGGAATATATGGAGGTATGTTAGCCACATCTTTCCAAACATTGTGAACTCTATGTTGATTAGTATACACATTCATCCTTTTTTCATAATAATCACAATCTTTGATCAAATGAAAAACACTTCCACAAACAAAACATGATTTCTTCTTAAGTTTCTTGTTCAAAACAAGAATGTTTTCATTACACACAGACTTATTCAAATTACAACCAACTTCAGCCTTGTTTTCAACAAAATCAACTGAGCAAGAAGTGTTTCTAGAAAAAACTTTCTTTGAGGAAGGTTCTTTAATAGTAACACTTTGGGTTTGAGGAACTTTTAAAGACTTAGTAGAGGTAGACTCTAAAGACTCTTTATTTGAATCACAACGGTATATTCTTTAGATTGATTCTCCGTAGTCCTAGAAGAACAAGAGACAAAAGTGTTAGACTCATCGCCAAGGTCTCGATAAGTCATTGGACTTTGACAAAGGACATGAGTGATTCATCTCGAATCATAGTCCGGATTAGAGGCTTAACAATACCATTAATAGAAGAAGGAACTCTATGCATTTCACCTTGTTTAATGAATTCAATGTGTTTTCTATATTTATCTTCTTCTATATCTGTGACTGGATTAAAAACACTGTACTCATTGGGGTTATACACCTCATCTGGATTAATACAATCTTTAAATCCTAACCCCAATTTTGTTTTAACAGACATTGAACTATTCCACAATTTTTCTAAATTCTTAGCCTGTTCTTGCCATTGTTTATGCCTACTCACCTCTAAGGCTAAGTCAGTTTTAAGACTCTCCTTTTCAGCAACAACCTTCACATATTCTTTTCTTTTATATTTTAACTTGTTTGTTGTGCTTTCTAAATCTCTTTCTAAAACATTTATTTTCTCCTCAAGAGCCAATTGATTTTGATCATACCAGAATTTTTGTTTTTCTAAGGTTTTAACTGCTCTCTTCTAAGCCTTGGCTTGTATAAAGTACTCTTTATATTTTTCATTGAGTTCATCAAACTCACATTTAAGAGTATTATATTGAGTACTGCAACCAAAAATACAGTTATGTACCTGAGAATTGATGTCCATCATTGCAAGCTCTTCAGCAGAATCAGCAATCAGTCCAACCTGTGGTTCTTCATCCTCATCATCATTCACATGATTATCCCAGTCAACACTGTTCTCTAGAGATAGCATGGCTGCTGTATTCACTTCTTCAGCTTCCTTGAGTTTGTATGCATTGTACTTTCTTCTGTCACCACCCTTCCTTTTAGGACATTCTCTAGCAAAGTGACCAAGTTGATTACATTCAAAACATCTAACTTTCATCCTGTCAAACCTGGCTGGTTCTCTTCCTTTGTAACCAAACTTTCTTCCAGAACCTTCTTCATACCTCTTGACTTTCACAGCAAGCATAGCCATCTACCATTTAAGATCCATCTCCTCCATGTCCCATTTATCTACTTGTTCAAAATCTTCATAGGTCAACTGTTGTTGATCATCAGATTTAGCAACAAATGAATAGAATACATCTTCTAAGACTGAATTAGTCTTTGATTTTCTTGAAGAAGATTTGTGAGTAGATGTTGCTGCTGATGAAGATTTGGGACTCTCTTTATATGATACAATTGTGTTTCCACTGGTAGTACCAACAAATGCAGAGTGTGATGGAACAGGAGAATAAGTAGAGTAACCCTTGATGTCAATCTCTAGAGATTTTAGTTTGTTGTAGAGATCATCAAAGCTTAAGTACTCAAGGCCACCTTTTGCTTTGAGAGTTATAGACACTTGACTCCAAGAAGCAGGTAGTGCTTGAAGAAACTTGAGATTGCACTCTTCAGCATCAGGTTTGGATTGCAACTGATTAAGTTGGCTAAGGAGCTTTTAAAACCTGTCATATCCTTTATGGATACCTTCTTCTTCAGAGATAGAAAACTCCTGAAAGCTTTGTTTGAGCATGGACTTCCTCATTTTCTTGGACTCATCATTTCCTCCAAACCTTGCTTTTATTCCTTTCCAAATCTGTTTTGCATCATCAAGATGATAAAAATCACTCATGTGCTCATCTGGAAGAGCTTGTAACAAGGTAGTCCTTGCCTTGATTTCTCTTTGGACTTGAATTTGTTCAGCAGCTGTTGAGGGTGGAAGTATTATGACCTTCCCCTCATCATCTCTTGTAGTATCCTTTCTGCTATTTCCTTTCAGAATGATTTGCCAGAGATTGATATCCATGTTGGAAATGTAGTTTTCCATTTTCATGGCCCAAATCTCATATTCTTCCTTTTTAAGGTAAGGAAACTTTGCATTTGAATTTGACATGGTGACAACTTGTTGAATTGAGGACTGTGTGTTATTTTGGTTAGACTGGTCGCTTGAAACTTCTGGCTGATCATCACTCTCAGCATCAGAATGTTTTGATGAGGACATGTTTTGGTTATGAGAAGAAAAAGAGTGTCTTCGTACAAAGATTCTCACCAGGATCTGATACCAATTGGTGAGATTTAATCCCAGATAGATTCAATGAGCCTAGAATTGGTATAGTTGTTCTATGTAATCATAAAACAACTAAGGAGAACCTTTGCATGAAGTTGTATTTACGTAAAGAATAAATACAAGACACAAGAAGATTTTTTAAACACTATACTCTGATCCTCTATGGATCAATGTTATTGACTATTAATGTTGTGAAAAGGATGCCTACACTCTTAGTCGATGGTTTCTTTTATAGTGCAAGAAACCCGACATTACATAATATTCTAATATTCAAAATATTATTTCTACTATGCACTATTAAAGTCATGTGTATAAACTATTACACATACCTAACACACTCTGAAGATATGATTATACATTATCTTTTCAGATTGTTAAGCACTTATACATATCTTACCTACTATCCTGAATAAACTAGTACAGTGGAGTTATCAAGGGAAACAAGATACGTTCAGTAGAATCCTTCGAGGCACAATGTCGGCCGGAAACCGTTGTATCGGTGAAAGCAATCTCTATCGTGAAACTTATCGGTGAAACCAACTGCTTTCATAATTCCTAACAGTGTGAATTAAAAACTTCCATTGTTTTGAAAACAAACTTTTAAATAATTGTACCTTTTCACCCCTATGTATATCCTAATCTCTAAACCAGAACAATCTCAACATCCGAAGATTATCAACACCATCAAGATCATCAAACTTCAAAACTTCCCTAATGATCTCCTCGAGAATGTGAATAGCATGCTCATCCACAACAAGATTAAACACCTCCAGGCCATCAACCTCGTCAAGTGTAGCATTCCTCCAGAATTGATGTATATAGGCCTTAAGAATGGTGGGTTTAACATTTAAAGCATAGTGAATGGAACTGTGAACTAGGAAATCAATCATTTGATGAAACCCTTCAGAGCGAGCATCTTTTGTGAGGATAGCAACAAGATTATGTGAAGTGGAATACTTTTCCGCCATTGTGAGTAATGATTGGTATGATGTGGATGGTAGAAATTGAAAGTGATTAGGGTTAAGATGAGTGCCAATTGGAAGTGATTTGAAGATCAATTAATTGATCCATCCGTGATTTGGGGAGAGATATATACTTTGCCAATGTTACCAAACAGCCCACAAGTGTCACACCCCAAATTACCTGCTTTGCGTGGAATGGAATTCTGGGATTGATCATCATAGCATCACAATCACAGTTATATTGAACGACCTAAAGTGTCGCTTTGGAAAATACATCGTTGATTTAATAAAATAATCGAGTTTACAAAGTAGGTCCCAAATGAAAATCATCTCGTATGGAAATAAGTTTGTTACAATTCAAACGATGTTTTAAAGTATGTAAACCCAGTGAGACGCGTCGTCACCACGACTCCATGATGTGTCCAAATGCATGCCATGAAGTGAATGCCTTAGATACCGAGATAAAACATGCTAAAAGTGTCAACACAAAGGTTGAGTGAGTTCATAGAGTTTGAGTTGAAATGTAAAGCCTTTCAAAATCGCTTATGCAAAGAAAGGCATTGAAATCCACTCGGTTCAAGTTTCACCCATACAAAACTTGCAACCTATGTGTTCACAACCCATTGCTGAATGTGTAAAGTTTATGTTCAAATGCATGATGTCCAATGAATTCACATATTAATGCATGACGTAATGAATCAATGTTTACTTGACATAATGATAATCCCAAGACATTCAGCCCAATGAAGTTCCCAAGACATTCAGCCCAATGGTAATCCCAAGACATTCAGCCCAATGAAGTTCCCAAGACATTCAACCCAATGGTAATCCCAAGACATTCAGCTCAATGATAATCCCAAGACATTCAGTCCAATGATAATCCCAAGACATTCAGTCCAATGATAATCCCAAGACATTCAGTCCAATGATAATATGATGTAAAATATGACTAAACATTCAATTCAGATAGCACATAGTTTGCAATTAGATATGAATGTCATAAAAGTTGACGAGCATGTATCTCCCCAAAAGTAATTCAAAACGATAAAGGTAGGGGCTATGAAAACTCACGTAATCCGTAATAGTTTAAAGTACTTGTGAAAATAGTTAAGCATGCATCTCCCCAAAACAGCTTATGTAAACAAGTAAAGCAGGGCTATGAAACTCACTTGGTAAACCGAGGCGATGATGTATGAGTACACGAGGTATAATGTGAAACTTTAATCTTGACCTATGATGAATGTTATGATATGTAATGAGTTGCAATGTAATGTTATGCATGCATTTCGATGTTATTTATACCATTCATGGTTTTGAAAATAATACTTGTCGTCGAAAAATACTGTCTGACGTCTTGACCCTTCAAAATTCACTTTTCAAGTTTTTACGTCAAAATGTCATCCTACAATGGTTTAATAATGATTTTGGTGAAATTATCACTTTTCGTCAGAAACAATGTCGTCGGAATTTTCATGAAATTAACAAAATGGCTTTGGAAAACTAGTCGTAAAATGGTGTCGCCGATCGTTAGAGAACGAACTCGACGGTTTTGGAAAGTTTGTATCGATATCTAGAAGTTTCGATTCAGGAGTTTTCGTCAAAAGGTCTCGATCATAAAGATATTAAGGGCTAAAGATAGTGATTTTTGCTAATTGTTGTGCGAAAATGAGTTTCGCCAAGTTTGAACATCCGTAATTAATTCACTATAACTCCGCTTTACAAACGACTTGTTGTTTTGAAAAATATGGCCGGTGAACTTGATTTTACTAGAAGACATTTCGCTCCAAAAGTTTCACAACCTTGTTAAAAAAAACAAACATGGTCGTTCTGATAACGTAACACTTGTAACGTAAAAATAATATAGTTTTCGAAAAATAATAGTTACGGCAAGTTTATGAAAACGTGCATATCTTTGTCGCTTCAAACCGCTTTCACGATAATATGTCCTTAGCTTCAGATCGAAGTAAACTAATATATTTTTGACTAGTCGAAATAATTTGTGAAGCTTAAGGCTCGTTTTGACTCGAACAAAGTAAAACTGCATGCTGAATTTTCGAAAACTATTTATTTCGCCGCCAAACTTTAAAATCCATAACTTCTTCGTTATAACTCCGCTTTTATCCGCTCAAGCGCCACGGATTCGCTTTTAAAGTATATTTTCTAATTATCAAGGCCAAAGTTTCGCATCAACCGTCGGATTTTCCAGAAAACCAAAACAAGGACAGACCACTTTATATAGTTATCGAAAATAGTTTTCTCGGACAAAACCTATTCTAATCCCTTCAAATCAACTCCAAAGCTAATCTAATCCTACCATACACCTTCTTAGGGTGTCATGGGTTCCTAATCACCATCAAGACCAAAGAATACCATGGGAATAATTATAGGATGACCTTAGTATATATATAACTCTAAAATCATGAAGAAAATGGTATAAATCACATATCATGCATACTTGCTCCAAAATGAATGGATGAATATGAAATGATAAAGGAAACATAAAATGAAAGAAACTTGCTTACAAGTGAAAATGATGAGTGTAAGTAACAAGGATTAGCCTAAATACTCTTGGTTTTATTTCAAACCTTATATAGAGTATACACTAGATTGTTAAACACTTGTGCTTGATAAAAATTTTGATCCCTTGTGAGTTCTTCTATGTGGCCGGTTTTGGAGAGTGAACAAGAAGAGAGGAAAATTTTTTTTAACTATGTGAATTATTAAGATACATCAATGATAGAAGTGAATGTGAAAGTCTTTAGTAGTGTACAAGTATATCCAAATCAAAGAAAAATAGCACCAATCTAGGACACATCCCCCCTTTAGGGGCCGGTTTTTGGGGGCAAGTTGTCCCTCAAAATATCTTTTTTTTTTTTTTATAAACTTTACTTGTATATATAATTTGTATAAGATTTGACAAAAGTGTAAGTAGTTGTGTAGAAAATGTACAAGTAAGGGTAAATGGAAATTTTTGGTACAAGTAAGTTTTTAATAGGTCAAAATAGAGTATGATGATATTATAAAAATTGTAAAAATACCTTCCTTGTGAAAATTGAGTGATAAATAATTATCGATTAGTTTTTAAGAAAAACGCCGTAATAATATAATTTTAATGATTTATATACGAAATAAATTCAAAACACTAGTTAAACTCAAAATATAGTTTTTATAACTAAATGTAAGTATCAAAATACATCGGGATCATTTTTGAAAGTAACGGATTAATTATTCAAAATAATAACTCACGCGATAAAGTTTATTAAATATAAAAATTACGCGTTGAATGTGAAATGAAATGTTATGAATGAACCAATGAGATACAAATGATGTCAATGAAATGTACGTGATGTTATGATCATGAATTCGCCGCTAAACCTTTAAGGTTACGCGAATTTGAAACACGTAAACCAAGTTACGATAAATGTTGAAATAGTGAGGCATAAGATGTGTCGAGAAATGACCTGAAAGTACGGGTTGTCACATTCGCCCATCAAAAAGGAATTCAGTCCACGAATTCATTCAAGTAGTCTATCGGGTTTAGGGTTTGATGCGGCAAACTTTCCCATTCCGAGCAAAACCCTCAAAGACTTTTACCAACCAATTTTCACTTAATCTCACAACTCATCAAACAAGAACCGTCATGAGATTAGGCTAAATTGGTTTGAAGGAGGACTTTTGAAAATTTGGCTCGATTACGATTGCTTACACATATAAGCCTACTACTCCCTTCATCGCATGATTCTTCCCGAATTAGACATAGGTGATCGGGCTATGTATAATTTAGGAGTAACTACGCAATGCTTGGACTAATCGACTCATATGTTTGTTTGGTGTTGAGTCAACTGATGTTAAAATTGTGATGAACATCGAGGAGAGAAGACATGGAGAAGTGTCGTTAAAATGATAGTTAAAGTAAAAAGAATTAAAATCCTCGTAAATGATAACAAATCGGAAAGAAAATAAAGTACGATAGATGAGAATATTTTACAACGAGTGGTTTATCAAATAGAAATACATCTTAGGTTATAAAGATTCGGATACGATGGAAAACATAAACTTAGTAATCGACATAGTACATAAGGAGAAATAAGACCGTTAGTTTCGAACTTCTTCGCCTTCCGCTCGTTGATACCTTGACGAGCTCCTTCTCCTCCTTCTAACATATATACATTCCCATGAGCACCTTCGACTTGTTGACCTTGGTTTTGAGGACATTGGTTCGATAGTGTCCTTGTTCCCACATCCGCACGAACTATGGTCTTGCCCTTACGGTCCTTAGCAAGGTGTCCTACTTTGTGATGACTAAAGCATATACCACATGGACCATTATGATGTAGCGTGCATTGGTGGCATCATGGTAAGTTTCTGCATAAGCTCTTCCCTTGTTGGTGCAAAGAACATAGACCCCGGCGACTTCTTGTCTTCTATTCTCATTGTTGATGATGGTTAGTGTTACGGTTTTGGTTGTTGTTGTTATAACCTCCTTGGTCGTCTTCCCATTTTCTTTTGTTGTTGTTGATTTGGTTATTGTTGTAGTTGGTGCGGTTGTTGGTATTGTTGTTAAGGTTGGTGTTGTTGGTGTTGCCCTCTTTACTACTTGTGCCATGAGCTTTTGAGTCAATCGAATAGCTTCCTCAATCGTTTGGTCGGAAGTCACGCCACCTTGAATAATTTCGAAGTCCTTCAATGAAAGCCTCCAGAGTTTCTCATTATCCGAAACCATAGATGAGCATAACACGGCCAATTCTTGAAACCTTCGAATGTAAGTGTCAATATCGCACCCAATAGTCATTAGTTCATAGAATTACGCTCCAACTTTTCACTTCCGCACGAGGACAAAACTTCTTAATCACCAAACTCTTGAATTGCTCCCAAGTAAGCTTGAAAGCATTCTCCATTCCCATCGATTGAGCATAAGAATTCCACCAAGACAATGCTCCATCGAGTAATGTGCTCGTAGCAACTTAACTCATCATCATCCTGACATTAAAAGCAAAACACCGATTCCAATTTTCAAACCATCGAACCATGGTGTAGCTCCTCGGTACCTCGAAACTTAGTGGGATCTCCACTCTTGAAATCCTTGTAAGAACAGCTCTTAACTCCGGATCCTCCTGCATTTCCAAAGAAGAAAAGAAGCCTAGCGGCTTCAAGAAGCAATGGCCTCAAAGCAGCAGCAGCCCACTGCTTCCTTTCAATCTTAATGCCTCGCTATACTATCCCTTACCAACTTTTGAATAGCCGCTTGGGTCATTACAGTGTGGCTTTCTTGATGCCATATCTTCTTCAAAACCAGGAGGAAATGTGAGACGTAGCAAAATCCGATGTTAATAATAAACGCCCAAAGAAATGTGATAAACGATAAGTTTGAGGTTATGTTTCAAAAATGATCGTCGGTTTCCGAAAAGATGGGTTATGAGGTGTTGTGAGTGCTTCAATGTATGATGGTTTAGTGAATTAATGTGTGAATAAAGTGTAACTCGACATGTTAGTGATGAAACAAAGGAGTGAAAGTGACTTCGCCCTATATAAAGGTTTATCTCGGCATTCGACGTTATCGGTGATGAATCAGTTGATAAAAAAAAATTGTGATAGGGAATGACAAGGAATTCTCCACATTAGAGTATGAAGAAAGAATAATGGGATGGGTATTTAAAGGCATCCATGTGACAATCGTTATGAAATGAAAGTAATTAACTCGAAAATGTACGTATAAATCACATGCAAAGTGAACATGCACTTATGATGAAATGATGAGATGCTATGGTGATGTAGTTATAGTCTAGGGTCAATGATGCAACCTAGTTCTCTATAATCAAGCTCGATGCCAATCACACACCCCAAATTACTGCTTTGCAATGAATCAAATTCTCGGGATTGATCGTCATAGCATCACAATCACAGTTATATTGAACGACCTAAAGTGTCGTTTGGAAAATACATCGTTTGATTTAATAAAATAATCGAGTTTACAAAGTAGGTCCCAAATGAAAATCATCTCGCATGGAAATAAGTTTGTTACAATTCAAACGATGTTTTAAAGTATGTAAACCCAGTGAGGCGCCGTCGTCACCACGACTCCATGATGTGTCCAAATGCATGCCATGAAGTGAATGCCTTAGATACCTGAGATAAAACATGCTAAAAGTGTCAACACAAAGGTTGAGTGAGTTCATAGAGTTTGAGTTGAAATGTAAAGCCTTTCAAAATCGTTTATGCAGCAAAGGCATTGAAAATCCACTCAGTTCCAAGTTCCGCCCATACAAAACTTGCAACCTGTGTGTTCACAACCCATTGCCAGAATGTGTAAAGTTTATGTTCAAATGCATGATGTCCAATGAATTCACATATTAATGCATGACGTAATGAATCAATGTTTACTTGACATAATGATAATCCCAAGACATTCACCCAATGAAGTTATGATGTAAATATGACTAAACATTCAATTCAGGATAGCACATAGTTTGCAATTAGATATGAATGTCATAAAAGTTGACGAGCATGTATCTCTCCCAAAAGTAATTCAAAACGATAAAGGTAGGGGCTATGAAAACTCACGGTAATCCGTAATAGTTTAAAGTACTTGTGAAAATAGTTAAGCATGCATCTCCCCAAAACAGCTTATGTAAACAAGTAAAAGGGGGCTATGAAACTCACTTGGTAAACCGAGGCGATGATGTATGAGTACACCGAGGTATAATGTGAAACTTTAATCTTGACCTATGATGAATGTTATGATATGTAATGAGTTGCAATGTAATGTTATGCATGCATTTCAGTATGTTATTTATACCATTTATGGGTTTTGAAAATAATACTTGTCGTCGAAAATACTGTCGACGTCTTGACCCTTCAAAATTCACTTTTCAAGTTTTACGTCAAAATGTCATCCTACAATGGTTTAATAATGATTTTGGTGAAATTATCACTTTTCGTCAGAAACAATGTCGCCGGAATTTTCATGAAATTAACAAAAATGGCTTTGGAAAACTAGTCGTAAAATGGTGTACGTCGATCGTTAGAGAACGAACTCGACGGTTTTGGAAAGTTTGTATCGATATCTAGAAGTTTCGAGTTCAGAGTTTTCATTCAAAAGGTCTCGATCATAAAGATATTAAGGGCTAAAGATAGTGATTTTGCTAATTGTTGTGCAGAAAATGAGTTTCGCCAAGTTTGAACATCCGTAATTAATTCACTATAACTCCGCTTTACAAACAAATTGTTGTTTTGAAAATATAGCCGTGAACTTGATTTTACTAGAAGACATTTCGCTCCAAAAGTTTCACAACCTTGTTAAAACAAACATAAACATGGTCGTTCTAACTAACGTAACACTTGTAACGTAAAAATAATATAGTTTTTCGAAAATAATAGTTACGGCAAGTTTATGAAAACGTGCATATCTTTGTCGTTTCAAATCTGTTTTCACGATAATATGTCCTTAGCTTCGTATCAAGTAAACTAATATATTTTGACTAGTCGAAATAATTTGTGAAGCTTAAGGCTCGTTTTGACTCGAACAAAGTAAAAACTGCATGCTGAATTTTCGAAAACTATTTATTTCGTCGCCAAACTTTAAAATCCATAACTTCTTCGTTATAACTCCGCTTTTATCCGCTCAAGCGCCACGGATTCATTTTAAAGTATATTTTCTAATTATCAAGGCCAAAGTTTCGTACCAACTGTCGGATTTTCCAGAAAACCAAAACAAGGACAGACCACTTTATATAGTTATCGAAAATAGTTTTTCTCGGACAAAACCTATTCTAATCCCTTCAAATCAACTCCAAAGCTAATCTAATCCTACCATACACCTTCTTAGGGTGTCATGGGTTCCTAATCACCATCAAGACCAAAGAATACCATGGGAATAATTATAGGATGACCTTAGTATATATATAACTCTAAAATCATGAAGAAAAATGGTATAAATCACATATCATGCATACTTGCTCCAAAAATGAATGGATGAATATGAAATGATAAAGGAAACATAAAAATGAAAGAAACTTGCTTACAAGTGAAAATGATGAGGTGTAAGTAACAAGGATTAGCCTAAATACTCTTGGTTTTTATTTCAAAACCTTATATAGAGTATACACTAGATTGTTAAACACTTGTGCTTGATAAAAATTTTGATCCTTGTGAGTTCTTCTATGTGGCGGTTTGGAGAGTGAACAAGAAGAGAGGAAAAATTTTTTAACTATGTGAATTATTAAGATACATCAATGATAGAAGTGAATGTGAAAGTCTTTAGTAGTGTACAAGTATATCCAAATCAAAGAAAAATAGCACCAATCTAGGACACATCCCCCTTTAGGGGCCGGTTTTTGGGGGCAAGTTGTCCCTCAAAATATCTTTTTTTTTTTTTATAAACTTTACTTGTATATATAATTTGTATAAGATTTGACAAAAGTGTAAGTAGTTGTGTAGAAAATGTACAAGTAAGGGTAAATGGAAATTTTGGTACAAGTAAGTTTTAATAGGTCAAAATAGAGTATGATGATATTATAAAATTGTAAAAATACCTTCCTTGTGAAAATTGAGTGATAAATAATTATCGATTAGTTTTTAAGAAAACGCCGTAATAATATAATTTTAATGATTTATATACTAAATAAATTCAAAACACTAGTTAAACTCAAAATATAGTTTTTATAACTAAATGTAAGTATCAAAATACATCGGGATCATTTTGAAAGTAACGGATTAATTATTCAAAATAATAACTCACGCGATAAAGTTTATTAAATATAAAAATTACGCGTTGAATGTGAAATGAAATGTTATGAATGAACCAATGAGATACAAATGATGTCAATGAAATGTACGTGATGTTATGATCATGAATTCGCCGCTAAACCTTTAAGGTTACGCGAATTTGAAACACGTAAACCAAGTTACGATAAATGTTGAAATAGTGAGGCATAAGATGTGTCGAGAAATGACCTGAAAGTACGGGTTGTCACATGTAGTATCCAAAACAAAGCACCAAGCTATCCGCGGTTACAGAACAACTATCCGCGGTTTGAAACATATCATCAGTGGATACATTTTATTACTCCTTACAACTGTCCAAGATATAGCAAGTAAATATGTGCCAAAACAAGGATGATCTCACATAAATATGAAGGATTACACAATTTTTTTTTAACTAACACAAGCGGCTAAAACACCACTCCAGATGCACACAAATCCTTCATACCGCAAGACACAAACACAAAACCAACACAGAGAATAAGGTTAGTGTTGTCGTTGGTTAGTAAGAGCCAAAAGTGGTTCCAAAGACCTATCCGTGGTTTGAACATGTAAGTCAATATGGTCAACTTCTAGAACTAATATCACCAAATGCCCAAGAAACTCATTAACTCTCCAACCACTTTAACCTCGCCCTTATTTACTTCCATAACCCTAAACTCCACTTATAAAAAGAACCCTTAATCTCATATAACGACACACCAATCAAAAGTTAAAACCCTAATTACTCCAAATCATCTCCATCACCATGTGGAACCCTAGTTGGAATAAACCAGAGGTAGTCGATCTAACCTCCTCCTCCTCATCATCATCTTCATCATCCAGTGAAGATGATAACCCATGGCAGTTCTACCTTCCTCCTCAAGATCCAAGACCATTAAAATCCCCATTTCTCCCATCATCTGAAGATGATAGTGTGGTGGATCCAAGTGATGCTTCTGAAGACTCTGATGACTCTTCTAAGAAGAGGACTTCAAACCCCAAACCTTCATCATCCAACCCCCAACCAAGACCACGAGCAAGAAACCCACCACTCCCAAAGGACAGAGAGGTGGTTCTTGGTCTTTGTGCACCAAGTTGTGGTGCTTCTTCACACATCGTATCAGGGAAGGGAAAAGGAAGATGGAGTAAGTTGCTTTATGGTGGAACAGTAGATGGAGCACAAGAAAATATCATATCACCCATCTATCTTCCACAATTAGCTTGACTTCTTCGCTTTCATCAATCCATCCTTCCCATTTTGATCCTTAGCTTCTTCATCGTGTTGATCATGCATATTAAAATGCATATCCAGATTTGAATGATAGAAACAAGGATAGTAGTAGAAGTATTAGTAGAAAATCATGTATAGAGTAGTCTTTAATTAGCACTTGAAGTTTCATTGTAAGTCGTAAGTCAGTAAACAATTTAACTTTAGTACTTCTTGAATCTCTATAATGACTTGTCTTTTATCTCGCACAATGGTTAGTGGAAA
The DNA here is from genome assembly GCA_022545495.1 of Chrysanthemum lavandulifolium. Classification (NCBI taxonomy): domain Eukaryota; kingdom Viridiplantae; phylum Streptophyta; class Magnoliopsida; order Asterales; family Asteraceae; genus Chrysanthemum; species Chrysanthemum lavandulifolium. Next base: position 40,596,671 of record CM040241.1, on the reverse strand, counting down.
CACGTAACAACTAGTAGTGGTTTGAACAAAACTATCGGTGGTTAGAAACAAGAATAGAAAGACTAAGTTTACATAATAACGATCCAATACTTATACAAACTAATACAAAACAATTTGAGAGTTTAGAGATTAATCATTCCAATACTAACAACAAGGTACTTGAAACCTCCCACATCAAAAGCTTTAGTGAGAAGATCACCACATTGAAATTAGTATAGATTTTACCATTTGAATCAACCTTTCTCATTACAATCTCTAATAAAGTGATGCTTTATCTCAATATGTTTAGTTCTAGAATGTAAAACAGGATTTTAATAATGCAAATTGTCTTGTTATTATCAATGTAAATCTTAGTATGCATAAAATTGTACCCAAAGTCCAAAGAATTAATTCAATCCAAAGAACTTGACCACAACAACTAGCAACAACCACATATTCGACGGTTGTAGAATTAGCCACAATAGTTTGCTTTTAAACCGCCAAGTAACTAATTTGCTTCCCAAAACCGACATCCTCCAAGAGTAGACTTCCTATCCAAACTAGCTCGAGCATAGTCACTATCTCGTAGGCCACCAAATCAAAGGGAATCCTTAGAGTACCAAAGGCCTAATTTAAGATGACCTTTAAGATATCTAAAGATCCTCTTATGACATTCATGTGTGAGGTATTGGGTGTGACTTGGAATCTTGCACACATATATCGAGAACATAATATCCGCCTAGATGCGATAAGATACATCAAAGATCCAATCATGGACCTGTACAACTTCAAATCAACTTTGGGACTTCCATCATCTGGTAGCATTGGTTTCTGAGTCTCCATAGGTGTACTTGCACTCTTTACATCTTGAAACCCAAACTTCTTCAAAACATCTGCTACATACTTGTCTTGACTAATGAATATACCATCAGTCCTTTGTTGAACCTGAAGCCCCAAAAAGAAGGTGAGTTCTCCCATAGAACTCATCTGAAACTTATCATGCATAAGTTTCTCAAAATCCTTGCATAGCTCCTTTTTGGTAGAGCCAAAGATGATGTCATCTATATAAACCTGAACCAATAGAATATCATCCTTGTGCTTTCTAATGAACAAAGTTTTATCAATCAGCCCTCTTTTAAAACCATTGTCCATCAAATAAGTGGACAGGCAGTCATACCATGCCCTAGGAGCTTGATGCAAACCATACATAGCCTTTCTCACCCTATAAACCTTGTCGGGATGATCGGATCCTCAAAACCGGAGGTTGACAAACATAGACCTCCTCTTCAATAGTGCCATACAAAATGCACTCTTAACATCCATCGATACACAACAAAATTCTTGAATGAAGCATAAGCCAAAAACAATCTAATAGCCTCAATCCTAGCAACAGTGCAAACACTTCATCATAGTCCAAACCTTCGGTTTGTATGTATCCTTGAGCAACCAACCTTGATTTGTTTCTTACCACAATTCCTCTTTCATCCCTTTTGTTTCGAACACCCATTTAGTCCCAATTGCCCTCTTCCCATTTGGAAGATCAACCAATGTCAAACCTCTTGAAGCTTAAACTGTAGGAGCTCCTCTTGCATTGATTCAACCCGCCTTCTTCGCTAAAGCTTCTTCCACTCTTTAGGCTCCTTTTGAGATAGAAAACAAGCAAGCAGGCGCTTTTGCGATCTTTATATTGTTTCTTTTATGAAGAGATCTTGCAAAGAACCCATGTTCGGAAAAGGTTCGATGTTCTTAACCTTGCTTCTTGTTTGAACCGGAGTATTCAACTTTCCAAGTATTTGTTCCTTGGGATGAATCTTATGAATCCTTGTAGTGGTGATTGGACTTTTGATGACAGCCCAAGTTAGTCAAATCGGCATTGAAGAAATCATCCATGTCCGCATCATCGGTGGGAGTATCAATCTCTATCAAAGCGGGCATGGTGGGATCATGGATACTCCTCATTATCATGAGGTCCAAAGAAAGTACTATCACCGGTACTTGTAGCGGAGGTATCACATGGACCTGTCGGTGGAAGAAGATGCCTTGTCGTGATTCTGATTGGCTTAGCGGTTGCTTGCAGATCGCTTTTTCTTCATTTTAATTTCTTCTATCGACCACGAGTTATCTTTCAACAACTCATCCTTATCTTGATGATGATCAACATTGTCCCCATCTTCGATGCTTCATCATCGGTGGGACCTTGCTTATTAATGATGGAAGGAATGAACCGACTTTCCACTTTTCAACTAAGTAGAACTCCTTTGGTGAATCGACTTCCTTAGAAATTGTTCCAAATTAGAATCCTTTTGTGTACTGCATTAAGATTAGTGGAAGTTCTCGTAATGATAGGCTCATAATTCATAGATTTGGTTAATTAGCATATCAATGTTAAACGGCCGGTCTGGTCCTTTGGTCTCAACACTAGAGTCTTTTCCTTTGAATTGAACATGTAAGTTCTCTTCAACAATTCTAGTCCTCCTATTGTATACTCTAAAGGCTTTGCTATTGGAAGAATAGCCTAAAAGTATCCATCATCATCTTTTTCTTGAAACTTGCCTAGGTAGTCTATGGTATTGAGATAGTAACAGAAACCCAAAGGTTTCGAGAATGCAATCATTGGCTTCCTATCATGTAATGACTCATAGGGGTCTTGTTATGAGGCTTCACTACCTTACTTCTATTACGCACATAACAAGCGGTTCCTCTTCACTTTTCAAAAGGTAGTTGGTAACTTAGACTCGACAACATTGTCCTAGCGACCTCAATTAGTGTTCTATTTTTCCTTTCATTACACCATTTTGTTGTGGTGTTCTAGCAACACTAAACTGTCTCTATACCATTAGCTACAGGCGATTCATCACCTCATTCTTAAACTTAGTTACATTATCACATCGATTATCTTGACATTATAATTTACTAGATTTTCTATCTTAGTAATGAAACTCTTGAGGATCTCACTAGTTTCACTCTTAGCGACTAAAAGTATACCCAAGAAAATATACTATAATCATCGGTGATAACTAGGCAATCACTTATGGTTCAAACTCTTAACAAAAGTAGGTCTAAATAAGTCCATATGAAGCATAAAAAGTGGTTGTGTGATGGTGTTACAGATTTTGGTCTTACAAGAAGCTCTATGTTGTTTTCCTTTTGACAAGCCACACACAAATCTTTACACTCAAAACCTTAGAAGGTAACCCTCTCACTAAGTTTCCTTTTACCGTTTATTGATTGTTTTGTAATTGAGATGACCTAGCCTTCTATGCCACAATTTTGACTCATCAATGGATGCTTTAGCAAACAAACATAAAGACCTATTAGGAAGAACATCTTTAAGATCAAAACAATATATATTTTCCTTCCTAGGTACCCTAAGTTGTATAAAATTTTCATCCGCATCTTAAACTCGGAGACAACACCACACACTCGGTTTCCCAAAATGTACCCAGTTTTCTTATCACACATTTGAGAAACACTGAATAAATTGTACTTAAGTCCACTGCCAAATAGACCTTTCAAAGTCTAAACTTCTGTTCGGATTGTTCCTCCGCCAAGTATCTTTCCTCCCTTTGGATCATTGCCAAATGCCACATATCCTCCATCAAAAGCTTCAAAATCCTCCAGTTGCTCCCATCCCAAGTCATGTGCCCAGAGCAACCACTATCAAAACACCTTTATCTTTTAGCTCATCTTGTAGATTGCCCGCACATGAAATTAAACAAGTTAGTTCCTTTTGTGGACCCAAGACAATCTTGACTTGGGTGCGCCTGCATCAAAATATTCAAATTTCTTTAGGTCCATTGATGCACAGTTGACATGATGTAAAACCTTGGTCTTAGGCTTCCATTGCCAACTTGTTGAGGCCTTATGACATAAAATGATTTCCAACCAACGTCAAGAATCACCTTTGGAATTTTAAAACTTTTTGATTCATTGGTGATTTTGGCGTATCGATGGTTTGACTCTAGCCGTGCTTACATTTTGCTTAGCGATGGTTGGAACCCATTTAGGTGCAGATGACAATTGATTTAGTATTCCATTCCTCATCAACACCGACCTAGGAATCATGTTCTTATTAGGATGAGGGTTTGTTTTCTTTGAAAATTTTGATGATTTACCCTCCTCAATGATTCCAAATTGGTGGTATGTTTTATGACAATTTCTCCGTAAGTGCTCAAAACTACCACGGACAAAACAAGCCTTTTTAACACATTGAAACTCATCTCCTAATCTGTTAGAAATTAGTCCATTTAAGCTTCTCCGATTACCCCTAGGTTTATATTTTCTCATATGTTCCCTAGGTATTTCCCTGTACTCAACAACTCTCTTGGTAACTTTAGCTCCAAATCTAGGTACAAGGTTGGCTTGTTTAGAATCAACTTTCTTAACATGTTCTATCTTTTAAGGTTGAGTTGATTCAATTCTATCTTCCTCAGAATCTGATTCCCAATCTTCAATTATGGGAGCATCAGATGACTTATCAGAACCTATCTTAGGTGTTTCAGTATTACTTGATCCTTCTATAGGTTTGTTAAAACTGAATTCACTACTAAATGACAGTTCTTTAGCAGATGGTGCAAATTTCATGAGAGATGGTGGTGGCATATCATTGTAACCTAGCCCAGTACCATCCTTAAACAATTTTTGACCTATTGGTTTATTAACTAGATCAGAGACATATTGTGTTTTAGCAACCCTAACAACATGTTTTTCTTTATCTTTTAGGGCCTCATCTTTTACACTCTCTGGTTGTTCTAGTTTCTCTTTAAGCATTTTAATCTCTCTATGTTTAAGATCAAGTTCACCACCTAGTATATTAATCTTATCTACATACTCAAACTCACATTTAATACAGAATTTTAGCTTTTCTTCCACACTTTCAAGACCAACTCTATAACCTAAGTTATCTAGTGTAAGTCTATCTACTTCTTTTCTCAAACTCTCAGTGATAGCTTTTTGAGATTCTAAGTTATCATGACATGATTTAAAAGAACAAGTAGATGTTGTAGAATCATTAGATACCTCAGAATCTGAACCAGAGGATGAAGCATAGGCCATTAGAGCAAAGTTATGCTCTTTTGAAGCTTCACTAGCAAGAAAAAGCGCATTGGGACCTTCATCAATGATCACTCCGTCATAATCACCAATTCCATCTTGAGCAATCAAAGTGAAGAAGCGTGATCTCTTCGTAGTCTTCTTTATGCCTTCAATTCTTTTAGAGCTCGACATTCCCTAGCAACGTGACCTTTCTTCTTGCGCTTAAAGCACTCCATCTTGCTTTTGTCGAACCCGGCTCTACTTTGACCATCATACCTAACATGTCTTCCAGTCCTCCTCGAAACTTCCTTGCTTGGAGAGTCAAGATTGCCATTTGCCATTGAAGGTTAATCTCATCAAGATCATCGGGATCAATTTGATCTAGATCTTGATTCGTGACATCAACAACGGTAGTTAAATCGTGAGAAAAAGCATAAATTGCACCATCACGACATTATCACTAACGGTGGTATTGTTTACTATAGCCGTGGTTATCCCATAGGCGGTGGATACATCTTGTGAATTCTTGTGATTTGTAGAAGCGAAAGCAATATTTTGATTAGCGTAAGATGTATTGGCAAAGTTATTCTCGGACTCATAAACCTTCAAGTTGTTATAAAGATTGTCCGGCGTCATCTTATCAAAGTCCACCATATTCCTCTATACAATGGTATGAATAGCCCATTTAGATGATAAACTTGAATGAATTTCAAATTAATATCTTCTTGATTAACCTTGTAATCCATGGACTTGATTGGCTAATAAGTGTTTGAAGTCTATTATATGTGCCATCAAGTTTTTCTCCACTAAGAGCGTTGAAGGTTTCAAATTGATGCTTGAGCATATTCATCACGGACTTCTTTGTAGCTTCATTACCAAAGAAACCTTGTTTCAAGAGCATCCAATAAATCTTTGCGACTCATATTGTTCAAAGTCCAAAGCATACTCATTAGGTATTCCATGGAGAGAATCATGAGCTTTGATCTCCATTTTCCTCTTAGCCTTATCAACTTCACTAACAATATCAATCACTATACCATCGGCACCTTCTTAGGAAGAGTATCACCTTTTCAACTACATCCCGGAGGGCATAGTCAATCATCTGAATGTATTGCCTCATCCGCATTCTCCGTTTGATATTCACCATGCTTGAGCATGGGAACCTTTAAACGATCACCATGTGAGTTTCACGACATCTTTATTTTCTAGAATAAAGCAGAACTTCTTCTTGGTTACGGTTTCTAGATCACAAGCTCGATACCACTTGTTGATCCCAGTTGAGCAAACGATCTAATATAAAACCGACTTGTAACAAAAGCTTATTAAGTATTACGCGAATTTAACACTTAATCTTAAGAAGAAGAACAACAACATTCAACACAATTCAATATTATTGATAATACGAATACTCTTACAGAGATTAGGGTTTTGCAACCGTGAAGTGTATCGACCTTAGATATAAAACTTACATATATCTAAACTAACCTAGAACCTCCTTTTATAGACTAAGGAGTCCTATACATTATACAATCGTAACCTACAAGATAAATATCTTTTCCATATTTATCTAATACAATAAACTAACCGACTATACAAGACTAGCGATGGTTACAATATATTATTTGTGGTTACACAATACTACTAGCCAGATTGTCTTCATCCGTGGTTACACTCTTCCGTCGTGGTTATATCAAACTTGTCAGTGGTTCCATGCTTTAGAGTAATTCTTGATTCAAGGAACCTAAAACCCAACATCCTTTTTTTTCCGGCTAAACAATGTCCTTAAGCGCTACCTTTACCACAGCTGAGGAAACTTCCCACAACTCTCACAAGTTTGGTTTTACCCTTTCTCCAACAAACTATGGGTTTTGGAAAACAATGATCCATCCCTTTCTTGTTACAAACAATCTCATTGGTTATGTTGATGGTACCATACCATGTCCAGCAACAACAATCGCACAAGCAACTACCTCGGACAAAGAGACTTCTACATCTCGAAACCCTAACTATCCAATTTGGATTGCCAATGATGCTCATGTTAGGTACTACTACATCTCGCGGTATGGCTTTCCTTAGAACGTGCATATGCCTCACACACGTCGTCTAGGAATATACTCTCAAACCCAATTGTTGCGAGATCCAGATGAAGGAGATGAAACATCGGATGCATATCTCAATCAAGCAAAAGAGTATCTTTGATGCCTTGGCCAATATTGGTGAAGCTTTTAAAGAAAAAGATCTTGTCATGCTTGTGATTGCGGGTCTTCGTGAAGACTATAATGGTTTGAAATCTACCCTTCTTGCTAGACAAGCTCGTACTGACCTTCCACGAGTTACAAAGGCTTCTCGGATCATGATTACATGATAAAACAATCATCCTGTTGTTCCTTCACCATGGCTTTTACCACTAACACTACGGAACACCTTTTCAAGCAGGATCTTCTAACAGATCCCATGCAAGCTCTTACTCGGCTTGCTTCACAACTTAACTTCAATCTACAACCACTTACCCAGCAGCACAAGCATTCAATACTTATTCCCAAAACAATTGTGGTCGTGGTCGCACCACCAACAACCGTGGGCGTGGTCAAAACAATCGACCCAACAGAGGGCGAGTTCATCAAATCGAATACGGTTTATGGAACATGCAACCGATGTGGCATTGGTCACATTCCATCAGTTGCCCCAACCATGACCTACTACCTTCCGAACGTGCAACAACCTTGACTAATCAATTATGACCATCGCTCACAATCTCGGCGTGGCTTCTAAACCTTTGGTTCCAACGACCATGTAGCACCGATTCTAATAGCATCGGCCTTCTTGAACTATACTATGGTGAGGATTTTCTCCATGTTCGCAATGGTAAGGGTTTACCCATTTTACACATTGGTACCACTCAAATTCACTCTCCAACAAAAACTCTTTCCTTAACTAATATTCTTCATGTTCCACAAATCAAACAACATCTTCTTTCTGTTCAAAAGTTTTGTCATGATAATAATGTTTTCTTTGAATTTCATGATACCTTTTACGCGATGAAGGACGAGACTTTAGGCACCACCCTCCTCACTTGGTCCAAGTAAACACGGGCTCTACTCCATTAATCTTCGTCATTTCAACTTTGTTCCAAGAAGTGTCTTCACATTGTTCGTGCTCGGTCCATACGTGGCATCAACGGCTTGGTCATCCTCATTCATGACTTTTACATTCCATGTTATCAAAATATTCTCTTCTGTTTTGCATAAGACTTGATTGCTCCTTGTAATGCATGTCATGTAGGAAAATCATCCAAACTATCTTTGCCATTATCAAATTTTAAAAGTACTTGTGTCTTAGATTTGGTTTTGTGATGTTTGGAGCCCGACTCTGTTACTTCTCTTGATGGACACAACTATTTCCTACTTTACGTTGATCATTTTACTCGTTATATGTGGTTTTCCTTTAAAATATAAATCGATGTTTTGCAAATTTCAAACACTTTCTTGCTATGGTTGAGCGGCAATTTAACACCAAACTCAAATCCGTTCAAGCAGTTGGGTGGAGAATTTGAAATCTTCGCAATTTATTTTCTCCACTGGCATCATTCATCGTCGATCATGTCCACACAAGTGAACGAGCGGATTTGTTGACGCCGTCTTCGACATGTTGTGGAAACAGGACTTACTTTACTTGCTCAATCTGGTGTGCCATCTCGTTTTGGAATTTTGCCTATGACACTTTGTTTACCTCATTAATCGCATGCCATCCCGTATCGCGTCAAGCGTTTCACCCTTGAACACACCTTTTCTCACAAACAGATTTTTCTTTTTGCGTGTTTTGGTTGCTTATGTTATCCACACCTTCGACCATACAATAAACACAAAATGGACTTCGCTCAATTCCACATGTTTTTCTCGGATATAGTCCTTCTCATCATGGAGTACGGTGTCTCGATCCAACATCGGATCATATGTACATAGCTCGTCATGTCCGCTTTATTGAGCACCAATTTCCTTTTCTACAAAAATCTTCCATACCTCCTTCCTCCTCCTTTAAACCCATACATCTCAAGCTATCCTAGTCCTACCACACCAAAGAACTCTGCACGAAAACAACCCACCAAATAGCCTGCGCGTCATCAACACACCACAAAACAGCTCACCAAATAGCCCAACCGTAACCAACAGTTCACCGAACAGCCCACCCTTAACCAACAGCCCACCAAACAGCTCCTTACCAACCACTACCACTACCACCACCGATCCCACTGTCCAAACTCCAAATACACCACCGTCTCCAGTTCAGCCTTCTATTAATGTTCCTGTGCACAATACACGTCCTCCGACTCGTCCTAGACCATCCAATCTTCGACAAAATCCCAAACAACGGGTTCTCTTTGACCCTTCCGCCTATACTACCACCACAACATCCACTAAAATTGAACCCACAACCTTTGCCAGTGCCAACAAATCACCAAAATGATGAGCTGCCATGGCTGAAGAATATGATGCCCTCATGCACAATGCTACATGGTCTCTTGTTCCACCCATTCCTAATGCAAATGTGGTTGTTGTAAATGGGTGTACAAACTCAAGCGAGATCAAGCAGTGCCAACAACAAGGTATTGACTATTATGAAACTTTCGGCCGGTTGTGAAATCTACTACTATTCACACGGTTCTTTCTCTTAGCATTACGGAGATGGAAACTTCGACAATTAGATGTTCAAAATGCTTTCTTGCATGGAGAACTCCATGAGACAGTTTACTTACGTCAGCCACTCGGTTTCATTGATCCAACAAAACCTGATCATCTCTGTTTACTTCACAAATCTAATCTCTCTATGGGTTAAAACAGGCGCCCCGTGCATGGTTTCAACGGCTAACCAAGGCCTTACAGGCTCTTGGATTTCGAGGATCCACAACCGATCCCTCCCTGTTCATTTATTCATCTAAGGGCACGATTTTACACATGCTAGTCTATGTAGATGATATCATTCTCACCGAAACAACTCTAATGCTATTGATCGGGTGATTCGAAATTTAAGCCAAACTTTGCCATTCAAGATTTGGGTACTCTTTCATACTTCTTGGGCATTCAATTGGTTCACGAAACTCGGATGTCATCTTGTCACAAAAGAAATATATCTTAGAATTGCTTCATGATGAATCTTTCAAAAGCAAAGCGATTGCCATCTCCGATTGCTACCACGCCAATTTGCATCTCGGTGACACCGCTTGTTTGATGATCCGGTTAAATATAGGCAACTTGTTGGTGCCGCTTGATGATGCCACTTTGCTCGTCCGACATCACTTATGCCGTGAAAAAGTTTGCCAATTCATGCATTCTCCAACTACCAATCATTGATGCTTTGTCAAAATAATTCTTCGTTATCTTGAGGTACATCGATTCACGGCTTCTTATCAAACATGATTCGGGGTACATTCTTCATGCTTACACCGATTCTCAAGATTCCTCTTTGAGTGCTTTTTGAATGCGGATTTGGTGGTTGCCCAAATGACCGTCGATCCACGAGAGGATATGCCATCTATCTTGAAACAATCTAATCTCTTGGTCGACAAGAAAACAACTGAATCTCTCGGTCATCAGCAGTCGAGTACAAAGCTTTAGGCGACACTTTGTGTGAACTTACATGGATAGAAGCTCTTAGAGAACTTAGAGTTCCTATGACGTCTGTTCGGTTTTGTGGTGTGATAACTTGGGTGCAACATATTTATCGGCAAATCTGTTTTTCATGCTCATGCGAAACATGTTGAAGTTGACTTTCATTTGTTAGAGAAAAAGTTGCTTTCGAAAACTCTCTGTACAATTTATTTCAACACATGATCGGATTACGAGACATCTTTACGAAGCCTTTGTCATCTCAATGGTTTCTTTGAGTTCTGGTCCAAGTGCAGTCGTTACCGACCTTAGCTTGCGGGGAATATTAGATAAATATAATATAGTTTAGTATTAGAAGGATCAAAGTGTAAATATGTGTTCTATATATATCCTATGTACCCTATCAATCATAATACAATATACACAATATTTCACGAAGTTTATCTCCAAGTAATAATCTCATATCTTTGGACCTATTTGAGCATGCAATTATATCATTATATCCAAGCCATAACCATGGAAGATTAAGCATTATTATGTCTTGAGTTTCTTTGCTACAAAGAGGATCATTAGAATGAAATAAAGCGAGTTAAAGTAACCGTGAGAGAGAATGTATGTGTTTATGCTAAGAAGGATGAAAAACAACTTGGGTTGACTTGCTATTTATAGGCCAAGTGAGCAATGATTTTCACGGATCACGAACCAAAAGGGTTCCAAATCTAACCATTGTGTTGTTTTGGTTTTCTTGATCTAACGACAAGATTACAAAGATCTTTACAAAGTCAACCAAATCTAACCAAGATCATTTAAGATATGTAGAATCCAAATCTAAACAAAATATTCTATGAAATCTTGTCAAGATTTCAATGTGATGCAATCCATGATGTAATATGTTGTTTTCTATTTTTAGAATTAATATGTTAAAGGTAAATACATATTAATTGAGTTCTAAAACTCAGTTCACTTGGAATTTGCTACAAGAAACTAGTTAATTACAACACATTGACATTTCATGTTTCGGTCAGCGGGACAAGAAGTTAGCGGTTCGGAGATAGGTGGTCACTCAAGTTTGGCCAATTGGCCCATTGAACAAATAGTTATAAAAAGTAACTAAGAAACCGACTATAATTTGAGTCATTAACGTTTCACAATTTTAACCATGTTGTAAGCAAAACAATCACGGTTGTTATCCTGTTACGACTTTTAACCCATTAATCAACTAAGTTTGGAATGATATAAAAGAGAAGGGAAGGCTTCGTGGTGGAAGTAGGCCTTCGTCATTTGAGACAAAGTGAACCATTCTATATATAACTTAAACCCCTAGGTCGGTGACAATAAAATATAGTTTCCCGTAAATGGTTTATGCAAAAGTTGGTGGGCTTATCATTTGCCACGAAACGGCCCAGTTTTTTGGCCCAAGGTGGGGTACGGAATAAAGGCCGTGAGTCATATATGTCGTTTGGTTATTTTGTTGCCATCTGTTACCTTTTGCGAGAGGTTTTCACTTCTTCGAGATCTCATCAATCAACTTCCTCTCTAGATCTGCATGCAAGTGTTCTGGATTGGTAGGTACGTTTTTTCGCTGTTATAAACTTTAGGAGCTTTTGTGGATTCTTCTATTCGTCTTCTTATGCGTTTTCTGTTTGTTTACATGGTTGTTTTTGCTTGAATGTCATAAAATTTCACTCCCAAAGTTGTGGAATGCAATCTTCACCACTTATATTCCTGTAGCGTGCATTCTAATTTTGTATGTCCTTTAAGTTTTTAAGTTATGAAGATAAAAAGCATACCATGCAAAAGAGTTAACGTTTTAGATGTAGCGATAGACAATTTGTCGTCGGATATAGCGCTGTTGTGTCAAATAGTTCACAAACTTACGCTATGGTGGATGTGCACCACATAGATATTCTTGATGTGTGCATCGTGGAAGAGGTGAGCCGTAAGCGCTCTTTTGATCGGGCTTTTGAACCCACGTTTACGTAAATAAGCGCTCAGTCCGCTATTCTGAGACCACCATACTTTGGTATTGATAGTGAGTGTGTGGGTGTGCACATGCGTGGCTCTGGTAACATTAGTGAGCACCAGCGTCCTCGGAGACGTCACAAAGCAATGGGCTAAAGAAAGTTAGCGTTTATAAGTTACGTAAATGGTAAGGAGCGATGGTGATTGTTCACAAGTGACGGGACATGTTGGTTTAAAGCGGAGGTTGGGGTTTGAAAATTCATTGGACAGTGTACACTACGATGGTCAAGACGTTGGTGGTGGATAAACCGGAGGGGTTGAGACATGTACTCCCACTGTTACTGGAGGAAATTCCATGTCGGTCGTGCCTGCAAGCAGCTACTCTTTGGCTGAAATCCTGGCATTTGGTACCGTGGATGTTCACCATGGTCACTGGCTAAGGGATCTTCAGCCTACAGGTATTGGCAGTGGCGTCTTTTTTTTTTCTCACCATTTGCTTGCATTTTTTTCACGAATGTGGTGGAATTTGATAGTTGACATTGCAGGGTCTGTTCGTGCTCCGCTAATTCTTGATTTCGAGGAAAACTGTATACAGTACGGGACACCTGTTTCTGCGCCAGAAGTTTTGAGCAACACGGCATCAGCTTCCACGTCAAGGAAACGCCGCAGACGCGATAGTGGCCAACCGGTTCCGCTTGCTTTTGATAACGTCGTGAACCGCGGTTGGGTACCTCGCTACTGCGTGTGGACACCGGCAATTCAGCCGAGAAGGTGCTTTATCTTTCACTTGCGTGTTGTCAATGGTTATGTCTTAAAAGTTTGGGAGCCTAACCCATGCTTTTATGGCGTTATGAGATGTCAATGGGCACGAGGTCCCACCATGATTCTTGAAAGCCATCACAGTGCGGTGATGCCCAACCGTTCTCCGAAAGGTTGGCCGCACATTCTTCTTGGTTGGCTTTTATTTTTGCACGTTTCAATGCTTGAAAGTATTTTTTCTGTCATGCCACTGCTATTTATTTTCTCCACAGACTTATAGTCATGTATGGTTCGCCAATTTATTTACAGGTCCACCGAAAGAATATCATAGATTTGGATCATGTGATTGTGCATGCCGTAATTGCAAGGCCAGATTTTGGCCGGAAGAAAAGCTCAGCTACTCCACTCTCACCTCGGGGCCGCTTTACAATATTTGTTGCCTCCAAGGCAGGGTTAAGTTATTCACGCCGCACAATTACCCACCTATCATCGATCAGCTATACTCGAATGCCCACTTCCTTGAAAATATCAGAGCGTATAACCAAATGTTTGCCATGACTTCATTTGGCGCCAATATTGACGAGTCCATTAACAATGGGAGGGGACCTTACGCCTTCAAGATATCGGGACAGATTTATCACACAATTGGCGACTTTGTCGAGGCGGGAAAGATCCTAGATTTGCGGTTATACATATCGATCTGACAAATGAGGGTGGGCAGCAGACTAGCGCATTTACCGGCACTTCAACACAAACCTCGGGCTGATATTGTTCGTATGTTAATAGATTTCTGGATGAAAACAATGCCTGACACAATTTTGTTTAGACAATGAGAGATAAGTGGGCGAACCCGATCCCGATTTTAAGGTAAGGCTTTTCGGTGTTGCAAAGGGTTCACGATGCGATGTTCCAACCGCGGATACTATAGGTGCTATTGTATTTGATGATACCATGGAGACGGAAGCGATTTCGATGTTGTGATAGAGACTCATTACAGTGCGCGCAGCGCATTAACAAGTTACATGCAACGTACATGTCAGCTCAATTTCCGCTGCTTTTCGTATATGGTGAACATGGCTATCACACGGGCCTAAGATACATGAACGTCGATAGCGTTTCAACTCGAAGGGGAAAGAAGATGTCAATGAAAGCATTCTACGCTTACCAACTGCACGATAGGGTCGGCTATTATAATCTTTTAAGCAGGACCGGGAGACTATTCCAACAATATGTCGTAACGACATCTTTGTAGCATCGGCAGAGCCGGATGGATTGGGTGCGCACTCATCGGTGACATAAGGGGAGACTATTTGGCGGGTCTATACGATGCAATAAGCGAGGTGATGTTGATGGATCGGGCGTGGGTTCGAGAATCATATTGCCGTCGTCTTTCACCGGTGGTCCAAGATACATGTACAGTCATTATCTTAACGCCTTAGCTATTTGTCGTGTACACGAAATCCATCTTTTTCATCACATTCACGTGTAATACCGGCGGCGAAATAGAAGAGTATATGGAAATGTACCTCACGCTACGCGATAGACGAGCGTAGTGGTGAGTTTTCGAGCGTAAAATTCACGATTTGATAAGGTATTTGCGTCGCAAAAGACTGTTTGGGCGATGAGTGCAGGTACACATTCGATGCCTTTGAAGCAAACATTTGTAGAGTTAGTCGTGTATATCATACGAGGGGTTCTGTGATCAATTCTTGAACACATATACGTCTTTCAAATCTTTAACAAATATTTGATAAAAACGGGTGGTTTCCTTAACTGTGCTGGCGCGCTAATTATTTTTTTCCTTTTCCATGGTTTTTACAGTGCTATATACGGTGGAGTTCCAGAAGAGAGGGCTTCCACATTGTCATATATTATTATGGATCAGCCGTCCTGTTAACTCAATGACGCCAGCTGAGGTGGATAGATTTATTAGCGCGGAATTCCCTGATCCTGAACGTGACCCGGAGGGTTTCAAGGTAATATCAGAGTTCATGGTTCATGGGCCATGTGGAAACGCTTTTCAAACGCTCCATGCATGCGTAATAGAGCAGTTGTAAAAATATTTCCCTAAAGAATATTGTCCGCTACATTTATTGACCGGTCGGGATCGTACACTATCGTAGAAGAGATGTTGAAATAAGGCAAGTGCGTCGTGGGGTCGCTTGACAATGGATACATTGTCCCATATAACCACACTCTGCGTATGGCCTTTTACGCACACATAAGCGTAGAGTATTGTGGGTGGACAATGTTGATCAAATATCTATTCAAGTATATTTCAAAGGACGGACGGATCGTTGCGGGATAAGCGGCAAACATATCGGTGGGGATCGTTCTCTCAGCGTCTACATCGAGCGCTCCCTTTCGGCGACGGTTGATGAGATAAAGAACTTTGTAGATGCTAGATACATCGGTCCTCACGAGGCGTCTTGGAGAATTTTGGGTTTGACATACAGTAGGGACCCGTGGTCAGTTCTTGCTGGTGCATTTGGAAAATATGCAAGCGGTTGCTTTCGAAGCCGGCAAGCAGTGCGGTCGATTCTAAATAACCCGGATCGGCGAGGACAACGGCCGGCGGAATGGTTAGGCGTTAACGAGTCCTTTTGGCGTGGCACTTAACATATTTGGAATTTCCGTCAGATTTTGTGTGGTCGAAAAGTGATAAGTGTTGGTCTCCTAGGCAGGACTTGAACAGACCGGCGATTGGAAGACTCACATACGTACACCCAGCAGCGGGGGACCTGTTTTACCAACGGTTACTACTGTGTCACCAAAGGGGTTGCAGATCGTTCGCTGGCATTTTGACTCAACCTTTGTGTTGACAATTTTTAAGCATGTTTTATCTCAGGTATCTAAGACATTCACTTCATGGCATGCATTTGGACACATCATGGAGTCGCGGTGACGACGCGTCTCACTAGGGTTTATGTACTTTAAAACATCGTTTGAATTGTAACAAACTTATTTACGCACAAGATGATTTGCATTTGGGACCTACACTTTGTAAACTCGATTGTTTTATTAAATCAAGCGATGTGTTTTCCAAGCGACACTTTAGGTCGTTCAATATATCTATGCTTGTGATGCTATGACGATCAATCCCGTGAATTGCATTCATTGCAAAAGAGATAATTTGGGGTGTGACAGTTGGCATCGAGCTTGATTATAGAGAACTAGGTTGCATCATTGACCCTAGACTATAACTACATCATCATAGCATCTCATCATTTCATCATAAGTGCATGTTCACTTTACATGCGGTTTATCGTACATTTTGAGTTATTTACTTTCATTTCACATCGATTGTCATATGGATGCCTTTAAATTCCCATCCATTATCATTTCCTCATACTCTAATGTGGTGAATACTTTGTCATTCCTATCGCAATTTTACATCAATTGACTCATCACCGATAACGTCGAATGCCGAGATAAACCTTTAAATAGGGCGAAGTCACTCTCACTCCTTTGTTGCACCACTAACATGTCGAGTTACACGATATTCACACTAAGTCACTAAACCACCATACATTTGAAGCACTTACAACACCTCATAACTCATTTCTTAGGAAACCGTCGATCGTTTTGAAAAATAACCTCAAACTTATCATTTCTTATCACATCTCTTTGGAGCGTTTATTGTTAACATCGGACTTTGCTACATCTCACCTTTCCTTTTATTTTGAAGAAGATATGGCGCCAAAGAAAGCCACACCAAATGACTCAGCGGCTATTCAAAAGTTAGTAAGGGATAGCATAGCCGATGCTCTAAGGATTGAAAGGAAGCGGTGGTCTGCTGCTGCTTCTTGGCGCTTGTGACTCTTCCGGCCGGTAGAATTGAGAGGAAGCCGAAGCCGCTAGGCTTCTTCTTCTGCAGAAATCTGGGAGGGTCCGGGTCAAAAGGCGTTCGTATAAGAACTTCAAAGTGGAGATCCCACTAAGTTTAGAGGTACCGAAGGAGCCACTGCCATGGTTAGATGGTTCGAGAAATTGGAGTCCGTGTTTTGCTATGTAATTGCCGGATGATAGTAAGGTCAAGTTTGCTACAGTACACTACTTGATGGAGCATTGTCGTGGTGGAACTCTTATGCTCGACCAATGGGAATGGAGAATGCTTTCAAGCTCACTTGGGAGCAATTCAAGGTTTAGTAACAAAGAAGTTTTGTCCTCGTCGGAGTGAAAAGTTGGAGACCGAATTCTATGAGATGGTAACTATTGGGTACGACATTGATACTTATATTGAAGGTTTCAAGAATTGGCGTGCTATGCCCATCTATGGTTTGGGATAATGAGAAGCTCTGGAGGCTTTCATTGAAGGACTTCACGAGATTATTCAAGGTGATGTGACTTCCTTTGATCCATAAGCGATTGAGGAATCTATTCGAGTGACTCAGCTCATGGCACAAGTAGTAAAGAGGGCAACATCACCCACACCAACCGTAACAACAATACCAACAACCGCACCAACTACGACAATAACCAAAACAACAACAACAACGATGATAACCAAATCAACAACAACAAAAGGAAATGGGAAAATGACCAAGGAGGTTATAACAACAACAACCAAAACCGTAACACTAACCATCATCAACAACAAAATAGAAGGCAAGAAGCGGGAATGGTTTATGTCGTCGGCACCAATGGGAGGTAGAGGTATCTTGGAACACACCCACTATGTAATCGATGTAATTTTCATCACTCGGGTCCTTGCCACGCCAAGTGCCACAAATGCCAAACACCGGACATCTAGCGAGGATTGTAAAGGTAAAGCCTTAGTCACGTGCTTGGATGTGGGAACAAGGACACTATCGGAATCAATGTCCTCAAAACCAAGGTCAACCAAATGAAGGTGCTCATGGGAATGCATACATGTTAGGAGGAGGAGAAGCTCGTCATGGTCATGACAACGCGGAAGGCCGAAGAAGTTTGGAAACTAACGGTCTTAATTTTCCTTATGTACTATGTTGTACTAAGTTTATGTCTTCCATCATATTCGGATTTTATGACTTAAGATGTACTACTTTTGCTAAACCACTCGTTGTAAAATATTCGCATCTATTGTACTTATTTTCTTTCCGATTTGTTATTACTTACGAAATTTTACTTCTTTTTACTTTATCGACCATTTTAACGACACGGTTTAAATCCTTGTAAGCATCGAGAGTTATAACAACTAAACCGACGTCATCATCGTTCCTTAATTATACATAGCCTAGCTAACTATGTCTAATTCGAGGGATCATGTTATGTTGGGGCGATTAATTATAAATCTTAGTGCAAGCAAAATCTTCGCATATTTCAAAGTCAAAGTGTTACTTATGAGAGGTTCATCCGATATTTTCTTTACTACGATGTTTTATCGCTCTCAATCATCGATAACCGTAACGACACTTCTCCATGTCTTTTCTCCTCGTTATTCATCACAAACTCAAAAATTCGATAGACTAACACGAACTGAATTCAGGGACTGAATTCCTTTTTGGATGGGCGAATGTGACAACTCATACTTTCAGGTCATTTCTCAAAACAATTCACGCTTCACCATTTCAACATTTATCGTAAACTAGGTTTACGTGTTCCAAATTCGCGTAACCTTAATGGTTTAGTGGCGAATTCATGATCATATCATCACGAACATTTCATATGGACTAAGTTTAGTCTAAATTTCATTAGCATCATTTTCATCATGTTAGTTCATTCATGATTTTTTTCATTTCACCTTAAGCGCGTAAATTTTATATTAAATAAGCGTTATCGCGTAAGTTATTATTTTGAACATTTAATCCGATACTTCCAAAATGATCCCGATATATTTTTATACTTACATTTAGTTTATAAAAACTATATTTTGAGTTTACCTAGTGTTTTAAATTTATTTTGTACATAAATCGTTAAATTCATATTATTACGGCGTTTTCTTAAAAACTACGATAATTATTATATCACTCAAATTTCACAAGGAATGTATTTTTACAATTTTATGATATCATTATACTTTACTTGATCTATTAAAATTTCTTTCACCTAAAATTTCCTTAAATATACTAATGTATATTAAATCTTACAAGTATTAATACATGTACATTTACCTACATTTATTTTAACAATTTTACACATTATAATAAAAAAAAAAAAAAAATATAGATATTTTGTGAAACACATCCCTAAAACCGGTCATGGGGGGGTGCCTCATTTATTAGTTGGTGACTTTCTTTATTACATGTATATATCTATACTTCACTTAATTCTCACACATTTCCTTCACAACAATAATTCACCTCAATCAAGTTTTCTCTCCTTGTTTTTCCTTCTCTCTAAACCGGTCACAACATAGGAGTATCAAGGGATCATCAAAAATTTCAAGCTCAAGTTTATTACAATCTAGATTACACTCTTATTCAAGGTTTTGAAATAAAAACCTAGGGTGTTTAGGTTAATCCTTGTTCTAATCACCTCATCATAGTTTACTTGTAAGCATATCATTTACATTTTCATTTTCCTTATCACTTCATATTTATTTCTTCATTTCTTAGCAAACATACAAGACTTATTGTTGTTTATACCATTTTTACCATTGTTTTTAGAGTTTAATATATAAAGGTCATCCTATAATTATTCCTTGTTATATATTGGTCTTGATGATGTTTAGGAACCCATGACACCCTAAGAAGGTGTATGGTAGGATTAGAATAGCTTTGGAGTTGATTTGAAGGGATTGGAATAGGTTTAGTACGAGAAAAACTATTTTCGACAAGTAATAAAAGTGATCTGATCTTGTTTTGTTTTTCTGGAAAATCCGACAGTGAACATGAGTTTTTGCCTAGATATTTAGAAAATATACTTTAAAAGCGAATCCGTGGCCATTGAGCGGATTAAAGCGGAGTTATAACGAAGAAGTTATGAATTTTTCAAGTTTGACGAAATATATACTTTACGAAATTTCAGCAAGACTATTTTTGTTTTGTACGAGTCAAAAGCAGTCCTAAGCTTTATAAATTATTTCGACTTATCAAAATATATTAGTATACTTTGATACGAAGCTAAGGGCGTATAATACGTGAAAGCGGTTTGAAGCGACTAAGATATACACGTTTTCATAAAATTGCCGTAACTATTATTTTAGAAAAACTATATTATTTTTACGAGACAAGTGTTACGGTAACTAAAGCGACCATGTTGAAGGCATTTTTTTAACGATGATAGAACTTTTGGAGCGAGATGTCTTCTAATAAAATCGAGATCACCAAGCATATTTTCAAAACGACCAACCGTTTGTATAAGCGGAGTTGTAATAAATTATTCTGATTGCTTAAACTTTGCGAAACTCACTTTTTACACAACATTTGGACAAAATCACCATATTTAACCTCTATTATCTTTATGTTCGAGACCTCTATGACGAAAACTCATGTACTAAAACTTCTAGATTTTGATACAAGCTTTCCAAAACCGTCGAGTTTGTTTCCTAACGATCGGCGTACACCATTTCTGACTAGCTTTTGAAGCCATTTTATCACTTTCATGAAATTTCCGACGACATCATTTCTGACGAAAGTGATAATTTCACATTAAATCATTCTGAAACTATCGTGGGATGACATTTTAGCGTAAATACTTGTAAAGTAATTTAAGAATGGTCAAGGCGTCAAAAGAGTATTTTTAACGATAAGTATTATTTTCAAAACTACGCAAATGGTATAAATAACATCTGAAATGCATGCATAACATTGCATCATAACTCATTCGTATCATATCATTCATAATAGATCATTTTGAGATTCACGCTATATTTCGATGTATCCACTTTTGCCATTACATCATCATTAACATTGTACCGGTGAGTTCATAGCCCACTTTTACTCTTTTAAGCTGTTTACAAACACTTGGGGAGATACATGCTACATTTTAATCGAACACAAATGCTTTGAATCGTATGCTATATCCGAATGTTTTATTGTCACTAAGTATTTGCCATGTTCAAGTCCCTACATCATGAACCATTAGTCACTTGCGGTGGCGCGAATATTGTGAATAGGCCTATTGGAATTAACACTCCCGCTCCTATTGACTCGGTTAGGGAAATCGGCGCACTATATTTGAATCATTAAGGTAAATTGGCAAGTTTACCTCTTGGAGTGACGATGAAGCGATGATTACCAATTTTTATTGGTGCGATGTTTACGCTTTGGTTGTCATGAACTTAGTGAAATAAATACGACTTTGTTTTCAACAATGAGTGTGAAACAATTTAACTCACACTACGATTATTGTGTTCAAACGAATTAATTAAACCTATGGATTTCACTCAACCTTTGTGTTGACAATTTTTAAGCATGTTTTATCTCAGGTATCTAAGACATTCACTTCATGGCATGCATTTGGACACATCATGGAGTCGCGGTGACGACGCGTCTCACTTGGGTTTTATGTACTTTAAAACATCGTTTGAATTGTAACAAACTTATTTCTGCACAAGATGATTTGCATTTGGGACCTACACTTTGTAAACTCTGATTGTTTTATTAAATCAAACGATGTGTTTTCCAAACGACACTTTAGGTCGTTCAATATATCTATGCTTCGTGACGCTATGACGATCAATCCCGAAATTCCATTCCATTGCAAAACAGTAATTTGGGGTGTGATGGTCTCTAGGCGGGACTTGAACAGGGCCGTGATTGGAAGACTCACATCGTACACCCGGCACGGGGACTGTTTTACCAACGGTTACTACTGTGTCACCAAAGGGGTTGCAGATCGTTCGCTGGAATTCGTACTGTTAACGGCTATACTCATAGTACTAATCGAGCCGCGTGTGAAGCAATGGGCCTACTGCAGAATGATCAGGAATGGATAATAGCGTTACAGGAATCTTCGGTCATAGCAACCGCGTCACAGATAAGATCGTTGTTTTCTCAGATTCTGTTATTCACAGATGTTTCGAATCCGTTAACATTGTGGCACATGTTTTGGAGGCCAATGTCAGAAGATATTCCAGGAATATTATCGGAACTGTTAGGCATACACCGTTTGTTTGTGAACGACACAGAGTTACAGGGTGGCGTTTCCTATGAGTTGAAAGTATTGTTGGCCACGCACGGAAAATCTCTAAAGGATTTCGGCTTACCTACGCCACCACCAAACCTTCTTGCAATTTTCAACAACAGAGCGGTAATGGAAGAAAAAAGCTATGACCGTGCAGAGATGGAATCGGAGAGCAGACGGCTAATACCACAGCTGAACCAAGCGCAGAGGGCCGTGTTTGACACAATCATGGAAGCAATTCTTTCAGAGAGGCAAGAACTGCTCTTTGTCTATGGCCATGGGGGAACCGGGAAAACCTTTCTATGGAAAGCGATAGTGACTGCACTGCGCGCACAGGGGAAAATAGTTCTCGCAGTTGCATCGTTTGGTATAGCGTCGTTATTGCTACCTTCGGGTAGAACTGCACATTCGAGGTTCAAGATACCTCTCCAACTAACGGACGACTCGGTTTGCACGATTAAGAAAAATACTCAGCTTGGGGAACTTCTCAAACAAACAGCACTGATAATATGGGACGAGGCCCCGATGAATGAAAGAAGGTGCATTGAAGCCGTGGACAGAACGCTAAGGGACATTTTGGACACACCAACTTGCCTATTTGGCGGGAAACCGGTCATGTTAGGTGGGGACTTTAGGCAGACGTTGCCGATTAAAAAGGGTGCTTCTAAAGAAGTTATAGTTGCAGCGTCAATAGTGCAATCTCACCTATGGTCGTATTTCAAAATATTCTTTTTGTCAGAAAATATGAGACTTCGTAGATCGTGTATGACAGCTACGGAAAGAGAGGAAACTGAATACTTTTCACAATGGTTATTGAATATAGGAAACGGTAGCGTTGGTGAACGTGACATAGAAGATCCATAGAACACAAAGTGGGCAGAGATCTGGAGAGTCTTTTTCGACCAAATGACAATGGCTTGCTCCATGTCGATTTCATATCGACCACCGCATCGATCGTGCACCAACAATGGCGGCGTTCAAAGACAATTGTACGCCCCAAAATAAACGGCGAGACCTCATAAGCGGAGCGTACTCCTCACGGTTCGAAACCCAAAGTTTTATCTGACGTCGATGATGCCGTGCCAATTGGTAACGATGGCGGCGCAACCGAGCTGCTTTACCCGATAGAGTACCTCAATTCAATGAGCTTTGCAGGGATACCCCCACATAAGCTTTAACTCAAAGAAGGAGTCCCGGTAATGTTGCTACGGAACTTAAACTTGACCGGAGGACTGTGTAATGGAACGCGCATGATAGTTAGTCAATTGCTAAACTGAGTGGTGGAGGGCAAAATTATCACAGGTACAAGAATAGGCGAGAAAGTGTTCCTCCCCAGGATTGTATTAACTGTGAAAGAGGAGAAGATGCCATTTATATTCAAGCGAAAACAGTTTCCTATTAAGCCATGTTACGCGATGACGATCAACAAGAGTCAGGGGCAATCGCTGGAAAAAATAGGAGTCTATTTACCTGAACCTATCTTCGGTCATGGGCAATTGTATGTGGCTTTGTCTAGAGCTACATCACCCAAAGGTCTTAAAGTTGTCATAGGAAACCAGTCAGATAAACCTTTCAACAGCACAAAAAATATAGTATACACAGATTTTCTCGACCAAATTATAGCGCGTCAGGTTTCACATAATCTTTCGTGCAACCTTTCTTAACGTAGTATACACTAATATGTAGGCACAATACGCTTAATTGTGCATTGTTTGTTCTCCCTCAGAATTCTCATGCTTTGTGCAACATTAGTGAGTTTACACAAACCTTTCTAATCACCAAGAGTACATGCAGGTTAGTACCTAAATAGTCTCAGCGATTTCAAATGTCAAAAGAAGCCCGGAAAGAGGGCCGACAATGGAGGAGGTTTCTACACAATTCAAGGACAAAGGGAAGATGCTTAATGGAACCTCGACTGCCACACCTCAACCGATAACGGTTGACTGAAAGACAAAGGAAACTCCCTTTGGTTGAAACCGCTGTCTTGCGAACATCAATGACATAACTGCAACCGACCCAACTAAACCCGTAGATGTCAGAGTGTACCGTAAATGGATCGCAAGAAATATCCCAGACCCTACTCCAACAGGGCTATGCTTCATATTACTCGACCGACAGGTAGTGCATGTCTATTTCAAATCATAAAAATATACGCCACCATGTTACTAATATGCACAACGTCTCTCAATACATGGTAATGCAGTGCAGGCAAATGTTGAAGTGCGAGATATCAAACAGTTTGAATCAAGTATGGAAATAAACTCATGCTATAGAATTCACAGGTTCGGGTCAAAGACAACGGAAAGTTGGCAACGCACCTTAAAAAACGATACAACACTACTTTTCGGAAAGCTCACGCTGCTGTCCAGTTCGATGGCGGATTCGCCAAACATTACTTGACTTTGCCGCTTATAGCGAACTTGGGCGGCAGGCGGAACAATGTGAATCAATTCTAACGGTAAAAATTACATACCGCAAAAAAACAAAGCAAATTTACATAATATTTGGATACATGTGCGGACTACATTGGTATCATTCGGAGCGTTATCAAAATCGAGAATTTTGAAACTCAACCACGAGTAGGACTCTCGGAAGAACATCCAATCGAACCTCAAGTAAACATCGACCCTAAATTTAAAAAGAAGCATTACACAAACATAACCTTACTCAAAATTATCCCTTTTCTCATCGGTGGCACCGACATTACTCTAAGTTTATGGAACGAAATGGCCACGAGGTTTGAGGCAGACTGACTGCGGTGCGATTAGGCGACCGATGATAATAGTCGTAAGTTCTGCATAGTCAAAAGTTTTGGCGGGACCTTACAACTTTCGGAAGCTCTTGCCACCGCCTACTACCTCAACCCCGACATACGGAGGCGAACCATATACGTCCGTGTAAATCTGGCCCGACCACGATGGCATACGCCAGCAATCATTTGTAAGTATCGATCCACGCACTAACAAACCTTATACGCAGGTATAATGAGTTGCTCGGACCGATTACTCCGATAACGTTTCAAAGCACCCACCAACAAGCGGCGCAGCAACCCAGCATACGACCGCCATTGACAGTGGCAGAGCTCCTGCAAATAAGTCCCAGCACCATTATGGTAATCTATATACACTTTCATACTCAAATGTAAACTTTTATAATGTACTCAAAGCGATTCTAAAACAGCAAGAAGAGAGCTTTACCATCGAAGGCGTTATAACAAAGATACAAGAAAACGTTGAATGGTATATAAACAAATGCAAAGTTTGCAATAGAAATATTGAAGCTAACCGTCCTCATTGGCATTGCCAAGAATCCATCACGAACCACGAGCTCCAATTACGGTACATGATACTTTTCCACGCTTTTGAAAACACAAACCCTCACTGCAAAAGTAAAACTCATATGTATTAACCATTTCCGCGTTCGATTCTTGTTTCGGGACCGTTGTGGCCGACGTGACGGGAAGTGTCGTCATCGGTTGCTTGATCCACAGGCCCATTCGCTTTACCACCTTGCGGAGAAGTGATGAGTTATGTATCGGACACAAACCCTACATCCTACCTCCGATAATCGAGACGTGGAGAACACAAAACACCGTTTCAAGGTACATTTTGGAATAGGGGAGCCGTAAAGGGTTGCCAAGACTTATTCTAGACCCATGCAGAAGATGCGGCGCCACCGTTGCTCCCGCAATAGAAACCGAAAGCGACTCTTCAACCACAACGACAATAGAACAAGAGCTTCTGTGATGAAATCCTAATGAAACATTAACCCCCACCCCACCCCATCATCAGCAGGCCCGGGAAAAGAAATCCGAGGCGCTCGCCATAACGACAACAACCGCAAAAAAACAACTATTCCAGCCATCACCAGAAGACCAGCAGGAACGGGAGCCCAAAAAGCCAAAGGCGGAATAACCGGTGACGAACAAGAACCGCCACATCAACTGAAAAATGTTTTCTCTGACAGTTGCAAAAATACTGTAAAAACAGTTGCTAAAATGTTGTAGGAACCTACAAAACGATTACCTACATTAGGTATATATATGTACATAGACGTACCAAATAGCTGTGACCGGAACACAGCCAACCGCAGATTTTGGCAAAGTCTGTAAGACGTGTATTATGTGGTTGCGAAAATATATATAAGCCTATCGTTGTGGTTTGTGAATGCCACAACCATTTTCAGATAGTATGATACAGATTAGCTTACTCATCCTGATATCTGTGTGCAAGTCCGAAGCAGGTTCCAAAAACTCTGCACTATAAATGCGGCATATAAAAACAATTTATCTCTAACAATATGGATAAGTGGTGTGATACCTTGCAAACTCGCAGATGAATAATCCCAAAAAGATTGGAACAAAATCTAAACACGCCAACCACACATTCGGAAGACCAATGAAACAAACGCAATAATAATCAATCGCAAATCAAAATAACAACAACCTGAACCAAATTTCACACCATAGACTACACCTAATATATCGGTCTATCTTAGCACAAACACATAAAATACTTTTCATACAACACCGGCCCAGTCTTATCAGCTATTCAGGATCGGAACCAAAAGAGCGGTGCACTACACAAAATACAGTGCCGGCCTTTCAACAGCCTACTATAATAACACCTGCCGCTAACTAAGCCCACAGTAGCAATCGTTTAGCAACGAAGAAATGCTTGAAAGTACGGCAAACGTACAAAACACAGCAAAGTACATCCCAACTAATATAAGACAAAGCACTCCCACCGTACAACATAAAGATCTCTAAAACGACGACAGCCAAAAAAAAAGGTGTGAGAAATTACAGTAAACATAACAGAAATTGAATAACCATTGATCACGAAAGCATCATTTACAACATCCTACCTACACTTGATGGATCATCACATACATACAAAAATTGTAACCTATAAAAGATTACATCCATCAATTACCATCTGCCTTAACATACAGATGATTACACATACATTAGCTTCCACAATACAACACGGACAACTTTACCCAAGCTAATTAACTAACAAAAGGAAAACATTACCAACAGCCTAAAAACATCTAAGGCCGACCAAACAACGCCAGAAACACACTAACCATCCGACGCAACTTCTTCCAGCTCCATGAATATCACTTGCTTCTCCTTCTCCGCCATAGCGTCACGAATAGTGTCAATTAAAACATTCACAGCAAGCAGGATCTGACGGTCAACCCGTTTTAGCTCCACCAACCCTTCCAAACCGGCGACGGCTTTTTCATTCGAAGGCCCAAAATCACGAGTCTCGAGAGCCGTTTGCTCACGCTTTCGAAGTTTCGCGATCAACTGATTACGTTCCCGCTCCATACGAGCAACAAAATGACGATCCTCAGACGCTTCGCTGGTAAACAAAAACTTAAACGCGCTTGCGAGGTCACTGGAACCACCGGCGGCGAACATTTCTTCCACATTTGGTTTGGTCGTTATTCCGAGATACACAAACACACAAAGGCAACAACCACACACTCCACCTAATGATAACCCAATTAATTTTTTTTTTAAATAATACCCAAAAAGAGGAAGCCCATTATGGTACCACAAAAAAAATTTAAAAAAAAGGCCCATTGATAAAAATGGTCCCATACATTAAGGAAAACATTGTCACAAAATTGTACCATGCCCAAAAAATTATATACATATACCCACATATTTCAACTAGACTTTATAGAAAAACGAGAGAAAAAAAAAAAGGTTTTCGAAACGTCTGCCGCAACACGGCGGGGGTAATCACCTCGTTACTCTAACAAAGAGGTAGAGTACGACATCAATAATAATTCACTTTTTTTTTTTTTGAGTAAGCGCAAAATCATCCACATGGTTTGTGTATTTTCATAAGAATCATCCCTATCTCAAACCTTGACATTAAACATCCCAGTCCACAAACCTTTAGCAATAATCATCCTCACGATGGTAAAAGGTCATTTACTCTTTCACCCACCCATGCCTCCCCCATACCAATCACCCGCTGCAACCAAATTAACAAAAAAAAAAGCCAATCTCTCTCCCTTATCACTGTTCCTCTTCTCCATCTCTTCCTTGCATCGCTGGTTTAATCCACCCACCACCGCCTCACCACCTGCCTCCGCCTCTCACCTTCTACACCAAAACAATCCCCTCCACCTCCTCTTCCCGATCTCCTACAACACGCGCCCATCCCTCCTCCTTCACCCGTTCATACCACCTCCACGCGACACCTTTTCAGCTCCTCATCACCACCATCTTTGGAGATCGCGAAGAAGTAATCGTAGGGACGAGCCACGCGATGTGACTCGGTGTTTTTTGTAGTCGGTTAACTGAGTCTCGTGTTGACTCTCGGTTGACTCAGTTTCGGGTTGACTCAGTTAACTGAGTCTCTGTTTTGGATCGGGCTAGGCTACAACACGTGGGTTATGATTTTTCGATTATTGTTTCTGGATTGGCTGTGTTTTTTAATTTTTTATGTCGTGTTTCAAATTTTTTATGTCGTGGTAAACACACATGTTATTCATCCAAATAACCAAGATTCGATTCTTGCAAGACTTTGTTTTTATAAACAATTTTCAAAAATTAATGCATATCTAATAAAATTTCAAATATAATTGCTTAGGCAGACAATTTATGATGACATGACAAGAAAAACAATTACATGGTAATGAGGTGGACATTTGTGGAATAATCTACGTGTCATGCCTCCTGTTATATATAATATATAAACTAGTTGTCAAAGCCCGCCCGAGGGGCGGGCATGTTTTATAATTTTACTTGTGATGGTATTGGTTAACGGACAATTGTTACTCAAGTATGATGTTTTTTATTATTGTTTCAAGTATATTTATTTATGTTTAATTGTATTTTTTTGTTTTGATGGTGTTACTTAGCAGTTTTTTGGTTCTTAAAAACACGTGTTTTTTTTTAAATGATTGACGTACATGGAAATTGTTTTGATGTTTTTTTATTTTGAAGTTTTTTGTTGTTTTTTTATTATTAATTTTTTATTATTATGTATTAGTTTTTTTCCTGATTTGTCTTTTTTCATTATATATATACATATAATGAGTTACGAATATCATTATGTTAAGATAATATATGGGTTATATATGTTTTATATAAGTTGGTTATTTTTAATATGTCTAAGTTGGCCTGACTTGTCATTTATCTTTGACTGTACTATTTTTTTTAAATATTATTCTATAATTAATCGAAGCCCGCCCGAAGGCCGGGAATGACTTATGATTTATCTTGTCACATCTAGAATATCTTATTAAGATCATCCAACTAAGTTCATTACTTTATACAATCTTCCTTCATTTGTGTGTCTCATGCTCCTTTCTTCCCAAGCCAATTCAATAAGCCCTACAATCATTATTTTTTCAGTTTGAAACACGAACTGAAATCTTTTAAGATCAAAATGAATAGAAGCTCTACGTGTTTGCCTATTATGTTATAGGAGGAATTTATTTAGGTTACAAAAAAGATAGGAGAGACAAGTGAAAATCGTACCTCTAATCTTGCCATCTTTCAGTCGTACACAGTCTCATGCAATTGGTCAAACTAAACCAAAGGCACATTGTTTCAGCTAAAAATCAATAACTAACAGGCAAAGGGTAAAATTTACTTTCTGTCCATCAATATATATATATTTTTTGAACGACAACTTTATTAGAACCACTAGCAAGAAGCTAGACAATTACAAGGAAATCAAATACGGGTGTTGAAGCCAACTAACCCAATTCAAATTTCTAAAACCTCTGGCTAAACACCAGTTAAAAGAGCGTAAAACAATATCATCAAAAATAGCGTCTTTTCGAGGTTTATTGACCGCAAAAAGAAGTTGATTCCTGTAGGTCCATAAGCTCCACCAAGAGACGTAAAAAATGCCTTCCAGCACTTCTTTAGACTTAGCACCAAGACGTATCGATTTGAACCAAACGAGCCACTCTGCATAAGAATTGAAAGAAAGCGTCCCCAAGTTCCACCAACGACAAACTAACCTCGTCACATATGTCGCCATAACACAACTGAAAAACAAATGAGACGTATCTTCATGCGCAGCGTCACAAATCGGGCAAGATAAAGAATTAGTCACAACATTTCTTCTAGCTAAATTCGAGCGAGTAGGAAGGCGGTCAAGAATGACCTTCCAAACAAAAATATTGACTTTAATCGGAATACATTTAATCCATCGCGTAGGCATTTCAGCTTTTGGGAGGAATGTCTCGTCTAACAAATTTTGAACGTCTTTGACACGAAAAACGCCATCCCCATTCAAATCCCAAACCCATCTATCTCCTATATTAGATAACATAACCGATCCAAGCAAGCCCAAGAGATGCTCGAGCTGTGGAGATTTAGCCCCCCTTCGAACAGAATGACGAAAAGAAGAGGTAACAGAAACTCGAAACTTATCAGCAATAGAAATATCTTTGATTGATTCTAAAGCATATAACCGAGGGAATAAATGTTTGAGCAGAGAATCTCCAATCCAAAACTCATTCCAAAAGCTTGTACGCATACCGTTACCAACCCGAATCTTACAATGAGAAATTAAATCAACACCTTGAGCCTTAAGAGAATTAAATTCGTTGATGATGGAGCTCCATGTCGAAGAATAAGAAGCAGAAACAACATGTGAACACGAGCCATGTATGGCAGCAATAACCCGAAACCATAAAGAGTTATCATGCGATAGAAAATGCTACACCCATTTGAATAGAAGAGCCCTATTGAGAGCATCAAAACTAGAAACCCCCAAACCACCATGCTTTTTCGGTGCGAGCACCTTGGACCATTTAACCCAAGTGATTTTCCTATCTCCATCTTGAACACCATTGAAGATATTTCTACGCAAACTTTCCATTGAGTTAAGTACAGATTTAGGGACCTTAAAAATCGACATGTTGTATATAGGAGTGGAACCAAGCACCGATTTAAGGAGTGTAAGGCGACCCCCGATAGAAAGAGTTTTAAGTTTCCACGTAGATAACCTCTTCTTGAGTTTGGCAAACGTCTCATCCCAATCCTTGACCAAAGACATGTTGCCACCAACCAAAATACCCAAGTATTTGAAAGGAGTCTTCATGATCGAACAGCCAAGCGACTTAGCTGTCGTGGATACAATAGAGTCGGGAATTCCAACACCAAGAAGACGACTTTTTTTTTATATTAATCGACAGCCCTGAAAGCAAAGAGAAGCAACGAAGAATATTCATAATACCTTTTAAGTTATCATGAGACCACTCACCAATAAACACCGCGTCATCCGCATAGAATAAATGAGAAATCGTAAGAGAAGAACCGATCCCAATTCTTGTAAAAATTCTCGCTTCAACCGCACGAGAAAAATACAGATGAAGAGAATCCATAATAAGAATAAACAAAAAGGGAGCCAAAGGGTCCCCCTGCTTCAACCCTTGATGAAATTGAAACTCAGAAGTCGGACTTCCATTGACTAATATAGACGCCTTTCCCGAACTTAAACTACCTCGAATCCATGAACTCCATTTAGTACCCATCATCCAAATACTCCCACCTGATAGAATCATAGGCCTTGGCAAAATCAACCTTAAAGATCATCGACCGTTGCTTATTAAGTTTGCACCGAGATAAAATCTCATTAATGATAAAAGGACCGTCAAGAATCTGCCGATTAGGAAGGAACGATGTCTGAACATCCGAAATAAGATCAGAGATGACCGTCGAAAGGCGTGTAGCGAGGATCTTAGTGACAACTTTGTACATGCTCCTAATTAAGCTAATGGGACGATAATCACTAACTTTCGGATCTAAAATTTTTGGAATAAGGGCCATGAAAGAAGAATTACACCCCAAGGCAAACGACTCATGCTCAAAGAACCACTCGACAGCAATACAAAAATCAGACCCAACAACAGCCCAAAACTTGCGGAAAAACTCGAACGTAAAGCCATCAAGCCCAGGGGATTTGTCCTCGCCACATCCCAAACAGCTGTGCGGATTTCTTCTCTCGAAATTGGAGATTTCAAATCAGAAACCTGGTCAAGAGTAAGCCTATTAGGAAAGGTGAAATTAAGACTACCTCTACTATTACCCGGGCGTTGAAATCTGACAGAAAAGTGGTTGCAAAATTCGTCTTTAACTCAGATAGGATCATCCACCCACTCACCATCAACCATAACACCTTTGATAGAAAGATTGGTAAATTTTTTATTTATGATAGCGTGAAAGAATTTAGAATTCTCATCACCCTCGATAGCCCAACGAACTTTCGCCTTTTGCATAAAGTCACGATTATTTGAAGATTCAACATCGTGCAAGTGTTTCATAGCTTCCATACGCGATAAAAGAATATCTTCAGTAGCTCTACCTTTATCCAAAAACTTGTCAATGTCGCTCAACTTGGACTTAAGCTCGTAAGTGCGACCCGCCTGTTGTCTTTTGTAATCCGTAACCCACATACGAATATCCTTCTTCAACATTTGTAGCTTCTTTTTTAACCGAATCATCCCATTGCGATCTTCGAGAACAATAGAATTCCATGTATTTGTGACCATTTGTTCGAATCCTGGTAAGCCTAACCAAGAATGGTAAAAACGAAATGGAATAGATCCAAAATCCGATATAATTTCGCTAAGCAAGATGGGTCTATGATCCGAAAGATGTCTATCGAGACAAATTGCCGAAATATGATGGAAAGAGGAGAGTAAACCGTCTGTCACCAAGAACCGGTCCAACTTGCTCATCTTAGCAGCCGAAGGATAAGCCCAAGTAAAGGAGTACCCTTCCAAACTGAACATCAGTTAATCCCGAACTCGAAATAAAAGAATTGAACGCATTAGCCCCTTGCGAATTGAAAGTAGATCCCCACCGTTCCTCTATACATCTGACTTCGTTAAAGTCTCCCATGACCAGACATTAACCATTCCAACAGGTAATAAGAGATGAAATATAGTTCCACAACAATCTCTTAGAAGAACAAGATTGAGGAGCATACACATAAATCAATAATAACTTCAACCTATTCGGAATCCACGTCCCATACAAGGCAACAAAATTATCGGAGATAATATGATGCTCTTTATGAAAAATATTAGTGTCCAAAGTACATAGAATGCCGCCTGAATTACCAAGAGCCTCACTAAAAATATGATCAAAAATGTAATTACCCATAAAAATTTAACATCCATAGCCTAAATAGACTCCATCTTAGTCTCTTGGAGAGTCAAAAAACTAATTTTATGTTTGGTGGTCAACTCCCTAATCCATTCTTTTTTAGCCTTAGATCCTAGGCCTTGAACATTTAAGGACAAACAATTCATCGGAAAACCTCATGCACTCCCTTTGATCCAATAATATTCTCCATGTCCTTTGTGCACCCATCCATTGAAAAACCCATGGTTTGACCGACCTTAATCATCTCATCTAAAATCTCCAAAATAGACCCACTCTCCTTAAGCTTAACCCCATTACTCCGGCCTTCAGAAGAAAAGCAGACATCAAGTTTCTCCGCGTCCTCCAAAATTCGAGAATTACACCCTTCCGACCTATTATGAGACCGAACATCAACAGCATTAGGCACCACGTGCTCATTGTTAACATGAGTACCCTTATCTGGGGTGAACCCTGGGGATACGGTATACTTGTATCCGTACCAGAATTACCAGCATCCTTATTGTGATTTTTGAGTAAATCATAGACGTTAAATGGATCGTTCGAAACCTCCTGAGCATTAGATGGTGACCTTTAACATTTTCATGCCCATGTTCATCAGTATTGTCACCAAAATAAGTATCATAAACTACTTCACTATCACTCACAGCGTCACCATTATTCAAATTACTAGCCTCACCATTAATCTCGTCATCTCCTTAATGGATTCATCGTCTGAGCAGTGCACCACCTCAGGAGTGTCATTAAACGTCGGGGACCAAACAAACAACTCCTTTTCTCGAACACAAAAGACCTTCCCTTTCACAATAATCTTAAAGTTTTCAAGAATGTTCCCTCCTGATTGGTCATAATACAAGGGCATTTTCATGCAAAAGTATCATCGTAACCATCTTCTAATTCCATCACTTTGCCCCACTTAGAACCAATCCTGTAAAAAGTAGAACGAGACCAAGCATGTAAAGGAACCCCCTCGATATCAACCCAAACAATCCGTTCTTTAGCAACAAAATCCGACTGTGCATTACAAAGACTCTTAAACCATGATGCGACACCCACATGTTTCA
Organism: Chrysanthemum lavandulifolium; assembly: GCA_022545495.1. Taxonomy (NCBI): domain Eukaryota; kingdom Viridiplantae; phylum Streptophyta; class Magnoliopsida; order Asterales; family Asteraceae; genus Chrysanthemum; species Chrysanthemum lavandulifolium. Next base: position 40,562,070 of record CM040241.1, on the reverse strand, counting down.
TGAGTTTGAATTTGGCCATGGATGACTCCAACTCAATCATAACCCACAACCCTTCTAAATAAACAATATGAGCATTATGAAACCCCTTATTAGACAGAAGCACACATAAATTATTTATAGAAGAAAACTGGAGAACTTCACCCATAACAAAATTCTCAAGATCTCTAGTCACCAAACAAGAATCATCTATCACCAAAGCAGGCTTCGGAGGTAAAGGAGATACTGAAATACCTTTCACAGCCGAGACAAAAGAAGTAGCTGTTGAGTTTAAGATATATGAAAACAAATAGAATCATATAGACACCACAGAGTACACAGCGGAAGACTTAGAATCATAACAATAATTAATTAACTGAAAGATGTGTAACGTACCTCTTGCAATTGGTAGATCTCTTCAATTCAAGAACCCTAATTAGGGTTTATGTGGTTTAACGAATTGACCCCTTACCGTTTTTCAATTCAAACCACTTGATGTAACAATAGTGTGTTACACCATGTTTTTGTACACACGTACTATTAGCGATTCGATTCGAATGCTAGTTCTTGATCACAGTAGAATAACCAAACACCTTTGTTATGCTCAAGGTCACTAATAAATCCCTGATAACGCTCAAATTGTGCATGTTTTTAGTAGCGTTATCCATGCTTTTATGTATGTTATTTGGTTATAATCATATGCTTTTAATGCTGTCGTACAAAGTGCGTTTGCAAGTTCATTTGTAGCCAAGTGCACGGGAAGTGGAGAAAAGGCGGAAAAAGAAGTAAAATCGAAGATTTCTCCATATCTAAGAATTCCGACCAAAGAAAGACTTGCGGAGTATATTCGAGATGGTAAAGTCATCAAGTTAGTGGTCCAAAGACTCAAGAATAAAGTTCAAGAAGGAAAACGAGAAAGAAATGAAGAAAAAGCTTAAATGAAGAAATATTGGAAGCCTCATTGTTCCGACACACCTTCACCATTTGGCCATAACTTTTGCATACGGACTTCGTTTGACCTCCGTTCATGACCACGGAAAGCTAAGAGAAAGATCTACAAATTTGGCTATTGACCTTTTCTGTCGAGAAAGTCGCAACCGGATCGGTTGGGGACCAACCGAATCGGTTACTCCATCTTGACTTCTCGAAGTTATTTTAATGCATCCTTAAGTGCCATTAAGCCTCAAGTCCGATCATATGGCTCTAATAACTCCTAAACCTGCTACTTTATGACACTTTGTGCCCAAGAAACTTACTTGGTGGCTAAGGGTGGCTTCTACCTATAAATAAGACCATTTTGGTTAGTTTTGTGTGTGTAATTTTGCCTCCACCCTTAGGACAATTTCCACCAATTAATCTCTCCCAAAAGACCACAAACCTCGCCATTTCCAAGTATGCTTGGTTAGAAGTTGTAGTTGATTGGAGGCTTGAAGGAGTGCTATAATCCTTCACCATTGCCTAATGTAATCTTACTTTGGGTAAATCCTTGTTACTTTTATGATGTTGAATGCTATAATTCATGTTTGGTTCTTTGGTTGTGTTGATTATGTGATACTTGTTTATTTCATATGAGAACTTGTGATAAAAGGATGTTTGGATAATTGTAGTGTTTGTTTGGAATATGTTGATAACATCATATTTGGTTGAATTGGAACTTGTTCTTGTTTATTGTTTTGGTTGATCATTGTTGAGTCTAATGTCGAAATATTCTTAACAATGGTTAGTTCCAATTCATTAATCGACAAATGATTTTGGTCTTGTACTTTGTGACGATTGTGCAAGAGAATTAATAAACATAACAAGTAAAGGTTTAATTTGGATTATGGCGAAAGGAATCTTTTGAATATGTGTTCTCATTATCTTTCAAGTAAATGGAACTTTACAAATTAATAACATCAAAGTCTATGGCGAAAGGGATTCTTTGTTGTTGTTGGTATAAGGCTCATGACATGACCACTTGATTGAGGCTTATGCACATTTGATTTATAAAACACTAAACTATTATTATAGGTTCTATCTTTGATAATATGTTTTCCAAACTAAACATCCTAATATCCTTGTGATCATTTGTCTAAACATGTATGTTCTTTGTGTGCTTTTCTTAGTGGTTTGATCCGTGACAATCATAACCACGACCTTGATCGTGCTTGTTCTTATATTGCTTTTCTTGTTGGTTTGATATGTGACAATCATAACCATCAACTTGTTACTTGCTTAAACAAACAAACGACACTTGTAGTGCAACCAAGTCTCTTGGGACGACCTTGATTTACCATATACTATACTACAACTTGACTAGGGTATACTTGCCCGAATGTGTTCCTAGTTAACCGGGTAATTCATGTTTACAAATTTAAAACCTCGTGCGAACGCATCAAGTTTTTGGCGCCGCTGCCGGGGACTTGCGTTTGTATTCTTGTGTTTGTTTGCTTTTTGAATTGATTGCTCTTGATGTTTGCTCATGATGTTTGCTTGAATGCTTGTCTTTTTCTTAAAATCTCTCATTTTTTCATAATTGCTCAATTGATCTTGGCATCAAAATCAAGTTTTTGATGTTGGGATTTCGTTTCATGTGTTCTAAAATGCTCATTCAATGATTGCTTTCTAAGTGTGCTCGAAAATCGTTTGCGAAAAAACCACCAAAACCACCCAGATCACTCTAACCGAATCGGTTGGCACTCAACGGATCGGTTGGAAACCTCATACTAATAAAACCACTACAACCGATCGGTCACTACCGTAACCGGATCCGGTTGTGTGTTAAAAAAAAAAAAAAAAAAAAAAAAATCCATTTGTGTGTTTCTTGTTTCTTGTGTTCTATGTTTTATATGTTATATGATCTCTTGCATGTCTCTATGTTATTTGTTTTGTTATTTTTATATTAGTTTCATTATTAATTTTGAATAAGGCTATCTTATTTAGATTCTCTTGTTTGATTTGTGTTACGTAACTAATTGTGTGTGCTTGCATCTATGTGATTGTCATTTTTTCTGTGATCGTACGTTAATTTGTTTTAAGTGTCGTGTTATGTTTTTGGTCATCTTCTAGTTTATGTGTTTAGTTTAGTTGTGTTTATTTTTGTGTTCGTAACCTTTTGTGTCCTTGTTTCATTTTATCAATAAAAGTTTTGAAATAAAACTAGTTCTCTAAAAAAATATACATAAAAAAAATATAAAAAAAAATAATAATTTAGAAAAACTCCTCCGACCGATCAGTCACAACCCGTAACCGGTTCGGTTGGAAGGATTGGTCACAGTTTGGTTCATTCAACCGATCGGTCACTCCCGTAACGGATCGGTTGGACTAATCTATTAAAAAAAAAAAAAAAAAAAAAAAAATTAGTTTTCAATTTTTGTTTTGTGTGTTTGTGTTTAGATTAAATAAGTTTAAATGTCTTTTGTTTTGCAAGAGTATCATTTCTTTTATTTGGTTTTGCATTTTAAATTTTGTCAATTTGGTACATTGTAAATAAATAAGTACATGTGTTTTAAAATAAATGTGTTTTGAACTTTGTGGGTATGTTCACGGAAACCCTCACGAGACTATAACTCGTCCACTCGGACCACAGAGGGTTTAAAACTTGTTGCATCGCTAAATGCAACCGTGATGCCTCTGAAAGTGAGTTTAGAATTTTACGTGTTTTTGTAGTTTAGTTTATTTTGCGATTTAATAAAGCTCTTGGAGGAAGGATTGGTTGGATCGTGAACCTTACACTCTTGATTGGACATGTTTGGAAGATAAATCGATTGATCTCATACGCTTATGCTAGCGTTTGCTTAGCATATTATCATTTGGAGTTCGATCGCGATTTCTTTGGCCCGGGAGGTTTCGTTTCACTTAGATTTATTATTTCATTTTCCCTATCTTACATGCTTTGAAGTTTATTTTGCAAATTGAGGATAATGCTTAACTTAAGTGGGGGGGGAAATATTATTGTGAGAAGCGAAACTCGTTTTCAATTTCCAAATGTTTGGGCCAATTTTTAAATTTTGTGAACTTGTTTGCCCTTGTGATCTAGTTGTTTTCACGTATAGGATAATATATTAGAATAATGGATCAACCCATGGTGAAATCGGTAATTTTGAAAAACTTGAGATGTGTCGATTAATATTGCAATCCATTCGGGATCGATGACATTTGCTAGCACGGTTTATAGCCCTTTCCACTAAATTGTGAGGATTTGAGCCTATTTCTTATATAGCATACATCTTTTATGCTTGGATTTTTTGCTATGAGTGTCTGGGGTGATTTTATTTATTCTAGAACTTGTACTTGTAAATCATTACCAGACCGTAGTGAGATCACATTCGTGTGATATAAGTGTATTCGCGTGATAAAGAGGTACCTTAGGAATAAAACCAAATGGCCTTCCATTTACATCTAATGATATATTAGCTAACCACATCGGTTAGTTAACCACCCCCATATGGACCCATTTGTTAGCGCTCATCTTTAGCGCTAGATACCCTTAGTACACCCTCCGAGCCATCCCATTCTTTTTGTTATATCCAGAAAAATACAAAAATATTTTACACTTTAAACCTTAGCCTACCCCTTGTCAATGTCTAAATGGTTGGTTGCTAGTTGCTTGGTTGTTGGATTGTTTTTGATGATTATGAGTTAGCCGCACTTTGCCATTCGTGTGTGCCATTCCGACAAAGACGAAGAGTGCACCTTCTTATTTGTATTTTTGTGGTGATGCTTATCTGAAGTGTGGGGAGATGTGATGTATGAAGAAGAAGTGTTGAAAAAAAAGAATAAGTCATCGAAAAATAAAGAAAAATATATATATATATATATATATATATATATATATATATATATATGTGATGACAAAGATGAAGTATGTTTGAGATATAGATTAGCAAATGTGCTAAGACGTGATTTATATATTTGGTGATCGATATGTGAAGAGAAGTTAGTAACTATAATCATTTTCGGGTTTGCGGTTTGTTCAGTGACTAGCAACATGGGTATTAGACTTGACTTTTATTTTCTTTAACACCAATTTCATACAATAATCCCATGCCTTATCCATACCCTTTATTTACCCTAAGCCTATCGTTATAACCTGAATAAAGCCCTTTTAGATGTTTACACTTGGTGCTTCACATACGTCGGTGGAGTTTTGTTTCTTGTACAAGCCTATGGTAATATTTAGATCATGGTGAGCAAATATGAGTGTAATATTCCTTAATACTATCCATCACTAAATAAATTGAGTGTTGAGTGAATTATACATCCGTTCCTTTTCGTGAGGTGCTTAGCCATGTTATCAAGCGAGAGAATCCATGGGGTATTGTCAAACATCTCAGTTTTTCACCTCTAAAAGCTTAAAATGATGAATCTTATCTCGTACTTGTACTTGGTAGATTTGCATCACATTTTTCTAATCATATTTCATGCACCATGTGGGATTTATTTTTCTTATTTCTAGATTTGCTTGAGGGCAAGCAAAACCTTAAGTGTGGGGAGTTTAGCTCATTTTTCGCTTATTTTATATTTCTTAAAAAAAAAAAAAAAAAAAAAAAAAAAAAGCCAAAAATATTTTATTATTTTCTTTTTGTTTTGTCATTTAGGTATGTAGTTTGATTTTTCTTTTCTTAGATTTGCTTGAGGACAAGCAAAGTTTAAGTGTGGGGAATTTGATAACGCTCAAATGTGCATGTTTTTAGTAGCGTTATCCGTGCTTTTATGTATGTTATTTGGTTATAATCATATGCTTTTAATGCTTAATCGTACAAAAGTCGTTTGCTAGTTCATTTGTAGCCAAGTACAGGAAAGTGGAGAAAAGGCGGAAAAAGTAGTAAAATCGAAGATTTCTCCATATCGAAGAATTCCGACCAAAGAAAGACTTGCGGAGTATATTCGAGATGGTAAAGTCATCAAGTTAGTGGTCCAAAGACTCAAGAATAAAGTTCAAGAAGGAAGCGAAAGAAATGAAGAAAAGAAGCTTAAATGAAGAAATATTGGAAGCCTCATTGTTCGACACACCTTCACCATTTTGGCCATAACTTTTGCATACGGACTTCGTTTGACCTCCGTTCATGACCACGGAAAGCTAAGAGAAAGATCTACAAATTTGGCTTTTGACCTTTTCTGTCAGAAAGTCGCAACCGGATCGGTTGGGGACCAACCGAATCGGTTACTCCATCTTGACTTCTCCAAGTTATTTTAATGCATCCTTAAGTGCCATTAAGCCTCAAGTCCGATCATATGGCTCTAATAACTCCTAAACCTGCTACTTTATGACACTTTGTGCCCAAGAAACTTACTTGGTGGCTAAGGGTGGCTTCTACCTATAAATAAGACCATTTTTGGTTAGTTTTGTGTGTGTAATTTTGCCTCCACCCTTAAGGACGAATTTCCACCAATTAATCTCTCCCAAAGACCACAAACCTCGCCATTTCGAAGTATGCTTGGTTAGAAGTTGTAGTTGATTGGAGGCTTGAAGGAGTGCTATAATCCTTCACCATTGCCTAATGTAATCTTACTTTGGGTAAATCCTTGTTACTTTTATGATGTTGAATGCTATAATTCATGTTTGGTTCTTTGGTTGTGTTGATTATGTGATACTTGTTTATTTCATATGAGAACTTGTGATAAAAGGATGTTTGGATAATTGTAGTGTTTGTTTGGAATATGTTGATAACATCATATTTGGTTGAATTGGAACTTGTTCTTGTTTATTGTTTTGGTTGATCATTGTTGAGTCTAATGTCGAAATATTCTTAACAATGGTTAGTTCCAATTCATTAATCGACAAATGATTTTGGTCTTGTACTTTGTGACGATTGTGCAAGAGAATTAATAAACATAACAAGTAAAGGTTTAATTTGGATTATGGCGAAAGGAATCTTTTGAATATGTGTTCTCATTATCTTTCAAGTAAATGGAACTTTACAAATTAATAACATCAAAGTCTATGGCGAAAGGATTCTTTGTTGTTGTTGGTATAAGGCTCATGACATGACCACTTGATTGAGGCTTATGCACATTTGATTTATAAAACACTAAACTATTATTATAGGTTCTATCTTTGATAATATGTTTTCCAAACTAAACATCCTAATATCCTTGTGATCATTTGTCTAAACATGTATGTTCTTTGTGTGCTTTTCTTAGTGGTTTGATCCGTGACAATCATAACCACGACCTTGATCGTGCTTGTTCTTATATTGCTTTTCTTGTTGGTTTGATATGTGACAATCATAACCATCAACTTGTTACTTGCTTAAACAAACAAACGACACTTGTAGTGCAACCAAGTCTCTTGGGACGACCTTGATTTACCATATACTATACTACAACTTGACTAGGGTATACTTGCCCGAATGTGTTCCTAGTTAACCGGGTAATTCATGTTTACAAATTTAAAACCTCGTGCGAACGCATCAATCCCTTACAATGGGGATTCACTCGTCAACCAAGAATAAGAGGGAAGAAAAGAAGAAGTTTGGCCTTCTAATGAAATCAAGTGTACCAAAGGATGAATACATGGGGATGTATTTATAGCCTTATGGTAGATGTCAAGTTTACTTTGGTTTCCGATGTGGGATTCCATAGTTTCGGCCAAAAACAAGCCCAAAAGAGGGTTCTTAAAACCGTCTCTTGGCTTGTTTACTTTTCTTCATATCCCATTGACATTTAACAACCAATAGACAAACCCAAGCTGAACATATAAGAAGCATTGGTTTCCATTACATTTTACATCCATGTCAATGCTACACTTTTACTGTTATAAAGGTAACTACTTGAAGTGCCAATACACTTTTACTGTTACAGTGTGCATACTAGACTACACAAAGTATATTTAGACAATAGAATATGGATAATGGTAGTTGCCACAAAACGATTGTTAAATACTATATTGATGTAATTACTATATATATATAATTTACCGTCACAAAACGGCGATCACCCCTGTCGTTTGGGGCTGCCTTTTTTTTTCTTTAGCCCACCTGCTAGACCCATCTTCCTTCTCCTGGCCTGCTATCGACATACGTGACCCGAGAACAGCCGTAGGTAATCAATGGTTCAATTATTAATCAATGGTTCAATTATTGGCTTCATCTCCGTTCTATCTTTTTCAGCCTGAGCTTTTAATTTATCCGCCGTAGGTAATCAATGGTTCAATTATTGGCTTTTGTTGTTGGCTTTTTTGTGGTATGTGTTTGCGTAGGTTTTTTTGTTTTTGTTATGTTGTTAATAAATTAATTGTTGAAACACCAAAACAAATGAGACTAAAATGTGCCACAACATTTGTTTTTGTGTTTGTAGAGTGGCGCAGATGAGAAGTACTAAACTTCATAATGGTTTCTTTGGGATGGGTTTGAGCGTGATGAGATGACGGTTGTCAGTGTTCTTAGGGCGTGTTGGGATATTGATTGGTATGTATGGGAAATGTAGGGATTTGGTGTCGGCTAGGAGGGTTTTTGATAAACGAAGTCGTTCGGCCGCTCAAGGTAAGTGGACTCATTAGTTTTTATGTTGTTAGACTGATGCATACGGGATACGATGGATGTTTTAAGTTATTATAATTGTTACTGAATTGCATGTGTTAACGCAGGGAATGCAACTATTATAATCAACTGAAGGTATGTTAATCAGTCCTTCCGTGCAATATTGGTTTATTGGATTTGTTACTTTTCATTGTTTTCCTGAGTTTGGTTACTGGTATGTTGCTGCAGTTATAAGCCGCTAAAAGTGACAAAAAAAAGGCTTTCCAACTGCGGGTATAGTTATTCGTGTAACTGTCTCGGCTGCAAGGTCTGTTGTATCGACATTGTCACACATAGGTGGTAAACGGTCTCATGGACACAGTTGGAGTGGGGTTGGGTTGTGGAAGTGATGCTGCTCATCTTTAGATAATGGGCTATGACCCTTAGGTGTATTACTGTCGTAGAGGCGCGCTTGAATCCATGGGTGCTGGATTGGCCATGGCACCAGGGTATATTCAAGGAACCTTTGCTGCCATTCACAGCAGGTTTGATGCTTATATCGTCCTTTCTTAGACAATGATATTGAACTCTTAAGATATTAGGATGTTGATGTTGCTACTATTCAACGCACCAATGATGCCGAACCTCCTCCTAAAGAACGGCACATCAGAAATAAGTACTTTTTGTTTTCTCTTTTCTATAATAATTTTACTTAATTAACTGATTTATACAGAGGAAATAATTATTGTAGAGATATTGGGTTAACTTGGGTGCAACAGGTTTATAATACATCCATCATGATCAAGATGAGAGAATAAACCATAATGGGTGAAAAGGTATTTCATTAGAATATGAGTGTTCGTTTTTTTTTTTTTTTTTTTTTTTTTTTGCAGCTAAATGCAACAGATTGTTAGAATGGCTATGATCCGCATCATAGCCGCATCGTATTGTAAAATACATAACATTCTTAGAACATCATACAAATATTATACGCCGTGGAGTGTGGGTGGTGATTTGCGTGGAGATGATGTGCACACACAATCGCCGTGCAGAGGCGAGTTACCTTATACATTCAAACATACCTGAATAGGCGCATCGTAAGTATCATACATTTTCCTTTCTTTTAAGCAATATACGGGATGGAAGTTAACTTATTCTAATACCCCTATCGTTGTTATTGTAGACATTCGTTGCACCTTTTGTTCATGTGGTATGATCTTCGACCCATATCTGAGGTCAGGCCATCTAAATATCAGACTTTTTTCGTTCCATAGGTTTGGTGTGATACATGCTGATAAGAACGAATTAACAATGGTACGTTTGTCGTTCAAAAATTTTGCACACCAGTTTACTTAAGTTAATAATAGGTATATATTGATGTAATATTGTTTGCGGAATTAGTGTCTGACTTAGAGAAAGTGAACGACTAGGAGTAGATTTTGCGTGATTTCAAATTACACAGTCACCCTCATCTGTACCGGCACAGAAACATTGGTTGTACGTGATATGTTTTTTGTTATAGGAATTTATTCGGTACAATACTTAAGTTCAATTTAGGTTTTGTTTACTTGAACAGATTACTGAAATAGTTGTTGTTATTGCAGAAGAAAAAGGATGTTACATGGGTTATTTCTAATATTATGGTAAATTTTGTGAATTATATTGTTATGTAACCTTATGAAAAATGAAGTCCTAAATTTGTTTTTGGGTCTTTACAGGAATTGAGTGTGTATATGAGATTATGGGATCGCGGTGTTTGGAAGAGCTAATGAAATGGTCATTGAGAATATGATCATAATGTGGCAGCGCAATGCCTGGACGAATAGTATAAACGGTTAGTATGCAACTTGATTTGTTTGCAGCTATGGCGATATAAAGTACACACCAGATGTGCACCCATTTTTTTAAGGCTCCCACTAAAGATGCAAATGTATTAAATATTTGTTCTTAAAAGATAGTTTCTCTAGCCTTTGTACGCCTTTTTTTTTTTTTTTTTTAATAATGCGAAGGTGAACGTTGAAAAGGCATTGGATTTTTTTTCTAAACCAAGTAGTTTCTAGAAAGATCTTCCAGTCATATTGCCACAGGTAGATATAATGCAAAAAAATAACCCCGACAGGAAGCTTCAGTTAGTCGAGGATAGTAAAGAAGTGTAAGTTAACAAAAAGCGAAAGTTTATTTGTATTATTTATGGCCCGTTGGTTTAAAAATGTGAGATTAATCATGTTATGACCATTATTTTGTCTTTAAATTTTACAGGTGATACCGTGTCACGAACAAAGGTAGTGATGTCAGTCAGCTGAATAGCTGTAGCGGTACATACGAAGCTTTAACCAGCTGCTGGCAGAAAACACGGTATCTATAGGTTTTAAGTCATACAAGGGGTGCAAAAGTTAAGGTTGAACAAGACCGTGGACATTGAAAACGTGATGGTCAGTGTAACGTTACTATGCTACGAGAATGAATTGTTCTTTGAAACTGGATTTTCGGTAATATATTTTCTGTCTTCTTACTGGTAGTGCTTAAGTTTGAGCACAACGATAGGAAATGATGCAATTCTGGCCTTTCTTATGAGTGGCAGGTATACACGTGCGTGTTAATTTTCTAATCTATTTTAGTCAGGTTAGGCACTATTTTGTATTCGTTCTGTTAAAAGTAATATTGATGTTATTTTGGTTGAACAATACTCCAGGTGGCTGTAACGGTATGTCTAAAATACTCCAGGTGGCCGTGTATTCATCTTAATGACAGATTACGGAACAATCGCGTAGCGCAAAAGGGATTCATCGCATTGGTGACCTTTCGGGTTCTCGCACGTATCGTACCTTTGTTAGACCTGTAAGTTGAGCAGCAAATATGTTTAGAGAATGTACTTACGTAAAATTTGATGTCTTCTTGATGGAATTTATATGGGTTTTTTATCCTTTGTTGTTTACTGTTCATATATATGGGGTTTTGATTATCTGATATGCTGATGTTTTTAATTCTGTAGGGAAATAAGAACGGGATCTTTTTTAGGTCAGTTAGTGATACGTCCGAAAATAGGGAAACCTTTGGGGCTGAAATGAGGGAGTTTAAGGTGATGAAACTGGAGCTACTCCTTATATTTAGTTGTTGAATAAATTAGAAATCACAAATAAAATAGAATTTACCTTCTTTTATTTAAACTTTTCGTGTTCTTATCACTACTAGAAAATGACTTTCAGCGACAGATTTTCTGACGGATATTTATCCGTCGCTAATTACCGACCATATTCCATCAAAACAGCGACGACTGTGCTCTTCCGACTGACTTGTGACGGATTTCCAAGAGATTCGACTGTTGTCGGAAATCCGTCAGTAATTTACATAACTTACCGTCGAATTTCCGACGCCATTCCGACATCCATGTTTATTCGTCTCTAATCCGTTGGAAATGTTTTAATTCCTAATGATTTTTTGTGTTTTAATATTTCCGTCGGAAATCCGTCGGAAAAAATAATATTTCCGACAGATTTCTGACGGAAATATTAAAATTTACCGAGGGAAGGTGTTCCAGCCAATTCACAATATTAAACTATGTTGCCTCGTGTTTCAAGTCAACTATGTTTACCCTTAACCATTTTCCCGTTGATTACACTATCCAATATAATTTCTTTTGTTTCTAAGCTTATATTGTATGTGCCCTCAACACATAACAAGCTTGTAAAACCATTAAGTAAATGTTGTTAATACTAATGTATTCAATCAAATCAACTTACGAGTACTAGTTATAATGTAATAGTGTTAAACCGCTTTCTATTTGCTCTAAATTTGCTAATTGTTATAATTTATATATTTTTTTGCAAATACAAAAATAAAAATAATAATAAAAAAAAAAAACTATTTTTTGCGACGACAAATGTCGTTGCAAAAGAGTTTTCGTAAAATTTTTGTATTTTTCGTTTTATTCGAATTTCCCACCGAAATAAAAATATCCCGGGCACCTTTTTGCGACGACATTGTCGTCGCAAAAGAGTTTTTCCAATTACTTTCCAAATTTTCTTTTTAACTGTGGGGCCCAATCCTTGTCGTCGCTAGTTTCGTCGCAAACTGTTTTTTACGACGGGGCTTTTGCGACGAAACTTTGGCGGCGACAATTTCGTCGCAAAATGTTTTTTGCTACGACTTTAGCGTTTATTGCGACGAAAAAACGTTTTTTCTTGTAGTGATTTCTTGAAACACATTTTATAAACACTTAGACTGTTAGATGAAAAAAAGGAACAATTACACTTTAGACGGGTCTATAACATAATCGAATGGAATCTCCTCATAAACTTCTTTACCTATTAGTGGGAATGGCCTTGGCCACTCAACTTTCACCCCATCTATTTTAGTTGTAAATCTGAGTGTTTAATAGATAGCTTGATGTGTGCTAGCTAGCATGAACATAAACTTCCTCCACGCTTCAAACTGATACTCTTGAAATCCTTGCTTCCATCTGCGACCAAGATTTAGAAAAGCTTATAATTAATTCGACTTCTATAGCTAATTAAACCGCAAAATATCAACAATCAAGAAAGGAGGCATTAATGTTGACCAACTGAAATTGATCCATAGACATGGGGTTATCATGCAATGAAAAGTTTTTTGTAGTAATTGTCATCAGGTTTAGAGAATTTGATTGTACATAACACTAATAACAGTGTTATGGGTCAATCCAAACCATTCCAACATGCCCATTCCAAAGCGTTATGAGAGTACAATGTTGACATCAGGTATAAACCAAAGAAGTGTATGATACCGTTGACGTGAAAAGCTGCCCCCGATAGATTCTGGAAGAAACTTCAATTGATTATTACAACTGCACTTTCAAAAGTTCAATTGAGTTCTAAAAACTCAATTCACTTGGAATTTGCTACAGGAAACCAGTTAATTACAACACATTGACATTTCATGTTTCAGCCAGGCAGGCAGAGAAGTTAACTGGTTGCCGGAGATAGGTGGTCACTCAAGTCTGGCCAATTGGCCCGCTGAACAAATAGTTATAAAACGTAACTAAGAAACCAACTATAATTTGAGTCATTAACGTTTCACAATTTTAACCATGTTGTAAGCAACACAATCACGGTTGTTACGACTTTTTAACCCATTAATCAACTAAGTTTGGAATGATATAAAAGAGAAGGGAAGGCTTCGTGGTGGAAGTAGGCCTTCGTCGATCATTTGAGACAAAGTGAACCATTACTCTAACAAAGGTGCTAGAGGTAGAGTACGACATCAATAGTAGTATTTTTTTTTAATAACAACAAACGTACACACATTCAAGGGCTGGATGCCTTATTCAATACAAAGAAGATGCATATTACATGAAACAAAAGGCGAGACACACAAAAAGAAAAAAGAAGCACAAGATCAAAGCATGCACAAGGCATACGTACAATAAGTTTTCCCATCTCTATCATCGATGGATAGATGATAGACTCAGACACACACATGTATATAGTCTTCATTTAGTATATGGGACTACCTCTGCTTTATAATGAATGCCATAGGAGTTGATGCCATTGAAAATGCCGTCATCCAATATAGTTTTAACCCATTCGCCTGTTGGAAGAAGATCACGCCGAACGTAAGAGAACGGAACATCGCAAACACCTCTTGTAGCCAACATCGTCACCAGTACTGTCGCTTTTGGTGGAACAGTAACAGTGTAACTCGTATCTCTTTCCAGCTCATTTGTTACGGAGCCTCCCCACTCATGCGTATACCCAAATTCTGTTGACAGCTCGACTTCCGAACTCGCAATAAATGGTACAAAAGTGACTTCGAATGTCACCTTTACGCCAAAGCTTATTGACACGCTGTTATTCCAGCTAGTGGTCCTGGAATCTTTTGCGTGAAAATTGAGGGTCATTGTGTTGTCGGTTGTCAAGTTGTTGGTTCCATATTCTTTGTCGAGTTCTATGATTTGCTCATCATAAATTCTTGCGTCAGAGAGCCGGTATTCGAGTTCTGAGATCTCTCTTTGAAGTACAACCTCCTCAACGATCAGCCTTGTCTCTTTTGACAAAGTAGGATAATTCGCGCATAACAAGTTATCGTTACCGTATGCACCGCAGAATTGGTTGTTGCCCAAATTGCGAAGGGCAACGACATTGTCTTTAATTTGGACAAAGGAAAATAAGGTGTCACTAGAGCCATCATCTAATTGATTCCATATCCAGTTATCTGATAAACGTCTCCAGAGTAAGATTTCGTAAAACTCCTTTATGCGATAGTTTCCATCAGCAGTGGTGACGAGCTCGTTGGCCACTCGTTGATCTCCGATATCCAATCCGGACTGGAACTGCAGCTTGAAGATGACCCTGGAGAGGTAATCGCCATTTAGGTCTTGAGATCTGAACGCGACATGAGAGGGTAGTACCAGCACACTATTATTATCCCTTAAAATAAAAGAGGATCCAATAGCGGATAGGAGTACGCCTTGATGGGTGTCATCATCAGGGCTTAACGAGTGGGTCATGGAGATCCCAGTCCCAACGTGGCGTAAGCGGACACTTTGATCATCATCATCATCTGCCAAGGAATGAGGCTCGAACAGGGTGCATGGGGCTTTTGATTTGTCTTCCTCGGGTTTCTTGGCGGATGCAACAATCCAAGAATTCGACTCAATACCAAATACTTATTATTGTACAACGACCTTATGTGAAACAGCCGGCCATCTCCAGTTTTGGCTGGCTCCGCTGCGAACTTAGCTCGTGGACTCCATATTTGTTCTTGATCGAATTTCAAGAACCCTGATGGTAGGGTAGCTGGGATATTCTCCGTTACGCTCAAGTATTTACCTCCGGATTGTAGCATGAAAAAACTTGGAAGTACCATGGCAGGCAATATATGGTTTAATAGAGTGTGTATGTGCTTTCTTTTCTATATTGATTGATGGGTTTGATATGCTTATGATAAATACCAGCCCCATCATCCCTTATGATCAATTATGATCAATTATGTCGACCGGGGTAAAACACATTGTTCACATGCTCGATGATTCACATTTAACCACCAATACTGGACCATTGTTTTTCTTAATTTGTTTTATATACACTAGGACCACCAATAATGGACCATTCTTTTTAGAATACATGCATTTTTTTAATGTGTAATTAGCGTATTGTTAGAAACTTGGATACGTTAACAAAATATCTGCTAAGAAATAATCTTGGTTACATTAACGAATATCTGGTACTTAACTCATCGCAAACAAAAGGGAACTTAAACTGTAAATCACTCGAGACATTCCATTTGTGATTTAAAACTTATTAATTTGTTTTGATTTCGTCAATTCAATATATATGTATAACAGTATATTCACGACCCAAGACATTAAACCATAAACATATGAGGACTAATGGAAACTCAACGAATCTATCAGAAAGAAAACAACGAACATGAACAATACTTTCAAAATTTGTTTCATTTCCATTAATCAAATAAAATTTGCAAAATCGTCAAAAGATGAGCTCCCAAACTAAAACTCAATAATCCAAGATTCAATCATCTAATGAAACAAAAGAACCTAACCCAAAATCCAATGTCAAAAATTTCTCATAACGAGGGCAACTAATCAGGAGCGCAAATTCCTATCCTTGTGTCGGATTAAACCTACTAGTAGTCGTAGACTCCAATTCCGAGTCCACCTCGTATTCTTCCTCATCTTCTTCTTCCTCCTCTTCTTCCGCACTTATCCATCCGTTCTTATTTCCTTCGCGCTGCGGTAATAAGCGGCTAGCAAAATCGTTTCTCCGATTCCTTTCCTCCTCTTCCAGCACGGTCCACGAAAGCATACAAATCGCGATTCCTAGTCAAACTTACTCCTCCATCTTCAACGAACTTTGGACATCTATCATGATACTTAGTGGTGAAACCTTGGTTGTCAACAACCTTAGTTTCGTACTCTCTACTACTTTCCGTCCACGTCCTTGAAGGTCGACTTCTCTCGATCGTGCATGGCCACATATAGGCCGGAACTCGTATCCTCTTGTTGGTCCGCTTCACTCTGCCAAACCTCTTGCGGCCTTTAGCAATAACAACGGCCCACTCGTCTCCTCCTTAGGTTGTCTAGCGGGTTCTTGATTGCTCTATCGGGTGAACTAGGCGACGAGGATCACCATCTAAAAGGACAATCAACTATTAGCAAAGTCTAAATGCGATAGGGGCCGCAAGGAAAGTATGCGGAAGGAAATCCTAAATCTACCCAATCCCCACGGTCATAGCCTAAGCTCTAAGGGTCCTAAAACCTAGTCTCGATACCATAAATGTAACACCCCAGGCAGAGCAAGGGTAAAGATATCTGTCTGGTTTCATATCGAACTTTAAATACTATACAATAGTGAAAACCTTACAAAAATACTCGAAGAAAACATAAATAACTAAACTTCAAAATAAATCTAAGATCTCTATAATCGAATCTTGATCTCGTCTCTACTCTCAAACCGGATCGGCTATCCCATAAGCTCATCTTGAATACTTAAAATACACGCAGGGAAAAGAAAATGCTTGAGCTTACAAAGCTCGGTGAGCAGATATAACGAAACAAAAGCTAAACAAAACAAAATATACAAATAACGAAATCAAAATAAAATGGTAATGAGGAAATCTTTTAGGATTCTGCAGAGCACAAATATACAGAAATCCAAATAACCACATAACAATTTAAAACATCTCGTAGCACACTAATGACACAAATACAACCACATCAGAACAACCAAACAATCAACATATCTAGAATAAATAGATTACATATAAACCAAACGAAAAGTATAAGGCTGACGGAAACACTTTCTAGAAAAATAAACACAGCATTCAACAAATTAATTAACCTTCACTTAACACACTTAAATCAATATAGCAGCAGCGGAAATAGCAGTCCAAAACATGGCAGTCTGACAAACAAATAGGAACATAGTAGACAAACTATAATTAAATAGACCAAACAAAACCTAGCATAACCATTAGCAATTATCAAAACAACTATCATAAACCAAACCAGTTCTCAAATCAAATCCTAACATCAGCAGAGTTAAAACATGGCAGTTCACATAAGCAATAAACACTAATGTATAAGCAAAGTTCACAAAATTAACTGAACAAATTATACATACTAAACTTATAGAATACTCACTTTCACACCAACACGTTCATCCCACAGTTCAACGAATTCACATAACGAGAAACTAACATGACATCAGATAACAGCATGCAAATCACATTTAAACATATTAATCATAACCTAGCATTGTAAACGAATCACATAAACATACAAAAGCATACACATATATAAGAACATATAATAAACCCAGCACATAATCATAAACATTGGAACATACCGAATCATAATCAGAATACCTAACATGGAAACAACAATTTAGGATTTAGTTAACTACCACGAGCCCAAAACATATCATATCAAAAACATCATGACTATATAGAAACAATCTCAAAATAATCCGGAGTAGCTAACTCCCAGAGTTTTATGAAGATGCGTATTGCACACGACATCATTCATCTAAACAAATCATATCGGACAACTGATCAGATCTAGGATGCATCCATACGCCCCACAAACATATATTGGTAATATAATATAAACTAGAGCTCATAACAAATAATAGATAAGAGACGTGGCAGAACTTCACTTTACTGCCCTAGAGTCATGTCAGAGGTGCATCACTGACACGGACATGGAACCCCCACGACTAGGTATTATTTGGCTCGGGTGTCAAACTAACTTAGGTCAAACCAAATTTCAATTATGACACACGTCTTAATCAAACACAAGGTTCAGCAAAGAACATACCAATAACTCATATCATAAGGTTCATATTCAAATATAGTAAGGTCCAACAATTACACATATCAAAGTCTTCCTAACGTAAAGTTCAAATCAAGTATCGCATGATTCAATAAAACATAAGTTTAGATAAGCAACAGGTCAAACAATCAGAAAAGGGTTCATAGCAATGGCATTGGAAACCCTAATAAGTAAAACGGAAAACTAACGAAAAGAACATCTTAAGGAACCTTTACTAAGAAGGTCAGAATATCTGTACCTTAAAGCAAATGAGAGGAAAGCAAACGAATGTAGGAATACGAAGATGTAACGTCGCGTCTCCTTCAACGAATCTACACGGATTATGATTTATTTAATACTTATTAGCATCATTAATGTTATAACGGATTTATCTCATTAATATTCTTAGAGTTGTCAGAATATACTCATTTTAGTGACAGAAGGAATTTCAACATTTTAAAGTATAAATCATTTATTAGCCAACCCTAAGATTTGGAAATGACAATTAGTAAACTTAAAGGCTTAATACAATAATTATCTTATTTGAGGACTTATATGATCACTCTTCAAAGTATAGGGTTTACAAATGTCAAGAATGGTTTTTAGGACTCTCTTTCAAAATAGTTTACACAAGCCTTGATAACTTACATGAAATAAACAATTTGCACATTTAGCTTTTAACCCCAATCAACTTCCTATTTAGGTACTAGGGTTTTCATAATCTTTAATATTACTTAATCGCATTAAATTCACATGTTACTTCTTTAATGATTTCCACTTTGACCCGAGCGTAAATGATAACAAACCGAAGTTATCTCAAAACTCATGCATGTCTCTACAAAATCAACTCACACTTGTCAAACCCATAATTACCCAGAATTACACATTACACCTTTGACATTTTTAATTTCACGGTCTAACCTTATATTATCAGATTTTACCCTTTTAGCCCAAAAGTTTTAGAATTTACAAAACGTACCCTTTTAAATTTAATAACAATTCAAATGGCCCTCTAAGTATCCAAAATTACACGTTTAACCCCCACATTTATTTTATACGTTTAGTACATGTATTTTACTGTTTACAAAAACAACCCTTAAGTTTCATAATTTACAAAACCAACCCAAAACTTTTATTAAAAACCGAAATATGCATAATTCAAGTACAAACCCTAAACCTAGGTTTAACCCATCATTAGCTCATCATTATTACTTCATTAATTACCCTTAATGATAACAAGCAAACCCTAGTTCATGTAAACCCTAATCATCCCATTTTATTTTCTTTTCTTTTTCATGCTTTATCGAACAATAAAACTCAAGACAATTCACACAAGCTTCGAATTCACAATTATGTATTTTATTCAGGTCGTATAACATGTAAGAGCTTCTATAAAAATCAAATCATTGTCCTAAAAATTATTATAAGCTCATTCGCTATTTAGTACGTTTTTAGGGTTTTTAATCCCAAAACAATTTCGTGCGACCTGTTAATTATGCATGACCAATTTTTACAGGTTCTATATGACTTGTAGGACTGAAAGTAACATTAGAAACATACCCTTGATGATATTTGGGCGTTAGAACAAAGGAAACCAAAACTTCTACTCGGCGAAACCCTAATCGACCAAGAAACTAGCCACGATCAAACCAGCACCTTAGGACCTCGAACTAGATTTTTAACACCTTCTTCACCTTCACACTCGTCCAAGAAAAATAGTTTTAGGCCTTGGAAACGTAATGTCGAATTTTTTAGGGTTTTAGAGTCGGTTTAGGTATAATCGAGTATTAGGGATAGAATGAACCGTATAATATGTATTTATATGATTTTCTAATTTTCTTGTGGGCTTAATATTGTAATGGACTTTTAATAAATGGAATCTAAATTTTATAAATTTGTATTGGGCTTTTATTAATTTAATTCTTTTATAAAACTAAATAATTACATTCGGTTATTATAAAAACACAAAACTGATTTTATAAAATTATAAACTATAAAAATAATCTTTGCAAGGTCATTAAGATTTATTTGGATCCTAAATGATATTTCTTATAAAGTTTCTGAATTTACATAGCTTATTTGGTATCTTTTAAATCAATTTTTCATACTTTTGATCATAGGGGTATTTTGGTCTTTTTTGTGAATTTTAGAAATTCAGGTATTACAACTTAATAATATAACTAGACTACGACTACGAGCAATCTAATGAATACATATACTTTAGGTGACCGACTCTTTAATGACTGAATTTTCTAATTCCTAACATCCACTTTAAAAATAAATAGTAGAAAGAACATCGAGCGTACATGTAAATTAACCGCTTGATCGTAGTATAACTCTAGCACCAAGTCGTAATTTCCAGTTGGCCCTTCAATTTTTCAATCCTTTAGTTACGAAACGTGGTGGCAAGGCAGCACCGATGCTTTCCAGCATATATAGGAAGATCCTCAAGATCGATGAAGCTTCTTTAAACATCACAATTCCTAGTCAGTTGAGTTGTTGTCTGCAACTTCTCGCAATACTTGACGTCCATGTTCTCAATGTTTGCTGGAGGCAAACTCGAAGAGCTTATGTTCAAAAGTGTTGGGCAACTTTCAACTTTGGGAGTTCTAATATTGAGCAAGTGACTGGTATTATCATCGGCGATTCATAACGTCTTTAAATTAGCTTTTGTGGATTCAAGGATTTGCTTCATTTTCGGACAATTCCATATTTTGAGAGTTTGTAAACACGAAAAGGAGATGCCGATTGTCTCTAATTCTGGTAGTTCCCAGAGCTATAAAACTTCCAAGTTTAGAAGTTTATCGTCACCTTCAAACATCGACACTACATTGTCGCAATATTTAGTTGGGTCATTTGCATATATATCCCTCCAAAGATGCAAAATTGCATATATATCCTTTGCATGCATAAAATCATTGTACTATGTGCATAAAAACTTGTAAGAAGGATATATATGGAATTATTCACCTTTGTAGGGATATATATGCAATTCCCCCTATTTAATTTGAAGAACTTTGTGCGATGTTTTTGAACAAGTTTAGGGACCAACGGTATCTTTTTTTTTTTAATATTTTATTATCATTTTAATCACCTTTCAGCAGTGAAAACTAAAACACAAAAAAAAAAGAATAAAACATGGACAACGTGACTATAGACTTTAGGCTATTGAGACCAAAATTAACGTTAACGTTAGTTTAATGAGTATACAAACTTGTAACACCTGCTTATTTTTGTTTCGAAATTAAAGTTTAAAGACACTTTGGAAAATCGGGAAAAAAAATATATATATATATAAATACTCTCATAGGGGTCGAGCTCTAATATTGCATTAAAATAGGGGTCAAACTCAAAATTACCCAAAAAGTATTATAAAGGTCTATTATGGGTTAGGTATTATTTATTTTTTCGTTTGGCTTCTTTTTCCTCTTTTCATCTGACATATCCATCGTTTCATCGTTCTATATTAAGGTTCTAAAGCCTTCATCATCATCATTAACAATTGTTATGGATAATAAGGTTTTAAAGCCTTCATCATCGTCAGGCCTGGATTGTGACATGTGCGGGATAGCCGACCGCACAAGATCTCTATTTTTTTAGAGGTCTCCAAATTTTAAAACTTAGGTATTAGCATAAAATCATTTTTAGAGGGTTTAGCATTGCTCACATAAGATTTAAAAGGGAAATGAAAGATTTTTGCAAAAGAAAAAATAAGCTCAAGCTTACTTATTAATGGAGGAAATAAAGCTGCGTTTTTTTGGAGAAGACAACCATAATAGTGGTGTGTGGGGCCACTGTTTTGATTTGTAGTATTTTACTTGTATTATTTTAATATAACAACCTTTGCCTTTATATTATGTTTCATTTTAACCCATGCAATGTTTTTGGTTCAAAACTCAAAGGAAGAAGCTTAAGCATTTAAACCTTCATAGAAATGAAAACACTATACTTTTAATTTGAAATATGCCTTGAAAAAAACTATTTTAGTTATGATGTATATATTACAAATAAATATGTGAATCATTAGTCTATCATACCTTAAAAAGCAAAATTGTAATATTGTGGAGTTTGAATGTCAATATGTAGAAAAAGAAAATGTATTAATTTAAACATTGAATAAGATTACTAAGTTGTTACTTGGTCAATTCCAATTAGTTATGTATAGTGAAACTATTGTTCGCTAATTTTTATAATTACTTCCATATACATTCTTGAAGGGGCTTATTTTGAAGTTATGGCACAGACCTCTAAATTCCATGAGACGGCCCTAATCATTGTATCTTCGTTTGGTAGGTTTGTTAAAATGTCCCCGAGACTTGATTTGAAGCATAGCTCAAAAAATATATTCACATCATGTGTCGGAATAGGGTAAAAAATTGTTGAAATTCTGACAACTCCGACGAATATTCCGACAATGAAATTGGACTTGGGCTTGGACACAATATCCGAAAATTATTTCTATTATTATAAATAATTAAGTGTTGGTTGATACACTTAATTATTTAGATCGATATTCATTATTACACTAGATTGCATCTATGTTTCTTATTCTTCAAGTGTACATTCGCACTTAGATGCATGCATGCTATGAAGCCATTTGCATTAGAATGCCAACCATTCTTGGTTAGGATTCCCTGTAGGCTCATTCAGAATGATTTCTTGAAGAGACACGTCACTATCCCGGACATCCATAACTAGCCGAGCATTAGGGTTTAAGATGGTGCCGTCAGCCATGAAAGTCCACCGCTATCCAAGATTTCCTGGCCATCTGATGTAAAGAGTGGGTCACTGTAGAGCCGAATAGTGCGGTCACCATAGAGTGCCCACTGTTGCCTACTACACATAAATACTTTTCTCTTATAGATTTGTTCCTGTAGATATATTGTCTTAGTCAAAAAATATTTCTTTATTTAGGTTGTGGGTGCTAAAAAATATCCGTATTCAGATATCTGAAAATTTGATAAAAAATTATTAAAAAGTTAGGTTTATGAAATGTCAGTTTTGCAACTCATATAAAAGTTTTCCAAAAATTATAGATATTTGGATATTCGGATATATAAAACTGTTATCCAAAATTTCAAATATCCGAATTGAAAAAAACTTAGCTAAAATAATGGGTCTAACATAGAACCATCATTGCGAATTTTGGATATCCATATTTGTAATATAACTAGTTATTGACAAGTCCCTTAAATTAACCACACATAATTCCTGACATACCAAAAGTCGTTGCAAGAAGAAGAAGTAAGCAAGCATGCTCACAATCACAAGAATAAGTACATCCTGCCATACCTAATAAACCACTTGGCATTGTTAGTTACGTATATGCCCAACAGGTCAAATATGTATTGCATTCTTTTACCTGTATGTAGGAGAATCATTCTGAAGCATAATAGGTAAGTTCATAACATCTTGGTTGCAAACCTCACAAGTTTTGTTGCCTTTTATGCTAAACCACTTTAAGCACATTCTTGGTGAGTTAGGGATAACTCTCCTTTGCAATTGAATTCCATCTTAATAGTATCTTTGGCACCCTCCTCAAGTTCAACCATACATATTCTGCAAACAACTTATTCTTGTTCGTCAGCCATGAAAGTCCACCGCTGATTTTTCGAGCCTTGGCATTTAAGGAGGATGATGCTATCTAAGATTTCCTGGCCATCTGATGTTACAGAGAGAGTGGGGTCATTGTAGAGCCGAATAGTGCGGTCACCATAGAGTGCCCACTGTTGTCTGCTAGGCTCATTGCTAATAACACAATTTGCTAGCCCAACAAGGGCATTGGCACCGTTGTCCTGCAAGCACATTCTACGAAACCCACTGATATAATTTATGATGGTTTGAGTATAGTTTCCAGCACTCCAAGCTTGCCTAGAAGAATCGCTATCCTCAGCTACCGTCAGCTCGGTCCTCCAAGCGGAGGCCCCAGCTGTTATGACAAGGCCTGATATAGGATTCATGATGGTACCAACATCATTAAGAATCCACTTGGTGGCTTCACGCACAGCTGTATTACAATTGAATATCATGATATTGTTTGCAGATGTATAACCATAGGTTGTCAAGCATTTTCCATTGGACCGGATGGTGCCATCAGATTTGAATGTCCAGAGCTGGGTAGGTTCCGCATGCCCACAAAATAATGGGATTCCCATCATTGTATACCTAACCTTTCACGTCCATGTATAGCAAATCCCTTCTGATGATATTTGTGGTCGGCTCACCAGTTGATGGACACTCCCCAACAGCAGCAACTGGAATTGCTTTAGGTTTGGGGTTACATGTGTACAACATTAGAGCCAGCGTTGCTTGCTGCAGGGCACTTGCTACATTGCCTATTTGGACGACTTGGTTTAACGCATTTCGAATTTCAATGATCCTAGAAAAGACTCCAGACACACCTGACCATTCGTTGGGCTCCGATAGAGCCGGCCAACTGTTCTCCAAGCTTATAGCCATGGCTTCTGGTATGAAGTTTTGATAATTATACGGATCCATGTTTTGTAGGACAAGTTGGTCAATGTACTTAAACCTTACTGCTTCTGCCACCAATTGAATGATCACCAACAACGCCTTTTTTTGAGATTGTCCATGATATAAATTATTGATGGCAACATTTAGGGCACCGTGTCCAAGTTGAGTTGTCTCTCTATTTCCAAGACTGTCACATCTGCCATCGAAACCTAACGGACTATGAGTATATTGTTTGCTGGGGAAAGCCTGAAATAATTCTTCTCTACTCAAAATGTCATTTAAATAGTGTAAAGTTGGGGGAAGATTATCGGCAACAATATAACCCATCACATAGACATTCACTGTGTCGATTATTACAATGATACGCTCATCCTCGTCATCGCCGATCTGAAGTTGAACCTGGATGAAACGTTCTTGAAGAGGGACATTCATGGGGGGCCGTGTTACCGGAATATCATGATCATCGGTTCCGACTACTAGTCGACTTTGTAGTTCTTTTATAAGCTTTCCATAGGCATCATTGTTGGGAGTGTATCCGTTGTTGTAATAGAAAATATTCTGTTAATACAAATATCATCATTAAACGTTATTTATATTTTATGATCTTTACCTAAGTTTTGTTAACGACAAAAATAAATTTCATTTTTGTAAAGTATAAAGCTTGTCAAGATTAATAGATATTAAAACAAGCTTTCCTTAAATAAAGTCTTATCAGTTAAGCATTTACATTATGACTAGTTATGTATTAAGGGCCCGTTTGGTTAGCATAAATGGGAATGAGACTATGACTTTCAAAGTCATAGTCGGTGTTTGTTTTGTTTTGTTTTGTGGGCCCGGTAATGAAATGGGTATATCATAGTCATAGATTCATTAAACACCAATTTGGTGTCTATGAAATCCTTTCTCGTGGGCCCCTCTTTTTCCACTACAAAATTCAAATATCTATACACTTTTCATACCATATTTTATCAACCAAACATAAACAATCGTAATGATACACTTTTTCATACCCATTGTCATTCCACATCATTCCAAATCCGATACCCATTGTCATTCCTAGCAACAAACCAAACGGGCAGTAATTAACTTTGATAACTTTCTAAATCATAACGTGCATCAAAAAATTTAGAACAAGTATGTTTTAGTTTCTTAAACACAACATTACATATGTATTTACCTTTAAAATATTAATTCTAAAAATAGAAAAAAAACATATTACATCATGGCTTGTATCACATTGAAATCTTGACAAGATTTCATAGAATATTTTGTTTAGATTTGGATTCTACATATCTTAAATGATCTTGGTTAGATTTGGTTGACTTTGTAAAGATCTTTGTAATCTTGCTGTCAGATCAGCGAAACCAAAACAATACAATCGAGGAACCCTTTTTTGGTTCTGTGATCCGTGAAAAACTGCTGTTCACTTGGCCTATAAATAGCAAGCCAACCCAAGTTGTTTTCTCATCCCTTCTTAGCATAAACACATACATTCTCTCTCACAGTTACTTCTAACTCAGTTTCATTTCATTCTAGTGATCCTCTTTTGTAGCAAAGAAGATCAAGGCATAATCAAGCTTCAACAAATAGTTGGAAGGCTTGTTTGTTTTGTTTTTGTATGATCTAGTCTTGTTCATACATCATTGTTGTACCAAACCATTTTGAACCTCTGAGTGTGAGTGGTTAGTATTTTAGTCCTCAAAATACATAAGTGTGTGAGAGTGGTTGTACCCTTGTAAAAGAACTCGACATCTAGCTTTGTGTCGGAAATATTGTGTAAGCGACGTGTAAAGGTTTTCTCCACCAGTTAAAGGAGCTTGTTGATTAGTGAAGATAACTCTCGAGTTAGAGACTCGGGGAGTGGAGTAGGGCAAGGAAAAAGAGTCCTTGTAGACCGAACCACTATAAAAAACTTGTCGTGGTTTGATTGTTTCTTTCCTTATTTACTCATTATATGTTGCTTGCATATTGTATCTTCGTCACTAACATATCTTTTATCAATATCAAT
This sequence comes from Chrysanthemum lavandulifolium, assembly GCA_022545495.1. NCBI lineage: Eukaryota > Viridiplantae > Streptophyta > Magnoliopsida > Asterales > Asteraceae > Chrysanthemum > Chrysanthemum lavandulifolium. Next base: position 40,535,363 of record CM040241.1, on the reverse strand, counting down.
TGATCTTACAATAAGTTTCAAAACAAAGATTTAAAAAGGTAAACTATTCAACCCCCTTCTAATTTTCCACAATTGGTATCAGAGCCTCGTTGCTCAAGAATTTCTAAAATATATTGTATTTTATTAATTTTAAACGATCCATGGAATCTGAAAACTTTTAAGAAGGGCAATCTATGCAAAGACCACCACTCTTTGAAACCAGTGGATTTATCTGTTGGAAAAACCATTTTGAAACATATGTAAAGTCAAAAGATATAGATCTTTGGTTTCTTATTATTAAAGGTGATTTTAATCCTACAACAAAAGATATTTCAAGTGATGAACAAAAGAAATTAATAGATGCAACATTATATTTTTAACTTCCAGCAGACATAATTGCATCATGAAGTGTTGCAATGCTTCAAGGAGTCTCTTCATACACTATATAAGGGACTTTTTGCAATTTGGAAGCTCAAATTGGATTTCCAGATTTATGTTTTTGTTAATTCAATCTCTAGTTTTCATTGTGATGAGTCAATAAAAGATGGAATATTCTATTATTCAGATATAACAGACACAAATGTATCTTAAATAGTTGCAATGGTTCTATGAGTCTATTCGTATACTATATAAGCATCTTTTTGCAATCTGGAAGCACTAATGAGATTTTCAATTTTTTTTGCTAATTCAATCTACAGGTTTTATAGTGATGATTCAATAAAAGATGCAACGTTCAAATTTTCAGTTCTAATAGACGTAACTGTATCTTTAAGATTGCAGTGGTTTAAGGAGTCTCTTCATACAATATATAAGGGACTTTTTGCAATCTGGAAGCTCTAACTGGAGTTTTAGAACTAATTTTTTTAATTCAATATCTAGATTTTATTGTAATGACTCAATAAAAGACGCAACATTTTTATTTTTCAGTTCTCACAGACATAACTGTATATTGAAGTGTTACAATGAGTCAAGGAGTCTCTTCATACATTATATAAGAGATGTTTTGCAATTTGGAAACTCAATCTGGGTTTCCAGAATTAATTTTTGTTACTTCAATCTCCAGATTTTATTGTGATGATTCAATAAAAGATGTAACGTTCTATTTTTCAGATCTAACAAATACGAATGTATCTTAAAGAGATGCAATAGTTTAAGGAGTCTCTTCATACATTATATATGGGATGTGTTGCAATCTGGAAGCTCTAACTGGATTTCCAGAATTTTTTTTTTGTTAATTCAATATCCAGGTCTCTTAGTGATGACTCAATAAAAGATGTAATGTTTTATTTTCAGTTATAACATAAATAAATGTATCGTGAAGAGTTGTAGTGGTTCAAAGAGTCACTTCATACACTATATAAGGTACTTTTTGCAACCTGGAAGCTCTAGTTGGATTTTTAGAATTAATTTTTTGTTAATTCAATCTCTAATTTTTATTGTGATGACTCAATAAAAGATAAAATGTTATATTATTCAGATATAACTAAAATAACTATATCTTGAAGAGTTTTAATGGTTTAAGGAGTCTCTTCATACACTGTATAAGATACTTTTTAAAATCTAGAAGCTTTAACTGGATTTCTAGAATAAATTATTTTGATTAAATCTCCAGGTTTCATTATGATATGATGATTCTATAAAAGATGCAAAATTATATTTTTTAGTTATAGCAGACATAAATTAATCTTGAAGAGTTGCAATAGTTCTTGGAGTTTCTTCATACACTATATAAGGAAATTTTGCAATTTGGAAGTTCTAATGGATACCTAGAATTAATTTTAAGTTAATTCAATCTCCAAGTTTATTGTGATGATTCAATAATAGATGGAACATTATATTTTAAGTTCTATGAGACATAATTGCATCATGAAGTGTTGCAATGCTTCAAGGAGTCTCTTCATACACTATTTAAGGGACGTTTTGCAATTTGGAAGCTCGAATTGGATTTCCATATTTATGCTATTGTTAATTCAATCTCTAGTTTTCATTGTGACGAGTCAATAAAAGATGAAATGTTCTATTATTCGAGATATATAATGCACACAAATGTATCTTAAATAGTTGCAATGGTTCTATGAGTCTATTCAGTATACTATATAAGCATCTTTTGCAATCTGAAAGCACTAATGAGATTTTCAAATTTTTTGCTAATTCAATCTCCGGTTTATAGTGATGATTCAATAAAGATGCAACGTTCAATTTTTCAGTTCTAACAGACAGAACTGTATCTTGAAGATTGCAGTGGTTTAAGGAGTCTCTTTATACAATATATAAGGGACTTTTTGCAATCTGGAAGCTCTAACTGGAGTTTTAGAACTAATTTTTTTAATTCAATATCTAGATTTTATTGTAATGACTCAATAAAAGACGCAACATCATATTTTTCAGTTCTCACAGACATAACTGTATATTGAAGAGTTGCAATGCGTCAAGGAGTCTCTTCATACACTATATAAGAGACGTTTTGCAATTTGAAAACTCTATCTGGGTTTCCAGAATTAATTTTTGGTACTTCAATCTCCAGATTTTTTATTGTGATGATTCAAAAAAAGATGTAACGTTCTATTGTTCAGTTCTAACAAATACAAATGTATCTTAAAGAGATGCAATAGTTTAAGGAGTCTCTTCATACATTATATATGGGTTGTGTTGCAATCTTGAAGCTCAATGGATTTCCGAATTATTTTTGTTAATTCAATATCTAGGTCTCATTGTGATGACTCAATAAAAGATGTAATGTTTTATTTTCGGTTATAACATAAATAAATGTATTGTGAAGAGTTGTAGTGGTTTAAGGAGTCACTTCATAAACTATATAAGGTACTTTTGCAACTGGAAGCTCTAATCGGATTTTAAAATTAATTTATTGTTAATTCAATCTCTAATTTATATTGTGATTACTCAATAAAAGATGAAATGTTATGTTATTTAGATATAAAAATATAACTATATCTTGAAGAGTTTCAATGGCAAAACTAATTGTAAAATCTTTATGGTATAAGTAAAACAGAATGTCGTAGTGGTAGTATAAAAAGTCATAACATGAGCTACAAGTCGTATCTTTTTTAATAACGATGTTTGGTAAATTAGTTTATTAAATGTAATTATAATATGTAAAATGACATAAAAGACAAATCTATAATTGTAAATAAATGTTTGGAGGTATATTAGTAATTTAAAGTTTTAACAATTAATAGACATTTAAAAGCTTCATGAATCGACTTTTCATTTTGGAGCTATTTGTTTAAAATAAAAGCAAGTTGATGTATCCAGCAGACTACTTGTTTTGGAGGAGATTATTTTTATAATAAAACTTACAATTTAAAAAAAGTCAAGTCAAAAAACAGGCCCATATCTTGAAGAGTTTCAATGGTTTAAGGAGTCTCTTCATACACTATATAAGATACTTTTGGAAATCTGGAAGCATTAACTGGATTTCAAGAATAAATTATTTTAATTTAATATCCAGGTTTCATTATGATGATTCAATAAAAGATGAAAAATTCTATTTTTCAGTTATATCAGACATAAATTTATCTTGAAGAGTTGCAATAGTTGTAGGAGTTTCTTCATACACTATATAAGGGACTTTTGCAATTTGGAAGCTCTAACTGGATACTTAGAATTAATTTTAAGTTAATTCAATATCCTAGTTTATTGTGATGATTCAATAATAGATGCAACATTATATTTTTAATTTCTAACAGACATAATTTCATCATGAAGTGTTGCAATGGTTCAAGGAGTCTCTTCGTACACTATATAAGGGATGTTGTGCAATCTGGAAGCTCAATTTAGATTTCTAGATTTATGTTTTTGTTAATTCAATCTCTAGTTTTCATTGTGATGAGTCAATAAAAGTGGAATGTTCTATTATTCAGATATAACAGACACGACACAAATGTATCTTAAAGAGTTGCAATGGTTCTATGAGTCTATTCGTATACTATATAAGCGTCTTTTTCCAATTTGGAAGCACTAATGAGGTTTTCAAAAATTTTTTTTTGCTAATTCAATCTCCAGGTTTTAGAGTGATGATTCAATAAAAGATGCAACGTTCAATTTTCTAGTTCTAACAGACATAACTATATCTTGACGATTGCATTGGTTTAAGGAGTCTCTTTATACAATATATAAGGGACTTTTTGCAATCTGGAAGCTCTTGTCACCTTTACGCCAAAGCTTATTGACACGCTGTTATTCCAGCTAGTGGTCCTGGAATCTGTTGCGTGAAAATTGAGGGTCATTGTGTTGTCGGTTGTCAAGTTGTTGGTTCCATATTCTTGGTCGAGTTCTATGATTTGCTCATCATAAATTCTTGCGTCAGAGAGCCGGTATTCAAGTTCTGAGATCTCTCTTTGAAGTACAACTTCGTCAACAATCAGCCTTGTCTGTTTTGACAAAGTAGGATAATTCGCGCATAAAAAGTTCTCGTTACTGTATGCACCGCAGAATTGGTTGTTGCCCAAATTGCGAAGGGCAACGACATTGTCTTTAATTTGGACAAAGGAAAATAAGGTGTCACTAGAGCCATCATCTAATTGATTCCATATCCAGTTATCTGATAAACGTCTCCAGAGTAAGATTTCGTAAAACTCCTTTATACGATAGTTTCCATCAGCAGTGGTGACGAGCTCCTTGGCCACCCGTTGATCTCCGATATCCAATCCGGACTGGAACTGCAGCTTGAAGAAGACCCTGGAGAGGTAATCGCCATTTAGGTCTTCAGATCTGAACGCGACATGAGAGGGTAGTACCAGCACACTATTATTATCCCTTAAAATAAAAGAGGATCCAATAGCGGATAGGAGTACGCCTTGATGGGTGTCATCATCAGGGCTTAACGAGTGGGTCATGGAGATCCCAGTCCCAACGTGGCGTAAGCGGACACTTTGATCATCATCATCATCTGCCAAGGAATGAGGCTCGAACAGGGTGCATGGGGCTTTTGATTTGTCTTCCTCGGGTTTCTTGGCGGATGCAACAATCCAAGAATTCGACTCCATTACCAAATACTTATTATTGTACAACGACCTTATGTGAAACAGCCGGCCATCTCCAGTTTTGGCTGGCTCCGCTGCGAACTTAGCTCGTGGACTCCATATTTGTTCTTGATCGAATTTCAAGAACCCTGATGGTAGGGTAGCTGGGATATTCTCCGTTACGCTCAAGTATTTACCTCCGGATTGTAGCATGAAAAAACTTGGAAGTACCATGGCAGGCAATATATGGTTTAATAGAGTGTGTATGTGCTTTCTTTTCTATATTGATTGATGGGTTTGATATGCTTATGATAAATACCAGCCCCATCATCCCTTATGATCAATTATGATCAATTATGTCGACCGGGGTAAAACACATTGTTCACATGCTCGATGATTCACATTTAACCACCAATACTGGACCATTGTTTTTTTCTTAATTTGTTTTATATACACTAGGACCACCAATAATGGACCATTCTTTTTAGAATACATGCATTTTTTTAATGTGTAATTAGCGTATTGTTAGAAACTTGGATACGTTAACAAAATATCTGCTAAGAAATAATCTTGGTTACATTAACGAATATCTGGTACTTAACTCATCGCAAACAAAAGGGAACTTAAACTGTAAATCACTCGAGACATTCCATTTGTGATTGTGTACCAAGTGATTTAAAACTTATTAATTTGTTTTGATTTCGTCAATTCAATATATATGTATAAAAGTATATTCACGACCCAAGACATTAAACCATAAACATATGAGGCGTTAACAATGTTTAGAGAAAGTTAGAAAAGAAAGGGAAGAGAGTTGGGAACCATGTGAACAAAGAAAAATGGTTGAGCCCAACCCTCACCTTTATAGGTAGGGTATTTATAATTTCTTACAAACTAACGCCACCTACGGTGTGGATCGGGCATCTGATGAAAGACCGTCCGTCCTCCACGGTGTTACATAACAAACTACTTAATAATATAACTAGACTACGACTACGAGCAATCTAATGAATACATATACTTTAGGTGACCGACTCTTTAATGACTGAATTTTCTAATTCCTAACATCCACTTTAAAAATAAATAGTAGAAAGAACATAGAGCGTACATGTAAATTAACCGCTTGATCGTAGTATAACTCTAGCACCAAGTCGTAATTTCCGGTTGGCCCTTCAATTTTTCAATCCTTTAGTTACGAAACGTGGTGGCAAGGCAGCACCGATGCTTTCCAGCATATATAGGAAGATCCTCAAGATCGATGAAGCTTCTTTAAACATCACAATTCCTAGTCGGTTGAGTTCTTGCTCGCAACTTCTCGCAATACCGACGTCCATGTTCTCAATGTTTGCTGGAGGCAAACTCAAGAAACTTATGTTCAAAAGTGTTGGGCAACTTTCAACTTTGGGAGTTCTAATATTGAGCAAGTGACTGGTATTATCATCGGCGATTCATAACGTCTTTAAATTAGCTTTTGTGGATTCAAGGATTTGCTTCATTTTCGGACAATTCCATATTTTGAGAGTTTGTAAACACGAAAAGGAGATGCCGATTGTCTCTAATTCTGGTAGTTCCCAGAGCTATAAAACTTCCAAGTTTAGAAGTTTATCGTCACCTTCAAACATCGACACTACATTGTCGCAATATTTAATTGGGTCATTTGCATATATATCCCTCCAAAGATGCAAAATTGCATATATATCCTTTGCATGCATAAAAATCATTGTACTATGTGCATAAAAAACTTGTAAGAAGGATATATATGGAATTATTCACCTTTGTAGGAATATATATGCAATTCCCCCTATTTAATTTGAAGAACTTTGTGCGATGTTTTTGAACAAGTTTAGGGACCAACGGTATCTTTTTTTTTTAATATTTTATTATCATTTTAATCACCTTTCAGCAGTGAAAACTAAAACACAAAAAAAGAAAAAATAATAAAAAAAAATAAAACATGGACAACGTGACTATAGACTTTAGGCTATTGAGACCAAAATTAACGTTAACGTTAGTTTAATGAGTATACAAACTTGTAACACCTGCTTATTTTTGTTTCGAAATTAAAGTTTAAAGACACTTTGGAAAATCGGGAGAAAAAATATATATATATATAAATACTCTCATAGGGTTGAGCTCTAATATTGCATTAAAATAGGGTCAAACTCAAAATTACCCAAAAGTATTATAAAGGTCTATTATGGGTTAGGTATTATTTATTTTTCGTTTGGCTTCTTTTTCCTCTTTTCATCCGACATATCCATCGTTTCATCGTTTCTATATTAAGGTTCTAAAGCCTTCATCATCATCATTAACAATTGTTATGGATAATAAGGTTTTAAAGCCTTCATCATCGTCGTTCGGATTGTGACATGTGGGATAGCCGACCGCACAAGATCTCTATTTTTTAGAGGTCTCCAAATTTTAAAACTTAGGTATTAGCATAAAATCATTTTAGAGGTTTAGCATTGCTCACATAAGATTTAAAAGGAAATGAAAGATTTTGCAATGTAAAAAATAAGCTCAAGCTTACTTATTAATGGAGGAAATAAAGCTGCGTTTTTTTGGAGAAGACAACCATAATAGTGGTGTGTGGGGCCACTATTTTGATTTGTAGTATTTTACTTGTATTATTTTTCATATAACAACCTTTGCCTTTATATTATGTTTCGTTTTAACCCATGCAATGTTTTTGGTTCAAAACTCAAAGGAAGAAGCTTAAGCATTTAAACCTTCATAGAAATGAAAACACTATACTTTTAATTTGAAATATGCCTTGAAAAAAACTATTTTAGTTATGATGTATATATTACAAATAAATATGCGAATCATTAGTCTATCATACCTTAAAAAGCAAAATTGTAATATTGTGGAGTTTGAATGTCAATATGTAGAAAAAAAGAAAATGTATTAATTTAAACATTGAATAAGATTACTAAGTTGTTACTTGGTCAATTCCAATTAGTTATGTATAGTGAAACTATTGTTCGCTAATTTTTATAATTACTTCCATATACATTCTTGAAGGGCTTATTTTGAAGTTATGGCACACCTCTAAATTCCATGAGACGGCCCTAATCATTGTATCTTCGTTTGGTAGGTTTGTTAAAATGTCCCGAGACTTGATTTGAAGCATAGCTCAAAAATATATTCACAACATGTGTCGGAAGAGGGTAAAAATTGTTGAAATTAAACAACTCGACGAATATTCCGACAATGAAATTGGACTTGGGCTTGGACACAATATCCGAAAATTATTTCTATTATTATAAATAATTAAGTGTTGGTTGATACACTTAATTATTTAGATCGATATTCATTATTACACTAGATTGCATCTATGTTTCTTATTCTTCAAGTGTACATTCGCTTAGATGCATGCATGCTATGAAACCATTTGCATTAGAATGCCAACCATTCTTGGTTAGATTCCTGTAGGCTCATTCGAATGATTTCTTGAAGAGACGTCACTATCCGGACATCCATAACTAGCCGAGCATTTGGGTTTAAGATGGTGCCGTCGGCCGTGAAAGTCCACCGCTATCCAAGATTTCCGCCATCGATGTAAAGAGGGGTCATCAGAGTCGAATAGTGCGGTCACCATAGAGTGCCCATCGCTGCCACTACACATAAATACTTTTCTCTTATAGCTTTGTTCCTGTAGATATATTGTCTTAGTCAAAAAATATTTCTTTATTTAGGTTGTGGGTGCTAAAAAATATCCGTATTCAGATATCTGAAAATTTGATAAAAAATTATTTAAAAGTTAGGTTTATGAAATGTCAGTTTTGCAACTCATATAAAAGTTTTTCAAAAATTATAGATATTTGGATATTCGGATATATAAAACTATTATCCAAAATTTAAGATATCCGAATTGAAAAAAACTTAGCTAAAATAATGGGTCTAACATAGAACCATCATTGCGAATTTTGGATATCCATATTTGTAATATAACTAGTTATTGACAAGTCCCTTAAATTAACCACACATAATTCCAGACATACCAAAAGTCGTTGCAAGAAGAAGAAGTAAGCAAGCATGCTCACAATCACAAGAATAAGTACATCCTGCCATACCTAATAAACTACTTGGCATTGTTAGTTACGTATATGCCCAACAGGTCAAATATGTATTGCATTCTTTTACCTGTATGTAGGAGAATCATTCTGAAGCATAATAGTTAAGTTCATAACATCTTGGTTGCAAACCTCACAAGTTTTGTTGCCTTTTATTCTAAACCACTTTAAGCACATTCTTGGTGAGTTAGGGATAACTCTCCTTTGTAATTGAATTCCATCTTAAGAGTATCTTTGGCACCCTCCTCAAGTTCAACCATACATATTCTGCAAACAATAATATAACTATTCGGCAATGACCCCACTCTCTGAGTAACATCAGATGGCCAGGAAATCTTAGATAGCATCATCCTCCTTAAATGCCAAGGCTCGAAAAATCAGCGGTGGACTTTCATGGCTGACGAACAAGAATAAATTGTTTGCAGAATATGTATGGTTGAACTTGAGGAGGGTGCCAAAGATACTCTTAAGATGGAATTCAATTACAAAGGAGAGTTATCCCTAACTCACCAAGAATGCGCTAAAGTGGTTTAGCATAAAAGGCAACAAAACTTGTGAGGTTTGCAACCAAGATGTTATGAACTTACCTATTATGCTTCGTAATGATTCTCCTACATACAGTAAAAGAATGCAATACATATTTGACCATGGGCATATACGTAACTAACAATGCCAAGTGGTTTATTAGGTATGGCAGATGTACTTATTCTGTGATTGTGAGCATGCTTGCTTACCGCTTCTGCAACGACTTTTGGTATGTCGAATTATGTGTGGTTAATTTAAGGGACTTGTCAATAACTAGTTATATCACAAATATGGATATCCAAAATTGCAATGATGGTTCTATGTTAGACCCATTATTTTAGCTAAGTTTTTTTCAATTCGGATATCCGAAATTTTGATAACAGCTTTATATATCCGAATATCCAAATATCTATAATTTTGAAAAACTTTATATGAGTTCCAAACCGACATTTCATAAACCTAACTTTTAATAATTTTTATCAAATTTTCGATATCTCAATACGGATATTTTTAACACCCACAACCTAAATAAAGAAATATTTTTGACTAAGACAATATATCTACAGAACAAAGCTATAAGAGAAAAGTATTTATGTGTAGTAGGCAACAAACAAGCACTCTATGGTGACCGCACTATTCGGTTCTACAGTGACCCCACTCTTTGTGTGACATCAGATGGCCAGGAAATCTTGGATAGCGGTGGACTTTCATGGCTGACGGCACCATCTTAAACCCTAATGCTCGGCTAGTTATGGATGTCCCGGATAGTGACGTGCTCTTCAAGAAATCATTCGAATGAGCCTCACAGGGAATCCTAACCAAGAATGGTTGGCATTCTAATGCAAATGGCTTCATAGCATGCATGCATCTAAGTGCGAATGTACACTTGAAGAATAAGAAACATAGATGCAATCTAGTGTAATAATGAATATCGATCTAAATAATTAAGTGTATCAACCAACACTTAATTATTTATAATTATAGAAATAATTTTCTGATATTGTGTCCAAGCCCAAGTCCAATTTCATTGTCGAATATTCGCGGAGTTGTCGAATTTCAACAATTTTTACCCTATTCCGACACATGTCATGAGTATATTTTTTGAGCTATGCTTCAAATCAAGTCTCGGGACATTTTAACAAACCTACCAAACGAAGATACAATGATTAGGGTCGCCTCATGGAATTTAGAGGTCTGTGCCATAACTTCAAAATAGGCCCTTCAAGACCAGATATGGAAGTAATTATAAAAATATTTTAAATATAAATTTTTAAATATTTTTATTTTTAATATAAATTTCATAAATATTCTATTTAAAGTTTACAAAAAATTTATTAAAGTTTTTAAAATTTATAAAAATATATAAAATTTATAAAAAGTTTATAAAAAATGTTTAAAAATTATAAAATTAATAAAAATTTTATAAAAATTCATAAAAAAGTTTATAAAAAATGTTAAAAAAAATTATAAAATTTTATGATAAATTTTTTTAAAAAAAAGTTTATAAAAGTGTTTAAAAAGTTTATAAAAATTTATAAAAATTATAAATAAAATTTATAAAAAGTTTATAAAAAAGTTTATAAAACGCTTATAAAAATTTATAAAAAAATTATAAAAAGTTAATAAAAAATAAAATTATAAAAAAATTTATAAAAATTTATAAAAAAGTTTATAAAAATTAATAAAAAGTTTATAAAAAATTTCATAGATATTCTATTTAAAATTTTATAAAAACCAATAAGAAAAATGTTTATAAAAAATTTCCAAGTAAATTAAAATTCTTCACTTTTTGGATGATTTTAATTTTCCATTTTGCAATTCATGAATTGTAAATTATTTCATTTGAGTTACCAAACAGGATATTTGAAGGAAATTAAAATGCAAATGCCCCAAATATACCCCAATATCCCCCAACCAAACGCCCTCTAAGGGTATTTTGGTCATTTAACTTTAATTTTTTTTAGTTTTATAACAAATCTTTTTCTGTTTTAATATTCACCAACAAAATTCAAAACTAATTCATAATTAATAAAAAAATTCCATAAAAAAGATAAAAAAAAAATGGATGCCTACTGGTAGAACTATTCCCTTAAGAAGTGAACATACTTTGAATAGGGCAAATACGAACACTAGTATCGCATCTATTCATAATGATTCCATTGCCTCAATTTCGATATGAATGCTTCTATTTACGATGTGGGTGTTCCAATCATCACATTAACCAAATGGAACCCATTCTTGCATTGGGATCCCAATTATCCATTATCCATTCTTGTCTCGTGTTCAACCGCAGATCGCTCAAATCGCTCGTGGTACCGGACTCAGTGGTCCAAGCATATGATCGGCGACCGGTCATGCTCATGAACTTCGTGAGTAAATTCATCGGGACAAACGACCATTTTGGAGCTATTATGGGTTATGGAGATTATGTGGTTGGTAAAAGTGTGATTTCCAAGGTATATTATGTGGAAGGTTTTGGTCATAATTTGTTCTCTGTTGGTCAATTCTGTGATTCCGATCTTGAAGTGGCTTTTAGAAAACATACTTGCTTTGTTAGAGAACTTGACGGTGTAGAATTATTAAGAGGTACTCGAGGTTCAAACCTATACACCATTTCTATCGACGACATGATGAAGTCCTCTCCAATCTGCTTGTTGTCAAAGGCTTCTAAAACAAAGTTTTGGTTATGGCATCGTCGTCTCAATCACTTGAACTTCGGCACCATAAACAACCTCTCTAGAAAGGATCTTGTCAGAGGCTTACCCAGATTAAAATATGAAAAAGATCATCTTTGCTCAGCTTGTCAATTGGGAAAAAGCACAAAATATGCCCACAAACCAAAACCCACAAACTCAGAATGGAAGTTCTTCATACCCTTCATATGGATCTGCGGCACCCAATGAGAGTGCAAACTATTAATGGGAAGAGATATGTGTTAGTAGTGGTTGATGACTTCTCCGATTCACTTGGGTTAAGTTTTTGAGGACAAAGGACTAAACCCGATGTCATCATTAAACTCATTAAACAACTTCGCATCGACTCAACAAAACAGCTTAGAATCATCCGAATCGACAATGGAACCGAGTTTGTTAATAAAGTACTCAATGAATTTTATGAAAATGTTGAATCGGCCCTCAAAGAAGTGTTCCTCGAACTCCTCAATAGAACGGTGTAGTTGAAAGACGAAATCGAACTCTTGTAGAAGCTGCAAGGACAATACTGATTTACTCAAAGGTTCCAATGTTTCTATGGGCTGAAGCTATTGCCACTGCTTGTTACACTCAAAATCGATCTCTAATTCACACTTCTCATGGAAAGACTCCTTATGAACTAGTCCACAATAGAAAACCTGATCTATCATACCTTCGTGTGTTTGGTGCTTTATGTTATCCAACTAACGATGGTCAAGATTTAGGAAAACCGAAAGCTAAAGCGGGCATTGAGTATTTGTAGGCTATGCACCAAATGTAAAAGGTTACCGAATCTACAACAAGAGAACCCAGATATCATGGAAACAATTCACGCTACGCTTTGATGAGTCGACCGGTCAAATGGCTCCTCGACAATCCAGCTCAGACCCGCACTTCAAAACAATCCCATTGGTTCATCCCTTGTACCAAATTCTTCTCCAAAGAACTCAATATGTACCTCCATCCAAGATGATTTAAAGAAATTGTTTGACCCTATGTTTGATGAACATTATGAGCCAAGTGCTAATGAGTCGTCGATTTCTACAACAGAGGTCGCCATATTCCCGTGAATGAAGTCAATCCTTCGCCTCAATATCATTAAGTCAAGAAGCTGCTGGCGATCACTTGCCTCATCAACAAATCATCAATCTTCGAATGTACATCATGGAACGTGTCGCATCAATGATGAAGATAATCCCTTTGCTACTCCTCAAGATGCTCCATTTGAGAACATATTTGCTCCTCGAATCATCATCGAACCATCTTCGCCGAGACATCGACTCGCTACTTCATCCCCTCAACAACCGCCACATGAACACCTCGTAAAATGGACTCACGATCATCCATTAGACAACATCCTTGAAATCCTCTCGTCCAAAGATCAACACGGAAACAACTTGCAACCGATGCCTTATGGTGCTTCTTCAACTCCTTACTCTCTAAGATCGAACCAAAAGATGTTAAAACTGCCATGAATGAAGATTGCTGGTTCAATGCTATGCAAGAAGAAATTCATGAGTTTGATCGACTTGATGTATGGAAATTAGTACCTGCTCCAGATTGTGCTATGAACATTGCTCTAAAATGGATCTTCAAAGTGAAACTTGATGAGCATGGTGATATGTTAAAGAACAAGGCTCGATTGGTTGCTAAAGGATACCGTTAAGAGGGTATTGACTTTGAAGAATCTTTTGCTCACTGCTCGAATCGAGGCAATCGTAATCTTCTTGGCTAATGTCGCTAGTAAGAACATGGTAGTCTATCGATGGATGTAAAGACGGTATTTCGAACGGAGATCTTAAAGAAGTCGCTCACGCCGCCCAACCCAAGGCTTTGTGAATCCGAGCATCCTTCTCACGCTTATCGCTTGAAAAAGGCTCTTTACGGTTTAAAGCAAGCTCCGGGGCATGGTATGATACACTATCAAAATTTCTTCTATCTACCGGATTCAAAGAAAGGAGCGATTGATCCAACATTGTTCGCCAGAAGTCGTGCAAACATTTAATTCACGCTCAAATTTATGTTGATGATATCATCTTTGCCTCGACCGACCCCAATGAGTGCGACCGTTTTCAAATGAAATGGGCTCTAAATTTCAAATGTCAATGATGGGACAAATGTTATTTTTCTTAGGACTACAAATTTCACAAAGTCCCGAGGCATTTTCATAAATCAATCTAAATATGCAAATGAGATTTTAAAGAAATTTGGATTTGATTCAAGGGACCCCGTTGACACTCCCATGATCGAACGTACTAAACTAGATGAGGACCACTCGTGGATCATGGTAGACCAAACTAAATATCGTAGTATGATTGGATCCCGATGTACCTCACAACTAGTAGACCGTACATCTTGTTCATTGCTTGCATGTGTGTTAGATACCGTGCTAAGCCTACTAAAAAGCACCTTGAAGCGGTTAAACGGGAATTTCGGTATTCCAAGGAACCATCAATATGGGACTTTGGTACTCAAGGACACCGGTATGTCACTAATGACCTATGCGTATGCCGATCATGCAGATGTCAAGATACTCGTCAAGCACGCCCGAGGTGCACGGTTTTGGGTGATAAGCTTGTGAGTCGGTCTTCAAAGAAGCAAATGAGTAGTTCTATTTCCTCTACAGAGGTCGAATACATAGCCATGTCATCTTGTTGTGCTCAAATCCTATGGATGAGATCCCAATTATCCGACTATGGCTTTGAATTTAACAAAATCCCTCTCAGATCGTGAAAATAAAAGTGATATTGCTCTCTCATGCAACAACGCACATCACCAAGAGCAAAGCACATCGACATTCGACATCATTTCATCGGGGAGCAAGTTGAAAACGGTGGTGGAACTTTACTTTGTGAGGACCGAATACCGCTTAGCGTACATCTTCACCAAAGCTCTTCCTAGAGAACGCTTTTGAGTTTATTCTTCCATGACTTGGCCTTAAAAGCCTTCAACCGTAAACACTCAAACATTTTCAAGAGGAAGAAGAGGAGTAAAAGGTTTCTTCATCTATCTCTTGTATATATCTATTCAAAAACAAAATACAAAATTATAAAACCTTCAAAAATCAAATAGAAAATATAAAACTTTCAAAATCAATAAAATTTGAAAATTTTGAAAATCTTCAAAAATATTGTCATTTTGTCATGTTTTTCTTGCTCGATTATATCTACGGTTTTGTGCTGTCATTCAAAGAATGACACGGGACTTTAGATATTGTTCGAATTTTTATTAAAATAAAAATAAAAAATAAAAATAAAAAAAAAATTTTGGGAGAAAGAGAATAAATGGTTTATTGTCATTTCAGGCAGTAACCCGCTTTTCAAAGAAAGAACAGAGCCATGCCTTATCTTGTTTTTCAAAATCTCATGCTCTGAGTCTATTAACATCTATCTAATGAAAACTAATTGCTTTGAAAAATAACTCGGACTCTATTTTTGATAACCATCTGGACTTAAAAGTTTGTCAAAATATCTATCTCTCAATCAACAACTTATGTCATTGATTGAGGGGGAGAATGATTTCAATTAAATCAAAAAGTTATTTGTCATTCAATTGTTTTCAAAAGATAATCATGCATGTTTAATCAATGGAGTCTAAAGTCTCAAAATTTGATCCTTATCGCTTAAACGCTTTCATAATCAAGTCACAATTCTCCTAAAGCTTTCAAAATCAATTTAATTCTCAGAGATCACAAATCTCAAATGATTTGATAATTGTGATCGGGGGAGAATTTGTGATTTAAATTGGATTTAATCTGATAATTCGGTAAATGGTTTTATAAGGATGTACAAGCCCTCCTTCCCACATGTGCCAAACGATTTCAAATTTTACATGCACATGTTGAGGGGGAGCATCTATCTTAAACCACAATGATTTGAAACGTGATCATTTATCTCAATGTGCAGGTTCCCTCTAGTATGTGCAAAACTCTTTTCAAACCTCGAGGCACATATTCAGGGGGAGCAAAATTATGAAAACCTCATCCTTCCCCAAAATGCTTTATCTACTTGATTTGATTAGGAAGTGATGTTGATATCTTTAGAAAATGGTAATCAAGGAAGTTAATTCTTTCTCTTGCCTCCGTGCAAAACGATTTCCAATACTTGATGCACATGTCGAGGGGAGTTCTTGTTCTAAAATATCAAAAACAATTCGGTACAAAATGCTTTGATAATATATCATAAGTATCCGGATTGATTTTCAAATGGTTTTCAATTGGTTCCAAATGGCGATGAACAATACCAAATAGACCGACCAACTTTACTTTATGTATGGTGATATAAGGATGATAAGGTTAGTATTTGTTCCCATGATCCGCCGTAACCGGAGGAATCTACCGGGACAATCCACTAGATAGTGTAGAAGTCTTTAGGTATATTGATAAAAGGAGAAAAATGAGATATGGGAAGAGTGCGGATCGAGACCGAGCTAGTATCGAATAAACCCAACAAGGTTCTAGCTATGAAGTCTCGTAAGCAATCAAGGGGTTGAAGAATGAAAAAGAATTGAATGAGAAAAGGGTGAAAACAAATAGCCCTCCATTTGTTCAAATTTTAGGCGATATCGGGTTCAATTCATATGCTACCGTGGTTACCAAGGTAACACCGGTATTGAAGACAAGACGTCATGGACCCAAAGGACGACCGCACTTCAACTTCCCAATACACTCAAGTTCCTCTTAAAAGGACTTGTTTCATTCTCACGGGAACCGACAAGATCTATCGACTTTCTTAGAGATTGTTGATATCAAGAAGGAGACCTCTCCCTAGTCTCCGATATAGGATCCAAATATGCACAAATTGAGTCTAGAGCCACGAGATCATCTATAAATCTCATTAAGACACGCTCAATGAAGACTCTCTTTCACACAATGTGGAAAGAGAGATTATATCTTGAGTCCCACGATTATCCTTGTGGTATTGCCGTAACATCCGAGTGATATGCTAATATATTCACAATGAAGATGAAAAGCCTTCGAGCCAACATCAAACAAGCTCACGGTGGGTGGCATGTGAGATCTATTCAATAGATCAACCATGTGACAACCGAATGTAAACAATGGGGCGATTGAATCTTTGAATCAATCCGGTTCGTGTTATGGATTGACGGATACCTTTGAAAACCGGTCTTTATGCTTAAAACTCTTTTCTTTAGCACATCGATCGTAATGAATTTTTCAAATCAAAAGGTGTTTATGATTGATAATTGATTTTCATTAAAACCTTCGTTGTAATCGCAAAACAATTTCTATCGAGCAATACGCGATTGTTTTTCAAATCTCTTTTCATCAATCGCTGAATCTCTATTCACGGTTCACTCACTCCGTGTTGTCTTCTTTGAGACGTTCGGTTTGAGAACGCTAGAGCAACCGCGAAACCTCACAATGAAATTCTTCCGAATTTTACCCGATCACAGCAAGATCAGACTCGATCAACGGGGAACCGCGGGCGTGTACTCAATTCAACGAAAGTGATCAAAGACACTTTCGCGCGCTTTATTGCTAAATGTTGTATGCGTGTACGCCCTAAGTTTGCAAATGATCGTAATGAAGCGGTCAATCCATAGTCGCATGCTCACTCAACACATTCATCTCTAAAGAAATCATGATTAGTGCATCAATGACTCGATATTTTCACTCCATGCTTCGCTGTTGTCAATATCATGAATCAACGAAAGCTTCCACTACTCGATGAGAATATATCATGATCCGTAAAGTGAGCATGTCACCATAAGTCACAACACCACAATGGAAGAGTTAGAGATGTATTGTTGATGATGATCTCAAAGCTAGCTCAAAACTCATTATCACGCGGATCAAGAAAGACCTCCACTTGGATTATCCAAACATGCAACGAAGAATCAATGACTACGAGCTTCGTAACAAAGTTCAACATCAAGAATGCAAGAACAATTTTAATGTAATATCCGCTTGTATTCAATATATGTTTAATGTGTAGATGAGGTGATCTCCTTGTGGGGAGATTGTTAGGATTTAGTAAATCCAGATTATAAAGAGTCGGTCACCTCAAGTATATGTAATCGTTAAAGCTCGTAGTCGAGATTATTATAAGTTAAGTAGTATTTAGTTTAAGTAACACCGTGGAGGACTGGACGGTCTTTACCCACCGTATGCCCGATCCACGCCCCAATAGGTGGCGTTTAATGTAATGACTATAAATACTCTCTACCTCCCAAGGTAGAGTCGAGCTCATAATAAGATTTTTCTTTCTCTCACTAAAGTTCCCAAACCTCTAACTTTCTCTCTAAAACATATAATACGCCTATTTGATCTTATGGTTTAGTGTGTATGTGAAATCCAATATGTTACGATTCTCGCTCGATTCCGTTCTTCGCCTCCGATATAGAAGTCTCCGATGTGTATGTGTTTTTGTGTGTGTTTTTCGGATCGTTGATTTTGTGGTATTATTATAGATTATACATATATATATATATATATATATATATATATATATATATATATATATATATATATATATATATATATATATATATATATATATTATATAGAGAGATAAAGAAAGTTTGGATATTTCCTTATGTTTGTGTGTTTTTCGATAGAAGAAAGTTACACACACACACACACACACACACACACACATATATATATATATATATATATATATATATATATATATATATATATATATATATATACATATAGCATAAATGACTAAAATACCCTTAGATTTAATAAAAATCTAAAAAGTTAGGGTGAGGAGGTAATCGGACGCCTTGGACAAATAGAGGGAGCACCTATGATGAAAAAAAAACTAAGGGAGGAAACCTGATGTTTTGGACAAACACAAGGAGGAAAATGGCAATTTTCTCTTTTATTAATGCAAATAAAGACACCTCCATAACAATAATTGTTAATACCAACATGACGTATAATAATATCAATAATATCTTACAATAAGTCATATTATCAACGTAACATATAAAAATAATAAGGGTAACAACAAAGTAGAAAAAAACAGAAACGAACAAGAAAAAATTCAAGCCCCAATAAAAAATAACTATAAGTCATATAACAACATTAAAGAAGGTAGTTATAAGTCGTATTCCAGCATAACCTATAATAATAATAAGATAACTAACAAAGCATAAAAAAGGAGCAATTAACCTGTTAGCCTAGCTTTTACTATTCAGTGGATAATAACAAAGTACAAATAAATAAATCGAGATACAAACATAAAATATAATAACACATTAGCCTTACGTGAATCAATCACATAGGTCAGAATATGATCATTCTTCTGACGAATATACTTAAGAATCTTTATCAACAACAACGTACTTTCCCAACCAATCATACCAACAACAATGACAAAGCCCGCCAATGTAATGGGCATTAAGTGAATGGGGAAAGATCTGCCCTTAGTCTCAATAGAACAGTCGCAATATATATCATAAACAAGTGAAATACGACCATCAGCAACTTCAACCTTAGCTGTACGAGCTAATCTACTTGAAGATACCCCTAATTGGAAAGCAAAAACAGGAGATGCGAAAGATCGACTAGCACCAGAATCAAACAACACATTAGCAAGTTTAGAATTTACAAGAAAAGTACCACTAACCACCTCATCATCCTCATCGAGAGCGGTAACACGCACGATCGTTTAAACACATCGAATAGCAACGTCATACATCCCTATCATCTTCATACCAATGACAATACCAAAACCGAATAATAGGATTAGGCAATACAGGGATAGGAAGGATAATACCTTCAACTTCGATTGAGCAACCACGATAGCAACATTTAACTTACGAAACATGATTATTCACAAAATCGACTAAAAATGAGCCAATTAACTCATAAAGGCATCATGTTCGGGAAGCAAAGGGAAAAAGATAAACGATCTACTAGCATCAGAATCAAATAAAGCATTAGCTAGTTAAGAACTAGCAAGAAAGCGACACCAACCACTTTGTCGCCCTCCACAGCCTCCTCTCGCGTCATACCGAAAATGTAAGATGATCCCAAGGCCTCTCGACAGGTATCCCACTAATCCAAGGCAGACTCAATCCACATCCTTGTAGCAACAACTCTTTCTTATATTTCGTGCACACGCATGACACAACTACTGCCTCCATATACTTCAATCAACGTATTCTTGCCACAAGTTCATGGCATTCAGCACGACTTAAATGGAGCAAAGGATTTAGCGAGAAATGAAAGAATTAAGACCGAACAACATAATTATACAAATAAAAGCTATAAGTATAAAGGTCTTATTCCTACACTCTCACTCAACCCAACCCGTCCTAAAAGCAACATCCTTAAACATAATAGCATAACATCTTAAGGTTTAAGTCCAAATCCTAAGCCTCAATAGAGCTTGGTTCACTTAAACCACCGCTCGGATACCAACTTGTAACACCGTTCTTTAAAATTCCAGAAAAATTATTTTTTTTCGAAATGTCCGCTTTAAAACAACATTAAATAACCTGTCATAATTTTTTCAAAACAATGCGGAAATACTTTTAAATAAAAACAAACATTTGCGGAAGCGTCTTTTTAAAACAAACACAATTAAGACCATATCATAAATGTATGGTCAACTAAAACCGTTTGGTGTTACTTGAATACCATCACAGCAATAAAAGACAACCAACAAAATCCGTTACAATAAAGGACATAAAGAAGTCCATAATAATCCATAATAATCAACATGTCAATAATGAGGCACTAAACAACATAAGAAGGTAGTAAAGCATTTACCCCGCCTCACTCTAATCCAACATCCTTAATTAGCAACCTGAGGGAACACAACATTTTCAAAAGAACAAGTGTCAGCTTATAAAGCTGAGTAAGATACCACAAGTTATATAAAATGGTTGCCAATTAAATCAACTTTAAAACATATTCATATATCCAAAATTAGGCACCAACGATAACAGAAAGGAATATCATATTCCTAAATGTGCCTATCACCAACGATAACAACGATAAGTTATGCCTAATAATATCAATAATGTGACATAGACACTCAAAAGCATCGTGGGACTGTGTAGAGGCGGTCAATTGACCAAAAGGGAACCTCACACCCGACATGATGGGTAAACCTTTCGGTGGTCCATCGGCGTCGTTACGATAGGCATAACCAAATCCTGGAGCAGCCGTTTCTCAACTGCAGTGGCGGTGTAACCACCCGGCATACTCTGTCAACGATAACATTAAGTCAAGTTGGGGATATCGCGAAATACCCCAACTGTGACATCCGTCACCGGAATCTTTGACGACGATTACGTATTTTGTTTTTGACTTTGACTTTTGTATTGATGACGAGTTCGACTAAGACGATTAGACGTAATAATATGATAAGTTTTGTGTGTGAATGACAAATTAGACGATTCGAGACCTTTAGGAACGCTCTGTCGATGTTCACGATTTAGACAAAAGTTATTAGTTGTCGTGATAAATGCCAAATTAAATAAATGTTCATCTAGTTGTGCAATTAGCGTGCTATGGATGTGGTGGGTACGCCGCTGGTACACCCTATATATAAGCATCTGTAGTACGTTGAGTGTCGACTAGAATAAATAAATAATTAAATAAATAAATAAATAAATAAATAAAAGTTATGTCATTTCTAATTTTTAAATGAAAGGTGTCGATATTAAGTTATGTCAAAATTAAGTTCACGTGGCGAAAAATTATTTTTGACAAGGACAGAGATGGTGCTGAGATTGTTGGAGGTGAGTTGGGAGGCAATGGGAATGCCAAGAGGTGTATTTATAAGGATTTCAAGGCTTGTGGACCACCCGAGTATGACGGTAAGGGTGGAGCAGTGGTGTTTGTTCAGTGGCTTGAGAAGATAGAGGTTGCTATTGATATGAGTGAGGGCATGCCGCAGCAGAGGGTCCTGTTTGCTTCAGGATCCCTCACTTCAGATGCTTTGACATGGTGGAACACTCAGATTCAGGCTAGAGGAAGGGCCGCAGCGATGAGTTTGTCTTGGGAGGATTTTACTGCACTGATGGTCAAGGAATTCTGTCCAGCGAATGACATTCAGAGGATTGAGAATGAGTTTTGGAACCTCAAGATGGTCGGTGCTGGTCATGCCGAGTATACGATCAAGTTTCACGAGTTGGCGCGGTTGGTCCCTCACATGGTTACCCTAGAGACTAACAGGATTAAGAGGTACGTTCAGGGGTTGATTCCACAGATCAGTGGGGTAGTTGCTGCAACTGAGCCGACTACTATTCAGATGGCCGTGACAAGAGCAGGTGTTATGACTGATGACCTGGTGAGGAATGGTAGTTTGGCAGTGAACACTAGGAAAAGGAAAGATTTGGCTGAGAACAGTAGGCAAGCTAATGCAAAGAGGCAAAGGAAGGGCAAGGGATTTGTGGCAGCATTGCCAGTGCGGGCTGGTTATGTTGGGACAGATCCCCAGTGTGCTAGATGCACTTTTCATCATCCAGTGACTGCCCAGTGTCAGACTTGTTTTAACTGCAAGAAGGTGGGGCACATGGCGAAGAATTGTCGAGAGCCCGGGACACAGATGGTGCCGGTGAATGCTAGGAACCCGGTTGGGCAGCTCCGGGCATGTTATGAGTGTGGTGGTACTGATCATTTCCGTAATGCATGCCCAAGACTTAACAGACAAGGAGGCCAAGCAGTGGTAAATCCCAGACCTCTTCAGATTTTGGCTCCTGATCAGAACCGAGGAAACCAGATCCCACCAGCCAGAGGATGAGCTTTTAAGATGAACGTCACGGGGGCTCGTGACGACCCCAATGTCGTGGCGGGTACGTTTTCCGTTAATGGTCATTTTGCAACTGTGTTATTTGATTCGGGTGCTGATTACAGTTTTATGTCTACCGATTTTGCTTCCTTTTTAAATGTTGAGCCTAGTCGTGCTAAGGTGTTTTATGAGATCGAGATAGCTAGTGGCGAGTTGGTTAGACTAAATCGGGTAGTGAAAGACTGTACTATAGTATTGGGTGACCATCCTTTCCTTATTGACTTGATCCCCTTTGGCGAGGGTAGCTTTGACGTAATTGTAGGGATGGATTGGTTGCGCAGTGTCGATGCTTTAATCGTGTGTGGTGACAAGATAGTGCGTATACCTTTGTCCAATGGCGAGACATTAGATATTCAGGGTGAGAGACCCGAGAGTTGCGAACGCTCATGTAAGAGCGCCAAGGCTAGTAGTCGAAGGATAGTTGACGTTCCTGTAGTTTGTGACTTTTCTGACGTTTTCCCCGAGGACTTGAAGGGATTGCCCCCATCCCGACAAGTTGACTTTCGTATTGACCTTGTTCCAAACGCGATGCCTGTGGCCAAGGCTCCGTATCGATTAGCGCCTTCGGAGATGTAAGAACTAGCGACACAGTTGCAAGAGCTCCAAGACCAAGGATTTATTCGTCCTAGTTTCTCCCCGTGGGGAGCACCAGTGTTGTTTGTCAAGAAGAAAGACGGGTCCTTTCGTATGTGTATCGACTATCGGGAGCTTAGCAAGTTGACTATTAAGAACCGATACCCTCTTCCGAGGATTGACGACCTCTTTGATCAGTTACAAGGTGCGAAGTACTTCTCGAAGATAGACCTTCGATCGGGTTATCATCAGCTTCGAGTACATGAAGACGACATACCGAAGACAGCGTTTAGAACACGCTATGTTCATTTTGAGTTCTTGGTTATGCCTTTTGGATTGACGAACGCGCCCGCAATTTTCATGGACTTAATGAATCGTGTGTGTAGACCCTACTTGGACAAGTTCGTTATTGTGTTTATTGACGACATCCTCATCTACTCAAAGACGAAGGAGGAGCACGAGGTGCATTTGAGGAAAGTATTGGAGTTACTCATAGCTGAGAAGTTGTATGCGAAGTTTTCCAAGTGTGACTTTTGGTTAGAGGAGGTGCAGTTTCTAGGGCACGTTGTAGACAAGGACGGTGTTCATGTAGACCCTAGCAAGATTGAGTCTATAAAGAATTGGAAAACACCAAGGACGCCGACTGAGATTCGACAGTTTTTGGGCTTAGCTGGCTATTATCGACATTTTATCGCTAATTTCTCGAGAATTGCACAACCACTTACTCAGTTAACTCATAAGGATCGGAGTTTCGATTGGGGCGAGAAACAAGAAAAATCATTTCAGATGTTAAAGGATACGTTGTGTAACGCTCCGATTATGGTACTTCCTGATGGACCGGAAGACTTTGTAGTTTATTGTGATGCTTCGGGCCAAGGATTTGGATGTGTACTGATGCAGAGAGGCAAGGTAATCGCATACGCGTCTAGACAGATAAAGGTGCATGAAAAGAACTACACAACACATGATTTGGAATTGGGAGCGGTAGTTTTTGCGTTGAAGTGTTGGAGACACTATCTGTATAGGACGAAAAGTGTAATTTATACCGACCACAAGAGTCTTCAGCATACTTTCAGCCAGAAGGAGTTGAATATGCGGCAACGGAGATGGCTAGAGTTGTTTAGTGACTATGATTGTGAGATCCGTTATCATCCCGGCAAGGCAAATGTAGTAGCCGATGCGCTAAGCAGGAAAGAAAGGATTAAGCCGAGACGTGTCCGGGCGATGAGTATGACCGTACAAAAGACGATTCGGGATAGGATACATGAGGCACAGACTGAGGCTACAAAAGACAAGAACTTGACAAGTGAGATGCTTCGTGGGTTAGAGAAGCAATTAGAGAAGCGTGACGACGGCGGATTGTATTTCGTTGATCGGATTTGGGTTCCAACATTTGGTAGTGTTCGAGCATTGTTAATGGACGAGGCGCACAAGTCGAGGTATTCTGTGCACATAGGATCGGATAAGATGTACCATGACTTAAGAGATTTGTATTGGTGGCCCGGCATGAAGAAAGAAATCGCGGATTATGTTAGCAAGTGTTTGACGTGCGCAAGGATTAAAGCCGAACACCAGAGACCTTCAGGACTTTTACAGCAGCCGGAACTTCCCCAATGGAAATGGGAACTGATCACTATGGATTTTGTGAAAAAATTGCCGAGAACCAGGAGTGGACGAGACACTATATGGGTTATCGTGTGTCGACTGACTAAATCGGCTCATTTCTTGGCAATCAGAGAAGACGACAAAATGGAGACGTTAGCAAGGCTTTACATCAATGAGATAGTTTCGAGGCATGGAGTGCCCGTGTCGATCATATTTGACCGTGACAGCCGATTTACTTCACGATTTTGGCAGACTATGCAGAGAGCTTTAGGCACGCGCTTAGACATGAGTACCACTTACCATCCGCAGACGGACGGCCAAAGCGAGCGTACGATTCAGACATTAGAAGATATGCTAAGAGCGTGTGTTGTCGACTTTGGTGGCAGTTGGGATACTCATCTTCCGTTGATTGAGTTCTCCTACAACAAGAATTATCATTCGAGCATTCGTTGTGCTCAAAACAAATATATTCATTTAATCTAACTAAAAAATTTCTACCATTTAATTACAAAATCTCTACAAGATTAATAATAGACCTTTTTTTTTCAGTAAATATAAAAACAATTTTTTTCTTCCAAATAGACGTAAATACGTCATCTAACTTCAAATTTTTTAAGTTTTTTCATTAGATTTTTGGGTGTAGTAATAGCAGTTTATTAATTTATATTTTGTTATTATCGGGACAACACATATATATTTAACTTTATAAATTAAGATTTACAATCATTTGAGGACAAAAGATTGTTTACATACCAAGGGACCAATCTTAACTCTTCATTTTTATTTGATCTAATGGATGAGATTAATCCCAACAATTTAAAAAACCCACTTTCATCCTTTTTTTTCAAATATTAATATCTTTCAAACCATTAATCGTTAAACGAAAAAAAATAATAATATATGATAGGCACTTTAATATACTTTCGACAAAAAAAAAAAATATCATTGCGACGAGCATTTAATTATCTTTTTATAGATATGCATTTTGATATACTTTCGACAAAAAAAAAATTTCGTATTTTTCACGTCTTTTTTTATGTTTTTTCATTTTTTTTACGTTACTGCAATTTGCATTAAAAAATCATATATAATAAAACACTAATTTAAATATCACATGTGATATTAATGTAATATCATATATGATATGTAATATCAGATGTGATATTAATGTAAATATCACATGTGATATTAGTGTAATATCACATATGATATTACATATCATATATGATTTAACACTAATATCACATGTGATAATAAACTTAGTGTTTTATCATATAAGATTTTTTTTTTTTTAAATTTACAAGTTTACTTTTTTTTTTAAATAAAGTATTTGAGATTTTTTTTGCAATTTTTTTTTTGAAATTTTTTTCAAATTATTTTTTCGGAAAAAATGTTTTCCAATTTTTTTTTCAAAATCTTGTTGGAATTTGTTTTTCAAATTTGCAAAAAAAGTTCATTTTTTTGGAAATTTTATTTTTTTAAATTTTTTTCTTTTTCAAATTTTATTTAAAATTTTTTAATATGTTGAAATAGTATAAAAACGTAAGAAAAACAGAAAAAATGTAAGAAAAACAGATAAAAACGGACAAAAATCTAAGAAAATTGTAAGAAAAAAGGACAAAAACGTACGAAAAACGGATAAAAACGGATGAAAACGGACAAAAACGGATGAAAACGGGCAAAAACGTACGAAAAACGGATAAAAAAGGACAAAAATCTAAGAAAAACGGATGAAAGTCGAACAAAACGTATGAAAAACGGACAAAACGTAAGAACGACGGTCAAAAACGGATGAAAACGGGCAAAAACGAAAGAAAATAGACAAAACGTAAGAAAAACGGACAAAAATCTAAGAAAATTGTAAGAAAAACGGACAAAACCCGATAAAAACGTAAAGAAAACGGACAAAACGTAAGAAAACTGGACAAAACGGATGAAAACGAAAAACGGACTAACTCGAAACAATGACCATAGCGACCATTATCAAACTTTTTAATCAAAAATAAAGTCAATGGACGACCCATGAAAGCTCAACGCAGTTCATTGCGACCATTTCGCTATTTTTCAAACTCTTTGACCCAGAACCCACTTGGTTATCGGTCATATATACGACATCGTTCCAAATTGAAAGATTTCATGTCTGAAGAATTTTAAAGTTAATCACAAAATCGTCTGCTTTAAAAACTATGTTACAGATCTTTCACTTTTACCCAAAGTAAAAACGTCTAAAATACGATTGAAATACAACCTTTTATGAAACTACACCAGTAAATACGACTCTGAAATTTACACTTTTTATCTTCTCTATATCGTAGATAGATAAAGATTGTTGAAGGTGTGAGGCTCACAAAAATCACATTATGATCGTATGAATATAAGTTAGCCGCGTAAGAGTTGAAGGACCAACAAGAATACCATAATTACACACCACTACTCATTGCAACCCAGTCAATAATAAATCTCATTTAATGCTTTGAAATATGGTGTTTTAAGAGGATCCATTATTTGTTTTTAAATTTTGTTTGTTCCTCATTTAATGTTTGGTGCACGAATTTTAATGCAAGCACACCAAAAATGAAAATACCAAAAATACGATTGAAATACGGCCTTTTATGAAACTACGCTAATAAATATGACTGTATATGAAATTTTATCTTCTCTATATTGTACTAGTAGATAGATAAAGATAGTTGAAGATGTGTGTGGCTCACAAAAATCACATTATGATTGTATGAATTTAAGTAGACGCGTATGCCTACTTAAAGAGGTGAAGGACCAACAAGAATACCACAATTACACACCACTACTCATTGCAATCTAGTTAATAGTAATTAAACTCTCTTTAATTTCTCATGGCTTTCTTTGAATACTTGGCCATTCTCTCTTTAATTTTTGTTACTGTGCTATTTCTAATATATATATATAGAGAGATCTGAACAAGAAAACCGCTATCCCTACGAATTGGCCGATTTTCGGTATGCTACCAGCGCTGCTTGTAAACTCCCACCGACTCCATGATTTTGCAACTGAACTTCTGATTCATAGCGGTGGTACATTCAAGATAAAGGGTCCTTGGTTCGCCAACATGGACCTGCTCTTAACCACCGATCCCTTAGACGTCAACCACGTTCTAAGCAAAAACTTCAAGAACTACCCTAAAGGTGATAAATTTCGTCAGATATTTGATGTTCTAGGAGATGGGATCTTCACTTCTGATGGTAAGACATGGGAGATAAGCCGTAAGGTCACTATGTCTACATTCAACCATTCCAGATTTCAAAGTATGTTGGAAACAATTATTTGGAACAAAGTGGAGAGCGGGCTTTTACCCACACTCGAATCCATTTGTGCACATGGCATAGAGATAGATTTGCAAGATATATTTGACAGGTTTGCTTTTGACACCACATGCAATGCAAGTTACTCTTTGATGAGGACGTCAAAAGTTTGTCTCCATACGCCCCATGTCTAAAAGCATTGACAGACGCAGAAGAAGCTATTTTACTTAGACATGTTACACCCACGTGCCTTTGGAGGTTGCAACAACTTCTACGGGTTGGGAAAGAACATAAGTTAAGCAATGGATGGAAAAATCTTGATCAATTCATATACAAATTGTTAGACAATAAACAACAAGTCGAACCCTGAATACCAAGACGGAGAGTTCCTATTATTTACAACTCTCATAAGAGAGTTCAAACTTGAGTATGGTACATCTCTGAACCCTACAACTTTTCTAAGGGACTATATAGTAAATCTGATGGCTGCAGGAAAAGATACCACGAGTAGTGCTCTAACTTGGTTCTTTTATAATCTTATAAAAAATCCCATCATAGAAGACAAGATTCTCAAAGAGATTCACACACATAATTTCAAAGTGAAAGCTGGTGAGAGATGGCATGTAAATGAATTAAACGAGTTGGTTTACATGCATGGAGCTTTATGTGAATCCTTAAGGCTTTTTCCTCCTGGTCCATTTAACCACAAGTCTCCACTACAACCAGACATATTTTACCTTTTTATTCCATGGGAAGAATGAAATCAATATGGGGTGAGCTAGGATTGCATGGAATTCAAGCCCGAAAGATGGATTACTGATAAAGGGAATATCAAACATGAGCCATCTTACAAATTCACAGCATTTAACGCTGGACCAAGAACGTGTGTAGGTAAAAACGTAGCTTTTTCTAACCTAAAGATAGTGTCAACCATTATCATTTACAATTATCACATTGAGCTAGTGAAAGGTCATCTTGTGATTCCTGCAGATTCTGTGGTGCTTCAAATGAAGCATGGTCTCAAAGTGAAACTAACTAGAAGAAGCGACGTAAACTAAAATACACTTATCATTTGCAATGAATTACTTATTTACTATGTTTACTAGAATAATGGTATTGACTTTGTAGTTGAACCAAATGGACCTATGTGTCTTTGCTTTCATCATTTTTGTTTATTGTTGTGTTAATTTCTTGTTATGATGTGTGATAAAGACATATTTCTTTCTTAAGGTGCAAGTATTACTTGCAAAATTTTCTTTCTACGTTAACTGTTAGTTGTAGAAAAAACTTTCTTTAATTTTTTATATTAAATTTCTTTTAAAAATAGGAGAGGTTTTTATCTCTAAAAAGTTATTGATAATTTAGAATACTTTTTTATATTAATTTGTAAAGAAACAAAACAAAATATTTAAGGGTTAATAACCTATTAAAGCATCATACTTGTCACAAATGTCAGTTCGACGTAGCGAATAAAAAAATAGTTTTACTAGACATTAAACTTGAAATTTTTGTCTTCAATTGAGTAAAATAAATTTGTGATGACCATTTTACCCTTAAATTTATAAAAATTGCATCCTTTGTCCTAGTATATAAATAACCCTTTTAACTCATTTTAACCCCCCACAATTAAACCTACACCTCTCTTCTCTCTTCTCTGTCACCGTCATCTACACCTCTCTTCCCTGTTAACGTCTTTAATCCGTTGAGCTTCGACAACTTGTGTGCTCATGAAGAATGAAGAGATTCATTTCTTTTGGGATGTTTCAAATCGAGGGTTTGCTTCCTTGCTTGAATCTCAGTTCATGATCTCTTGAAAAGTGATGATTAAACCTCTTATTTTGTTATGATTGGTTGACCAAATTCGGCGATTGTTTATATGTTGGTGATTATATGTTAGTTTTTCAGAAAATTTTCCCGATCTGGTCTCGATTTTGTTAACCAAAGTGTTCTTTTGGTCTTTAAAGTCAAATCTATTCGATTTGTGGTCACTGCTTGCTCAATTTTGGTCTGTTATTATGGTCAAAATGTGATTAATCAATTAGGAAATACTGAGTAATAACTAGACTTTAGTTGGTATTTGAATCGATAGATAAGTTTTTGTTTATCCTATTTGAGGCAGAACATGCTTGCTGTGAAATGATCGAGCATCGAATCTAGAAGGTTTAGGTAGATTTACCTGTTAAATTTTGGGCTTTATATTTCGGTTTAATTGATAAAATTAGGGCTTTTGTTTTTTTTATTGTGTGTTTGGTTTAATTCGAGAATCTCAGTTTCGTATCTGTATTCTCAGATTCATTTAATTTCAATTGCAGTTTTCCTTCACTTTGTCTCAATTTTATTTCAAATTCTCAATTGTTGTAGTACTGTTTCATTAGAGTTAATTTCTTTCATACTGGCTCAGTGGCTCACATAAGCTTAACTTAGCTTGTGTGAGCTTATTAAGGTTCAAATTAGTTTTTAATTTCATTTATTGAATAAAGTCAAATAAAGTCAAGCGTTGAAGTCAAAATGGTTTTGGATAAAATTCTGTTCTAAATTCATTTTATAGCTGAGTTTTAAGTTGTTTTTGAGTTCTTGAATTCATTTGTGGTCAAAACTTATTAATGTCATCATGTTAAATTGCTTTTAGAACCATAAAGGAGTGTTTGGTTTTTAACTGTTTTAGGAGTATTGGTTTAATTTTCAAGCTAAGTTTGATGCAAGTACCTTCATAAACCTGTTTTCATGTGATCTCAACCATAGTTTCAAGTTACTCAATGTTAATTGATGATTTCAAGTTCAATATCAAATCTGTCCAACTGCTTTTTCCTGTCCAAATCAGTCCCAATCATCCTTACCATTGATCAAATCAGGTTCTTACTTAGCTTTTATTGATATTAGGATTGTTAGTATCATCTGAGTTCAGCTTATTGTGTGTTGTGAAGTCTTTGCTTGCTTATTTTAGTGCTTAAATATTGCCATTTCGCTCTTAGTTTTTGTTGTCAAAGATAACTGTTCTAAGTAGGTCTGTTTAGCTTTACAACCGCTTAATTAGTAGACATATAGGCTCGATTGTTAATGCTCTAGATAGCCTCTAGTATCATCTTAATATTATTTTTACTTAGGAGTTCGAGTGCTTATTTAGTGGCCTTAATCGATCTCGCAGTTGTCCCCTTAAGATCGCAGACGCCCTCTTTGTGTCCCAATTAGCTTGTATTTTGATTTTTAATTTCTCCAACTCGTGGTTTTCTAGCCTAAACGACACATAAATATGTTGCTTAAAATTAGTGTTTGGTTCTCTAAAAGCCAATTTTTAATATGATTTCGGTGCAAGCTAGCCTACATATGGTGCAATGCTTTCACTCGGCGAGGCTTTCCAAAAGGATTAATCACCGCGTGATCGAAAAGGATTAGAAATCGTAGATTTCTTAACTATGCATCCCGGAGTTAATCAGATCGATATTGAACATTCACTCCTAAAAATTGGCCAAAACTATTTGTGATTTGTACCGAGAGTGAAGAAATTAGAAAATTTTCTTGATCCACCGTTGTTTAGAATGTGAGTTTTAAAATTCTCCGTTTATGATCTTTCTAGCTTTGCGGTGGTGACACCGAGTCGCAATCTCCAAGAAAGCCGGCTTGGTGCCACTTCAGATGCAGCTTGGAAGAAAAGATGCTTGCATTGTGCTTGAGGATGCTGATCTTGATTTAGTAGCGGCACATATCATCAAAGGAGGTTTTTCTTATAGGTAACTAAAAGTAGAGAATATTTGGAATTATATCTGCTGTTTAGTAATGTATACTACCTATGCTACATTTCAGTTGCTACCAAATTTGTGACATTCTTTTTATAAAAAGGTGCATGTAAAGCGTAAACTAATTGGACGTGTTTACAGTGGGCAGAGATGCACAACTATTAAGGTTGTGTTGATAATGGAATCGTTGTTGATGCACTAGTCGAAAAGTAAATGCTGTCGGCAAAGTCAAAGGTAGGACCACCCGAGGACAACCGTGACATCACCCCGCTTGTATCGAGTCTTCGCTAATTTCATTGAGGGTTGGCTAAGGATGCAAAGACAAAAGGGCAACCTTTTTCCAAGAGTACAAGCGAGGGCAACCTCATTTGGCCGTTGTTGCTCGATAATGTCCGGCCGACATGAGAATTGCTTGGGAGGAGCCGTCAGCCCATTGTGCCGCTATCGGATCATCTCAATCGTAACCGCTAGGGATAATTGTTTTGGTCGGCTCGTTAATTGTGTCATCGCTCACGCCGAATATTATTATAGTATAAATAATTTATAATGTTACTTCGTGACTTGAGCTATCTTCTCATATTATTTTCTTAATGAAAACCTTGTTTGCTGTACTTGGGGTTGTAGATATTCATGTGATATTGTTGGTTATGGAATATATATTGTGAGTTTTTTATTTGTTTTTGTAGTTATGGAATCCGTTATGTGAACTGATGTAATTGTTGTAAGGGACGATGGACGCAATGTTTTCCAAACGACAGGGACCATTTATGTAATTTAGCCTAGGGACGATGGATGCAATTTTCGCAAACCCACAGGGACCATTTATGTAATTTGGAAGGGTAAAATGGTCATAATACTCAATTAAAGACAAGAATGCCAAGTTAAATGTCTAGAAGAGCTATTTTTTTTGTTCGCTACGTCGAACTGACATTTGTGACAAGTATGATGCTTTAATAGGTTATTAGCCCAATATTTAAAACAATCTTTTATTACTTCCAAAAACCAAAAGAATGTCAAAATTGATCTCAATCGGTGAATACAAAAAATAATAACAACCTTATCTCAATCAAATATCATACAACAATCTACTACAAACTAAATTCACCAAGATGATCAGATATTACAAAATCAAACTAGGGTTAAAAACTTGTGTGAGAGTATTTTTGAGCAGAGAGAGAAAACGGATCAAGAGTTATGAATGACTTCTTGTCTTTTTCCTTTTTATATAGCACCAACCGACAATACTTCCAGCTTGACAACAAAGGTCCTTCAACTATCCAGCTTTATCCACTAAGCTCCAAAAAGATTCAAACAACTAAGCCTGATAATACAAACATGACATAATCAATCCCCGTAGTAATTCCAGTCTAAAATTATATTTTAACATTCCCCCTTAATCTCAGCCTGAAATACATCATACATTCCCAGTTTAAAACCATTTTATTATGTTGAAAACTATCTAATCTCTTTATGAAAACATCTGCAGCTTGATCTGCAGATTGAATTTTTCCGCTTTAATTATACCGCACAAAATTTTATCCTTACAAAGTGTAAGTCAATTTCCAAATGATTAGTCATCTCATTGAAGACTGGATTAGAAGCAATCTTAATTGCTGCTTGACTATCACAAAATAGTTTTACAGGTAAATTTTTTTCCCAATTCAGGTCTTTAAAAGCTTTAAGACCCAAACAGTTTCTGAAGTGGCAGAGGTCATGGCTATGTATTCAGCCTCTGCACTAGACTTAGAAAGGGTATTTTGTTTCTTACTTTTCCTAGAAACTAATGAACCATTTAGAAAAATGCAAAATCATGTAACAAATTTCCTAGTTATCACACATTTTGCCCAGTCTGCATCCACATAAGTCTCAAGATTTTCAAAAGAGTTTTTGACAATATGAATTCCCTTTTCAGGAGAACCCTTAAGATATCTCAAAACTTTAAGTGCAATTTTAAGATGAGACTTAAGTGGTTTATGGATAAACTGACTTAAGCAATGCACCGCATAAGATATATCAGGTCTTGTGTGAGTCAAGTATATAAGTTTTCCAATAAGCTTTTGATACTCGCTTATTTTATCTAAAACATGATCCGTTAAAGTTGGTTCATTATATATACTCAAATTTTGATCAAGTTGAAAAGCGTATGGTTTACAAGCAAGAAGACCAAACTCATATAGCAAATCTAGGCAATATTTTCTTTGTGACAAACATAAACCCTTATCAGTTTCAATAACTTCAATTCCTAAGAAATATTTAAGTTCGCCCAGATCCTTAATCGTAAATTTGGTTTAAGATAAACCTTAAAATTTTCAATAGCTTCTAAGTTGTTGCCAGTGATAATAATAGCATCAACATACACATGTAAGGCAACAAACACACCTGATTCATTCTTAGTAAATAAGGAGTAGTCACTCTTACCCTGCTTGAATCCATTCTCAAGTAAAGCATTACTAAGCTTAGCATTTCACTGTCTGGGTGCTTTTTTAACCCATACAGTGATTTTTTAAGCCTGCAAACTCTATTATCATTCACATCAAAGAAACCACCTGGTAATGTCATATAAACAGTTTCTTCAAGATCCCCATACAAGAAGACATTATTAATATCAAGTTGAAAACTAGGCCAAGACTGTTGAACTGCCAAATTAATGACACACCTAACAGTCACAATTTTAACTACAGGTGAAAACGTTTCATCAAAATGCACACCTTCTTTCTAATCAAACCCTTTAGCAACAACTGTAGCCTTATACCTATCAACTTCACCACTAGACTTGTACTAAATATTGAGAACCCATTTTGAATCAATAGCCTTTCTACCAGCAGGTAAATCAACAATATCAAAAGTATCATTACTATACAAAGCATTCATCTCCTTATTCATTGCCTCCACCCAACGTTGAAACTTGTAGGCTTCCCAATATGTTTTGGGTTCAAAAGATTTGTTTAATTCAGTTATAAGACAAAGATTCTCATAACTTAATTTAGAATAACCAACAAACTTTTCAATACCATATTTGACTTTTGAATCAACAATAAACTCATTATACTTGTTTGGAAAAACTGAAGTTCTCTCAGACCTTCTCAAAGGCTGATTTTGAAAATTTTGACTTGTTTTTGTGTTTGGAAAATATGTATTGATACCCTCAGAAAATTTGCAGTTTCATTTTCATTTGCAGGTTCCAATTCTATTTCATTCTCGTGTATTGTAGCCCTCTCATTCCCTAAGGTAGAACCACTAAAACCATGAAAGTGCCCCAAATTACTTTCATTTTGGTCAAATGTTGGATTGCCATTAAAGGAAGAGTTGATGCCCTCGTCATGAGATGCTGCTTTTTTATTTATATCATAATTTGGTATGTCATGATCCTCAAACACAACTTCATTAAAGAAATTTGTATGGTCCAAACCATGACTATCACTTTTGTCCACAAAATCAGTTTTAATCTTGAAAGGAAAAATATTTTCAAAAAATTTAACATCTCTAGAGTATAAAAAATGTTACCTTTCAATACTGTAAAGCTTATACCCCTTTTTAAAAGAAGCATAACCTATTAAAACACATTTGTCAGATCTGCTACTAAATTTATCAAAGTTATTTAAGATAGTAGCAAAACAAAGACGCCCAAAGGCTCTTAAATAATTCAAAGAACATTTTTTATTTATTAAAACCCAGATTATAAGGAGATTTTCCATTCAGCACTGAGGAGGGAAACCTGTTAATCAAATAATAAGCAGTAACAATACATTCAGACTACAATTTAAGAGGAATTCCCCCTGAAACATAAGGGATTGGCAACATTAAGTAGATGCATATGTTTCCTTTCCACAATCCCATTCTGATGTGGAGTGTAAGCACAAGATGTTTGATGTATAATACCATTTTTAACACAAAGCTCAAAAATCTGTGATTAACAAATTCAGTTCCATTATCACTTCTAAAAGTTTAACTGACTTATTAAAGTGATTTTTAATCAGATTAAAGAAAGTAGTAATACAATGGGCAAATCACCCAAAAATGTAGTTAACTTGCCACTTTTTCCCATTGTATGTAGCATTCTTTTTTTTTCTCATTCTGTCAATAAACATCTATCGTTAGTCCTTTCTGTGTACCCGTTACCAAAAAAACCTGCATAGTTAGTCCTTTCTGTGTACCCGTTACCAAAAAAACCTGCATCGTTAGTCCTTTATGCTAACGACCGTTAATAAATAACTTCAAATTTGGTTATCTTACGCTAAACTTGCGTCGTTGGTCCTTTATACTAACGATCGTTAAAAAATAACTTAATATTTGGTTTTCTTACGCTTCGTCCGTTTTTTCATGTTTTTATACGCTTTTACAAGTTTTCGTTCGTTTAAACACGCCGTCCGCTTTTAACGTTTTATCCGTTTACATGTTTTCATTCGGTTTACACGCCGTCCGCTTTTTCACGTTTTCGCTTTTCCCCGTTGCCGGGTTTTCATCCGCTTTTGCACGCCATCTATTTTACCATTTTGCACGCCATCCGCTTTAACACGGTTTTGCACGTTTAACAAGTTTCAGATGTTTTAACATTTTCGTCCATTTTAGCACGCCGTCCGTTATTCATGTTTTCATCCATTTTCACGTTTTCTTCCGTTTACGCCATCCGTTTGTACACGTTTCGTCCGTTTTGCATTTTGTCTATTTTTAGCATATTAATACATTTTCAAATGTTTTCGCCGTTCTACACGCCATCCGCTTTACATTTCATCCATTTTATACACGCTGCACGTGTTTACACATTTCACAAAACCGATGAAAACCTTAAAACCGATGAAAACATGAAAAACGCCAAAATGTGAAAAGCAAACAAAACATGCAAAATGGATGAAAGCGTGAAAACGGACAAAACGTAGAAACAACCGGAAACATTCGAAACGACAATATGCGAAAAAATAGACAAAATGTGCAAATACGAGCGAAAACGTGAAACAACGGATGAAAACGCGTAAAAACGGATGAAAACGTGCAACAACGGACGAAAACGTGTTAAAACAGACAAAAATGTGTAAAATCAGACAAAATCGTGAGATAAAGGTCGAAAACGTGCAAAAACGGATGTAAACGTGTAAAGACGGACGATAACGTGAAAAAACGGATGAAAACGTGTAAAAATGGACGAAACATGTAAAACCGGATGAAAACGTGTAAAATGGACGAAAACGTGAAAAAACGGAAGAAAACGTGTCAGAACGGACAAAATGGACGAAAATGAGTTAAAACGGATGAAAACATGTAAAAACGGATGAAAACGTGTAAAAACGGACAAATACATATGTAAAAACGGATGAAAACGTGAAAAACGGACGAAAACGTGTTAAACGGACAAAAACGTTTAAAAACGAATGAAAACGCAAAACGGACGAAAATGTGTAAAAGCAGATGAAAACGTAAAAACATATGAAAACGTGAAAACCGGACGAAAACCTGAAAAATCGGATGAAAGCGTGTAAAAACGTATGAAAACGTGAAAAAACGGACAAAAACGTGTTAAAACGAACGAAAACGTGTAAAACGGACGAAAACGTGAAAAAACGGAAGGAAGCGTAAGAAAACGGACGGAAACGTAAGAAAACCAAATATTAAGTTATTTTTTAACGATCGTTAGTATAAAGGACCAACGATGCAAGGTTAGCGTAAGATAACCAAATTTTAGGTTATTTATTAATGGTCGTTAGCATAAAGGACTAACAATGCAGGGTTTTTTGGTAACGGGTACACAGAAAGGACTAACGGTTGAGGTTTATTGATAGAATGAGAAGAAAAAAATGGCAAGTTAACTACATTTTTAGGTTATTTAAACACCTCATCTTTGGTTCTAATTAAGTAAACCCAAACAGACTTGGTAAAGTCATCAACAATGGTCAAAAAGTATCTATACCCTTCCTTACTAACCACCCTATAGGGCTCCTAAAGGTCAAGATGGACAAGTTCAGCAAGCACATAAGACTTGTGTTCACTTAAAGGGAAAGGTTACCTAGTTTTTTTAACCCTTTGAAAAGTTTCACAAGATTCATCATCATTATTATCTTAAAATTGATGTCTTTTTTAGCACAGCCAAGACCTGATCAGCAGGATGACCAAGTATGGAATGCCATAAACTTCTGATAAAAAGCAACATGATTTCCATCAAAGTAATATAAACCATCCTTTTGTTTACCAATCCCCAGAACATTCATTCACTTCAAATTCTTAGGTAAAACATAGCATTTGAATTCTTCAAAAGCAATAACAAATTTGTTGTCTCTAGCAACTTTATGAACATAAATTAGACTAACACAATATTATGCAATAACAAGCACATCATATAAAGTTAAGTGTTTGGTTAGAATCATATTTCCAACCTTTGTAATTAAAGCTTCAGTTCCATTATGATGTGAAACTTTAATTCCATGTTTGGAAATATCAATGACATTAACCAAAAATGTATTTGTATATGTTAAATGTTGGTTGGCACCAGAATTAACAATAATACCAGCTGCAACAAGTGCAGACATGATTTTACTGTTATTACAAAAAAATTTGTTAAAACTTTTATTAAATAATTTGTTGTTATTCAAAACTATACCTGCCATATTTGCATGTACACTTTTTCTTTTTCCATTATCATTAATAGATGTATCTTTAATTAAAGATAAAAGTTTTGAAATATGTTCATCAAAAAGTTTAGAAGAGCTAGAACCAACATAATTGTTATTGACAAATCTTTTCTTAAAGTTTCGAGTACCCTGATTTTGAAATAGACCCAGAAGAATTATTTCTTTATTCCAAAATTAGTAGGGTAGTTTAAAACATCTATCAACAGATGCCCATTAAAACCACAATGCTCACAAACCGTAGTAGGACCACCAATGCAGTGCTATTATTACTAGTGTTATTAGGCCTAGGCACATTATTGGGTCTAAATAAAGTACCAAAGGTTTGGTGTCTCTGAAACTACCTCTTTAGGCACACCGAGTTAAACACATAAGACCGAGACCTCTAAGAGGTACCAGTTCCTGAACCAGTGACAACAGCTCTGTGAGACTCCTCACTAGAAATGATAGAAAAAGCCCCTTTAACATCAGGAAGAGGGGCTCTAGATAAGATATCACTTCTTATTTGCATATATAAATCATCTAATCCCATTATGAACTGCATTAGATTCAAAAATTGATTATGTTTTCTAAAATACTCATATAAGGGTGTGCATGGTCCAAAAACCGGACCGGACCGCCAAGACCGGACCGGACCGAAACCGATTTCGGCATAAACCCTAGACCGAGACCGGACCGAATGTGGTCGGTCCGGTCTCGGCCCGCATCGGTCCGTCGTTCCTTCGGTCGGTCCGGTCCAACAAGGCCAATTGCGGTTTGGTCCGGACCGACCGAGGACCACCAGCCCAAAGTCGGATCATGGGGCCGGACCGAATGTGGTCGGTCCGGTCCGTTCGGGTCATATGCTCACCCTTATACTCAGATGCATGACATGTACACCTAGGCAACTTTACAAGAGCATCAAACTGTTTCGACAGAGTACTCAACTTATTAAAATATTCAGCAATAAAAGTCCTATTTTGAGACAAAGAGTTGATTTTATAGTAAAGATTAAAAG
Source organism: Chrysanthemum lavandulifolium (assembly GCA_022545495.1). Classification (NCBI taxonomy): domain Eukaryota; kingdom Viridiplantae; phylum Streptophyta; class Magnoliopsida; order Asterales; family Asteraceae; genus Chrysanthemum; species Chrysanthemum lavandulifolium. The sequence continues at coordinate 40,495,529 of CM040241.1, read as the reverse complement.
TAACAGACCCATCAACCCTATAATATGTTTCTTTCAATTCAGTCCAAACATTAGAGTCCTTTTTAGAAAATATTTTCCCCAAAAATTACTCCTTTGATATAGAACTTAAGATCCACCCAAGTACAACAACATTAACTTTATCCCACTATCTACCCAAAACCTCGTATGTAATTGATCTTGTGCAAGATCCATCAATAAAACCAGTTTTATTTTTACCCTCTAAAGCCAAAAGCATTGCAGAAAACCAGACATTATAATTAATTTTTATAGAATTTTAGCATGACTTTAATAAAACTCAATTTCCCAACAATATTTCCCGACAGGTTTTCAATTTAACACGCGTTTGTTATTCCAAACACGTTACAAAAATAGTTAAAATTTCGTAGGTAATTCCAATTTTAGATTATTTATTATTTATCGGGTTTTATAAATCGTTATTAGTTTAATAAGCGTTAATTGAATACTTTAGATCCGCCACGAGTCTAATACATTAAATTCGTCACGAGTTTAATATATTATATCCGTCTCGAGCCAAAATGTCCAATATGTCCGATATAGTCCAATTGTCCCAATAATATCAATCCGTTATATTAAGGTCCGTTAATAGAAATGTCCAATATCAAGTACCAAGTCCCAAAATATATCTGAAACGTACCACAGAACAGAAATGTCAAAACAAATAAAGCAAGTTAGCTCGATAATCCAATATCAATAATAATGTTAACACATATATATATATTAAAACAAATAAACTTACCAAACTACTACACACTTTTATAAGCTCATGGGCTTCAGCACATACTGAAACCAAACGCACTCTAGTCATTGGGTTGTTGGGCCCAATTCAAACCCAACACAAACACAAATTCAAACACATGTAACCACTGCTAAAAACGAAAATATAACACTGATACAACCATAGGTGCAAACACCCCTTGGTGCTTAGCCGTTTAACCGAAACCAAGACACCCCTATGTGGGTTGTGTCAACCCGCAACATATCACAAACGTGTACACTACACCCTTCGTGTTGCTGGTGGCTGACCCGAATCAGGAACAACCATACGAAAAACACTCCCTTGCGTATGTCGTTTACACCAAGCCAACAACGGACCCTTGTGGGTATTTATTGAGCCGAAAATAATCAAGGTCAAACAAACTCATAATATCAAATAAAATTCCAAATAAGTCCACATTAATAGAAATGAGCAAACCCCAAATCTGAAACCCTTATGGGTTGACACCAAGCCAAAAACCAACGTCAACCCGACCCGATGCCATAACCTGATCAAACAAACGCCCTGTTTTACCTTGTTTTCACCACACGAATGTAACAAAGACACTTTTGTTTCAATTTTTATCCACGAAACACTATAACAAATTGTAGGGAATTAGCATTTTTAAGGACGTGTAATAACCAAATTATTTCACAATAACTAACATTTAACACAGAAGTAGCTTCACTTAGTTGACATGTTTGCTTCTAAGGGTGGTGGCAATGGAGTCGGTTTGGGGCTCGGTTTGCCTAATGCCGATCGGCAATAGTGATGCCTACGAATTGGCATGATTCGGCATGACAAGAGGGAAAGCAAAATCGGCAATCTTTGCCGATTCTACATGCAAAGAAACTAACCGTTGGACATTAAAGGTCATATATATTTATTAATGTATGGATATATTTAGTTGAGGTGAAGTTAGATTACCGCTTACTACAAATCTATTATTGGTATGAGATTGGTATGAGGTGAGTTGCGAGATATTATTTGTAGATGATTGGCGACGAAAAATTGGAGGCGTAACCGCCACCACCCTAAATTTTGCATTTTTCTCTGGTAAGTTGTAGACTGCTAACCAGATTGGGATCAGAAGAAAGTTAATAACCTCATTGTGGAAAACATTACATTAAACTATCATTAAACCAGACCATGAACTAAAACCCAAATTAGTAATCTTTAACATGAATTCGGTCAACTTCGACATTCCATGTTTCAGCACCAAACCATAGACCTATATATGAGCCAGCTTCTAAGTTTTGCACACCATCTTTTTCTTTTAAGATAACTACGACAGAATCAAAACTAATCAGGGTGTCAATGCAACCCCAACCACTGAATTGCCCTTTAGTATGTTTGTAAACAAGTACTTTCACACCATAAATCACGCTGGAACCTGTGAGACCTGCATCAATAGTTTTCACCACTGTTAAGCCCATGTAACGAAACTTATATATTGCCACTAGTATATAATACTACATACACTAATATTGTTGAGTCCACGTGTTTTCGTAAGCTTTTCGAGATAAATCAAATTCACTTCCTTGCAAAGGCCATCAACATCAATTGCATACTCGTTATCATTTTCCTCACGGATCAACTGTTGCAATTGTAGTCTCATCCTTTCCAGTGCTCCCTTCAATCCACAGAATCCATCAAGAACAAGAAGTTCAGTTGACTCCAGCATCAAAAGGTTCTTGACAGCAAGAAGTACCTGCAAGACATTAGAATATTATAATTGTGTGTTTAAGGATGACAACTGTGCCGATTTAATCTTAAAACTGTAAAGTTTTATGCGAGTTCGTCAAATAAACAAGCAACTGTAAAATAATATTATCTTCCCAGAAATGAAAAATAGAATACCCCTAGCCCATATACGCTTGAAGTGCATTTGACACTTGATTAGAGTTTATATTTGAAATGATTTGCTATGCCAAGGACGAACATATATATACGATGACAGTCTGCTATAAGTCTATTTGGTATCCACTATGCATTTATCAAATTTCAGATTTCATCTGACGAAACAAAAGAGTAAACATTTCCATATCAGACGACAACCTTCTCCTGAAGATCTAGGTCATCTGATGTTGTCAAATCAAACAACGCCTTCACCAACGCACAATTGCCGAGAAAAGGGAGCTCCAGATTGGTGTTATATACCAACTGATATTCAGCGAGATCAGCAATAAGTGATACCAATCTCCTGTGTAGCCTAACATCAGCAGTTGTGTTGCTCAAAATACCCTACAAATTCAGAATCCACTTAATATACTACAGTAGGAAAATCTTTTATAAACATTATTATGCGGTAAGCTTCATCTACATTACCTGGATGATTACGCCCCCGCCTTCCGAATAGAACAATTGAATGCCCTTGTGGTTATTCCTAACAATTGCTGAAACAGCATACAGTGCTTTTATAGCTTCCTCTATAAAACTAGATTTGACCATCAGCATTAGCTTGGGCAATGCCCCCAGTTCAAGGACCTAAAAGATGACAGTAGAGCGTCACAACATGAAGCCTGCCTAAGTTAAAGGTAATTAGAAATGGGGTTGGGTTGAGACCTGGTTCTGAACTAGAGGATTGTTTTGACTGGCTTTACCAATAACCCACGCAGAAGTGATCCTGATGGCGTGATTTGAGTTGCTAAGATGTCCAATAACCAACGAAAGACCTCCCATGTTGTGCAAATCTGAAAGACAAAATGCTTTATATCATCCAGGAAGGAAAACAAGTATTGTAAAATTTGAAGAAGGAATGTATAAGAAAGGGTTTATAGACAGATAGGTTACCCAACTTTCAAACTTTATTCGCCTAAGTTACCAAACTTTCATTTTGTTCACTTAGGTTCCCGAACTTTAGTTAAACATTCAACCTCTATTTTTTGAGTGTAATCAAAGTAACCCGAATGCATTTTTTTAGGTAAGTTAAGTAACTTAAATTTAGCGTTTTAGAAATTCAGTAACCTGAATGTCAACCCCGGTTAGTCCAATACCTTGTTTGCACAAAAAAAAAGTTTGGTAACTTAGGCGAAAGACCCCCCATGTTGTGCAAATCTGAAAGACAAAATGCTTTATATCATCCAGGAAGGAAAACACGAATGTATAAGGAAAGGGAGGGAGGGAGGCATACTGTTTGCATTATGGATAGCCTCGACGAGAACGAGAAGCTGGTGTAAGGCGTCTTCGATAAATGAATTATTATTGCTTTTTAAGTCGTGGATTGCGAGTTGCATAAGTTTAGAATCTGACGGCATTTCTTCTTCTAATCTCTCCACCACTTCCTATAATTTTAATTCAATGTAATGATAATTAATCACAACCAGGGGGCGGAGGCACTTACAACTTATAGGGGGGCAGTGCCCTCTATGGTGAGCCCAATAAACATAGATATGTAGTGTAAATTTTTATTATTAGGGGTCATTTTTCAATGTTGCCCTCAACCCAAGATCAAAATTGCCCTCAACGGATTCCAAGCCCAACACAATTTATTTGCTCAAGTAGATAAAAATGGTGAGAAGATGCTAATTGAATCGATGGGTTTATGGTTTTTAGTTCTGCTTTTAGCTATGGTGAGAGAATAATATGAGGAAGATGATACTATTTTATTATTTAAGTGAGATAGATAACACTTCACTTTTATAATTTTCAATTATATAGTATAGAAATATATGATAGTTTTACTACTACTGACATACAAGTTCTGCAATCTACAGCCCGTATTTTTATTTACTAACCCATGTTTGGATTTATTAACAATGGACTCTAAACTTTGTTGATGCCACTATAATACTCTAGTTTGCAAGCTACGGAGTATAAACGTTAGGTTATCACATTAAATTTTTGTTTGTTTCTGTGTTTGGTTTTTGATATAATGATCACATAATTGTCAATGAAACAAATTAAAAAACACTAAGAGCTCTAAACACTTAGTTAGAGATTCAATGTCTTTAACCCGACCCGAATCATTATGGGGTATGCTAAAAAAAAACATATCTCAACATATATATTATTACTTTCGCCCCCTATATCTAGTAATTAAAAAAAAATGAAAAGAAAGAAACCTTGATTTCCAATTGACGGTTATGAATGTCTTGTTGAGAAGACAAGTGCTGCTGAGCTTGTAGTTGAAGCTTTGCGGGATCTGAGTGACCTGCAACACAATAATTAATCAATTAATTAATTGTAGTTATTAGGAGGGATAATAATAATAAAAAAGAAGAAGAAAATGAATAGAAACCAATGGCCCAGTGTAAGATCCCATCAAGGGAAGGAAAGCCGCCGTCAAGTTCATCTTCTTCATTATCATTATTATTATTATCAGTTGTTGACCATAACGTTGACTTGTTTACAGAAACAACAGGCTCCTCTTCTTCTGCTTCACCGGCGCTTACAAAAATCAACAACGATAACAATAAGAAGAAGAAGAAGATTAACAATACACTCCGTCGTCCCATTCTCGACCTTTACTTAATTGACTTGATTGTTCTTCTGCTTATTCTTCTTCTTATTGTATGTGTATTCTCAATCAATCAATCGGACTAGCTAGTATTCAAGCTGGTTATTTGCTTCTACTTTTGGCCCATCTATTATTCATATCGCCCTTAGCCCAACATTTGTACTTATTCTCATATCTTTTTTACTACACCATCATTTATCCAAAATGAATAGTAAATTAAAGGTATGTTTACAAGAATTGTGTACTGCTTATGCCATTTATTATAAACCGTTTGAAATTAGATTTTAGACTTGTTTGGCAAGAAATTGGGGTTGGTAACTTATTATCGCAAAATTACTAAAATGGATATAATTAAACGAGTTTTATAAGATATGTTAGATTTTTTTGTGAATATGTAATTTATGGTTCATAAGTTCTGCGCTAAAGTTTTTAGCCCTTTTATGGGGCTAAAGTTTTAAGTTCTTTTAGGGCTTAAGATTTCAAGTTCGCACGACAAAACAAGACTTATTTTATGTTCTAGAACATTATTTTGTGTTCTGCTCCATAAGCCCTCCCCAAACGCACGTTAAAAGAGCAAAAACTTTTCAATCTACCATATAAGTATCTCATTCTAAAACTAATTACCATTGGTAATATCTACACCTTTCATCCTCGCCATCACCGCCTACCGTCGCAATCTGATGTAATGTTTGTAAAAACAAAAAATATAACTTCATCTAAACGGGTTTTAAATAATCTAAATTCTTCTCTAAAGAAGAAAAACAATTCTCTTGAATCTAGAAACGAAAAAACAATAAAATTTTTCTACAACTAAAGCACCGCTACCTTGGTGTTTCAAAACTTTTACATAATTTACTTTTTTGTTTTCTTAAATAATTATCTCACTTATTACTATCTTTATTTTTCTCCTTAAATTTTGCCATATATGTTATGTTGCATTTGAAGTTAGAGGGAATTGCTTATATATCTTTGCAAATTGCGTATATATCCAATTTAAACTTATAATTGCATATATATCCTTTCAAAAATTAAAAAATTGCATATATATTCAAGTTAACTAATAATTACATATATATTATTTCTAAACTTTCGTAATTGCATATATATCCTTTCTAAACCTTTTATATATCATATATATATCAAAATAATTATTTAAAATAATTATAAATCCAATGTTATTATAACTATAATTTTAAAAATAGCAACAACTACATTCGTTTCAAGGGCATGGTGTCCTAATGTTCAAATGAAGTAGATGACAATAAACAATATATCAAGACAATGCTTAACCTCACAAAAAATTCATCTTATCTCACATATAATACAAACACATGAAATAAACTCAAAAAATATATCAATTTTATTATATATTATATATCATATATACAATATGTTTACAATAAAATATATGAATAAGGATAATGGATGTTATCCGGTCGAGTTATCAACATGATTCGGGTTTTAGAATAGCAAAAAGTGACTGACCCTATTAGATTAGTTGAGTTATCATGTCGCTTTGCTTAATCCCAACACGACAGAAAAGCACAAGCAAAAAATGTATTAATTGATAGTCATCCCCCATGACTTTTTTAACATCAGAGTTTTTCTTGCATTTATAAACACTATTTTACTTATAATTCACACCTGTGTGAGACATATATAATATAAAAAATATATATATGTAAATTCATTTATTAAGATGATACAATTACTTTCTAAATTCAATATAGTGAAAATTTTCTACAATAGAATATCACATTTTGTGATTAGGAGGTGTAACTTATTTTGGCATCCAAAATGTAATTAACTTTTCACCCCGTCTATTAACTACTTGCTAATATAAGTCGTTACCGATCACTTTGATGAAACGTACAAACTTTTTTTTTTAATTCAAAATTCCTATACGTCGTATAGAGGTTCTGTAACCCAAACCAACACTTTTCAAAATCTGCACTTCTGACCTGTTTTGTTTCTGAAACATGAAATTTAACGTAAACATGATATACATCATATTAAACAAGGGCCAAATGATACATTCAAAAGTGCTCAAAATACCCTACAAACACTCCTTGTTAATATGATATACAATATATTAAACATGATATACATAAAAAAAACAAGGGCCAAATGATATACATCATATTATACATCATGTTTCGACCCATTACATTGAAAAGTGGGTATATAAAACCCAATACCAAACACTCCTTGACTACACTACTATAACAAGTTTGGCACATCACATTTTACATTTTTCCATAAATATGTTCGATTAATTCGAAAGATACAAAGGTGAATCTAGTTGTATCAACAGAAGGTAAAAGAAGGCTCGTTACCGGCACGCGCATCACCGTTAGCTAAGCCATTAGACCCTTTCCTTTAACCTTTAGCCATCGCTTGGCTCACCTATTAAGCATGTCATAAATGCAACATAAGCCAAATGCTTGGTAAGCAAACAAAAGCATAAAAATACTATATCACGACACTAATTATAATACAAGACGACGTGCTTTAACAAAAATCCGTTATTTATTGATATCGACTAAAACACAAACAATGATAAAATGTTACAGATATGTTTACATGTTATTAAACTTATGACAGCATAAGTTGTTGTTGAATGAGTTTTTCTTCAAGTCATGTTTTGAAAATGTGTTTTCACAAGTGAGTCAAACATGTTATACTTAGGATCACAAAGTTAGATAAAAGTTTAAACATTAGAACTAACATAGTTTTGTAATACTTTTCTTGTTCTTGGATTTTGAAAGAACATGTGTGTTGACCTCTCATGAAATATACGGAGGGGACCAACATTTAATTAATGATAAGAATGTGTATTTCATAACATAACATTAATAGGCAAATACGGAGTAATAAACAACAAACACACTATTCTGAGTGTGACACCCAAAGAATCCCACATCTACGCGGAGATCTTTAGACCATAATAAGATAAAGATTCGCTTTACAACGACACAACGCGCTTTGTGCTTCATCATGCGAGAGTTCTGTGAACCTGGCGCTAAGCGTCTTACGCGTGAGAGAAGATCACGCGACCACGGAAGTCTTCAAACGAGGCCACAAAACAAATCGTGAGCCTACGGCAAAGCGGACAATATCACGATAAGGCGGGGTGTTACAGTGGTTTGAGCCACTCCCGAGCCGTCGGGATGGTGGGCAAACCTCATCGAGGACGATGAGTCCCTGGGGGGTGATTGTGACACCTCAAAGAATCCCACATCTGGCGCGGAGAGATCTTGAGACGCTCATAAGATAAGATTCGCCTTTACAACGACACAACGCTTTGTGGCTTCATCATGCGGAGTTCTGTGAACCTGCGCTTAAGCGCGCTTCGTGAAAGAAATCTTGGCCGCGACCACGGAAGTCTTCAAACGAGGCCACAAAACAAATCCGCGAGCTTTCTGGCCAAAGTTTGACAATATCGTACGATAAGCGCGGTTAATCTGAGTATATTAGTTATATAAAATAGTGTATTTAAGTGATATGTAAAATAAATAGGACTCATATGATGTTATGGAGTATATAATGTTAATGCTTTTGGTTTAGTACAACTGCCGATTATTTAGGGTCTTAAACACATAATCACATATAACAAACCCATGGTGAATATATTTTATTTTGATATATTTATGTTATGCGGTTGTAACATTCTTTAACAGAGAGAAGAGCGAGTTAGATTTAATTACACTTTTAGTAACAATTTTACAGTTCTAATGCAGTATTATGCACCAATGATTTTAACATATAAAAAAGAACACAATTACTAAAAACAACTAAACATCTCAGGTTATGATCTATTGTCTTATTGTGAAAACACAATGTCAAAAAAGACGACTGAGGAAAGTGACAGATATTGCTTTCGAATTGTTGTCATAATTTTTCTATATGTTTTGAAGGAGTATTATTTAGAGGTTCGGTCTTCAATGGAACAACAGGAAGCGCGTTCACAGAATTCTGCATGCCAATCTCTATTATTTACAGAAGTGAGAATTATAGATCAACTTCGTTCAGTAATCTTTTATATAATAAAACAAAACCCCTAGTGGAAATTTTTCATTTCAAAAAATTCAAACCATACCTTATTTGGTAATATTATTTTTAATTTTTATTATTTTTATAAGATATAAAAAATAATAAAAGCTAAATATTTCTTGATTTAGTAAAAGAAATAAAAATTCGTTTTTATGTTTAGATGAAGAAAAAAAGAACTAAGAATACACATGTACTTGTGAGCATATTATGAATACTTTTGGACCAAATTCATAAATAAATAAAAACACCGGCTACCATCAAATTCTTCTACACACAAACAAACAAAAAAAAACCTACGACAAATTAGATCAAATCCAAAAACCCTAAGTCGATTGTAGGGTATTTTTTCGATTCATGTGTTCTTCAAGCCATGGATCCATTAATCAATGGTATGTTTCTTTAGATCTTGCTAATCTTCTTGAATTGTGTTTCAATAACGGATGTTCTATTTTGTTTGCTTCTTGAACCCGACTGTCTATTAGTAAGTTTCATTGGATTAGCTGAGATGTAGTTATGAGGATTTTTGAGGTAGAGAAAAACGAATATAACCACAATTCAGTCAGTGAGTATAACATAAGCCAATTGTGATGGTGTGAGAATTGATAGTAATTGTTTTATATAATAGGTTAGTTTTGAAACAAATTCAGTTTCTTTCATAATTATAGCGCAATAATCTTCTTATTTATGATTTATTTGCAGTCTTTTCACCTTGCTGTTTCCTAACAACGAATAAATTACGTGTTGTTCTACTGATTTCTTTTTTAATAGGTTCACTATTATGTAGATGAAACGCATCAACTGGTACATGTGTTGTCTTTAGTATTGGTGGCGAAGGGTTAGTAAATATTTTTTTTTTTCTTTCTTTTTCTGTTGTGTTGGTGTAGAATATCACATGGTTTTGGTGTGATTGAGTGTAATTTTACTGCTTAACATTTTCAGTTTTGTAATGAACTAAACCATATCCATGGCCGGATTTAGGGATGCAGGGTGGCCAACGACGGAACAGGGCCTCCCTTTTTTGGGGCACACAACGATTTTAGACACAGGGTATGATTTAATTTGATTTCTAACACATATTTGATAAGCACAACCATTTTTAAGTTGAGCACTTTTCAGCTCAAATTTTAAAGTTATTTAACAAAAATGATTCTTCAATGCAATAGTCAACTTGTTCCCCTTTTAGTTAAATTTGTCATATATGGTCTATTGTATAAAACAATACCACCAAATGAAAATGTCGTGTGAGGGCATACATCTTTTTTTTTTTCTTTTTTTTTTTGACCCGCACTTTACAACTATCTTATTGATTAAATATTGAATATTGTGCAGCCAGGCAGCTCAATTAGGATATTCATAGGGCACTGCATATGTTATGTCTCTCAATTACCACCCTAAAAAAGAGGGTCGCATCTGTTCTTGTGACGAGAATGAGATTCGTTTCTGGACCATCATGAGTGTTGGTTGTACTAAAGTGTCCAGGGTTAGAAACACGATGATTAATGCTTTTTTTTATTGTTGGTTATCATTGTTATTTATGTATATTTTATATTACATTTTTTCAGGGTGGTGCTAGCCTGGTTTATTTCAATCAGGTTTGGGGAAGCATCTTGCAGGTGTTGTTGGGAAGTCTGTAGTATTAGTGGATTTAGAGAACCCTCAAGGTCGTAAGCATGCCCTAAAGGTTGGTCCTTTTATTAGACAAAAAACTGCTATGAACTGTGATATGTTGGATACCGGGGTGTTAATGTATCCATTTACCAATAATGTGCAATGTGAATTGTAGTTTTTGCAAATTTCATGATACTGAGGGAGTTCCAAAAATATTTTTTGGTGTTTAACTTGTAATAAAATTCATCTCAGTTTTTAATAAAGATGGCCATTTGACCCATTTATAAGTAAGTGGGTCGTTTTTGGTTCTGTTGTATCTCTTACGAGTTGAAACTAAATAATATCAATTGAAATTGATTGGGGTTAAAAGTCATCTAGAGTGTATTCAAATACACAGAAACATCCAAAACCGTTGGCTTAGAAATTATTCTATTAATAATGTTCACAAAAATTGGATAAATTCCTCCTGAAACCGCATTATTAAAGGAGAGATAATCTTTTTTATTACGGGTCAACTTTGAATTCGGTTTGAAGCTGTCATTCTTATGAGAATGTCGAAGCATTTGTCTTTTGGAGTAACAAACGTCTTATGGCATTTTTATGTTCATAATTATATTTTAATATTATGTAAATCTAATTTATCCTATGCACAGGGTCATGGAACAAACGTGCAATCTATATGTTGGGATGCTTCTGGTGAACATTTGGTATCAGTAAGTGAGGACTTTATATAAGTGTGGAGAATGGATTCGGGGGAAAAGCAAACTGCATTCGACAGTTAAATGTTACTGGGAAAAGATTTCGTTGTGGAACTTTCCATCCTTGCTATCCTTTACTCATAATTGGCTGCCACGAGGTACAATACACATCCTTAATAATTGCTTATTTTTTGGGTAAAAAAGGGTAGTTTTTTAATACTGCTCGGGACAAGATGAGTTGACCCACACACACCCTTTGTGTTCATCATTTCAGTTTCCTATGAAATGATAGTTTTATAAATATGATCTATATAATTAATATATTAATCTACGCTTTTCTTCATTAAAATGGGTTAGTATAAAAGATTGATTATATATTTTTATGCTTGATACAAAGTTGCTTAAATTTTAAAAGGGGACAACGGTAAGTACCTTTTAAAACATAAATGTACTCTATAGAATTATTTATTCATTTAACGCACTATATAAGTGTTCAATGAGTAATATTATTAAAATAATGATCACGCCTTTGTATTCATTACAGGTCTTAAGTTGGCGTCCGAAAGATTAAAGCTATATATGTTTACAATTGAAGCTATTGTTGGTGACACAGTTGCGGGTTCCGCTACAGATCAGGGATCAACTAATGAGCAAGCTTATCCAAGTGCTAATCCTGAAAGTGGCGATGATGCAGGTGATCTTAAATTGATCCGAATATGTGACAAGTTAATTGAGGTTTTCATGGTTGACAAACCCAATCCTGGTGACTGGAGAAGGCTATTAGCTTTTAGCAAGGAATGGGACACAATTCGGCCTCACTTCTTCAAAAGATGTCAAGAGCGTGCACACAAAGAAAATGACCCTGGGATGAACCACAATATGCTACGGCTTGGAAGAAAGTTGAAAGAGGTAATACAAAATAATAAAATTATTTATCGTTAATGCTCCAGATGCAGTAAAAACTAAGAAATTTCTAATTTTCAACTCCCCAAAAAGTTTCAATTTCTGATGTTGAGACTGTTGTAAATGGTGGTGCAGAAGAAGATATTGACATGGAGGGTGGAAGTGGTTATAAGATAAGTGGAGTTGAAGAAGAAGGAAACGCAACTCATGTGCCAAATAGGGTATAAAATTTAAGGTTCTGACCGAACCGGGTTCTGATCAAATAGAGTGCGGAGCCAACGAATCCACTCGAACAACGTAACGAATCTAAGGGTGCTTGAAAGGAATGGACGCGCGAAGGAAAATGAAATATGAAATAAAAAGATGCTGTAGGAGTGTAAGATAGACGGACGGGGATTACACAGCCAAACAACTTAGCAGTGATAGCTGAACTAATTTACAATGAAAATGGTTGTTTACTTAACTTTGAGTAAATAATCATCTTAAACATGCAACTCAATTTTTAAGTGTACAAGAAGTTTGAAATAAGCAGGCCCAAACACCCCTAATAATAATGTCAAGTAGAGTGTTTAACCATACGTTAGCTCAAAAAATAAATGTCTTTAGGCTTTGGCTGCATCCACGACTTCCATCTTTGTTATAAAACTTTTTTCCTAATTTCATGTGAGGCATTATTTTCTATATATTTTGTCTATTTGTTTTCACTTTCTTATATTTTGCTTTCCATTTTTAAATTTATCACAGGCTAACATTGATTTTAGAGTAAATTACAAAAATCATCCTTGATTAGTGGTCGTTTGGGTTCAAGATTTCAGAGATAATATGTTAGCGCGAGGGGTGGGTGGAGGCAGCCGGTAATTCCTTTTATATGGTGATGAAAATACATTCTAATAAAAGTTGGAAAGGAGACGTGGCATATGAAAAAGGATAATATAACAATATCTTAAGTACAAAATCATTTTAAGGTAATGTTAACGAGGCTAAAAATTATTATAAACAACAAATAACAAACATCATTAAAAAAGACATAAGTTATTCTAATACTTTTAAAAAAGACAAATAACAAACATCATTAAAAATTTAATATTAAAAAAATAAGAAAAATCACATGGCGCTTGTAGATTATAACTAGTAAGTATATACAATCAAAACTAATTCACCGAACTGACAATATTATACAACAACGACGGGTAAAATTAATAAGTCTGAATAATTGGTGGACCGGTTTGGTTTACCCTTCACACTCGTTGTTTGTTTCCCTTCAAAAATTATACGTATATTGTTGGCATTAATGATGCTTAAAGTAATAATATAAACCTTAGTAAACCTTAGGAGGCTGTTTAATAAAATAACTTAGGAGGTGGTGTGCACAAAAATATACTTCTTACAACTTTCAACTCATTTGCTTTTAGTTATAAATTTTGATTTGACCTGCCTGGGATAAGAAAAACAATCCATATTGACCCATTCATATCATACAGCAATTTATATCACAAGTATTATGATTCGGATTATTTTAATTTACATAATTAATTGTTGACACCACATCCAAACAACCCTTAAGAAGTGTAGACATGAATGTCGATCGCCGCAAACTCGACAGTCCTGAACATTCATAACAAAATTTGGCAATTATTTACTCTTTAAGGCTCAAACAATAAATCAAGACACAACATAATTAAGTAGATAATAAGCGATCAAATGAACACAAGTTACAAAATATATCCACTACTATCAAGACTCGTGACTTGTCAATAAGCACATAATAGAATAGACCAGCAGGTTGTTCTTCTGTGACCTAGGAAAAAAATTGATCCGTACAGTAAAAATTGTTACATTGACTGAAAGATGTAAACTAAATAGATCTTTTTACTCACATTATGATCAACTCGGACACATACATGGTTCTCTTAATACTAACTTCCATCCAATTGTCTCCTAAATGTAATATTGGCTGTAAAGTTAAAGACATACAAAGTTGATATTCATCCAAGATTAGTTCTCTAACATCTGACTCTCAATCAAGCTCCATGGGCTCTTGATATTTCTAAAAAACTACATTAGCTTTACATTGATTTTCATTAGTTAAACTCACCCCACTTAAATTATCAGATAAGTTATTTGGACTTTGGATAACCAATCAAACACAAAGTGAATTAGATTGTGATGTATGGCGAGGTATTAGTATGTTTGTGGAATATTAAATTTCAATAATAAAGTGCAGATTGCTGCTTGCCTTGATGATTTTAGTGTCACTGGCTTCAAGACTTTTGTGATTAGCTTTTGCACACCACATATGCTTTCTGAACAATTTATGACTGGAAAATTTCAATTGCTTTATGTTATTTTCGACGTTAGATGTGGTTTAGGATGGCAATTATTCAAAAATATCACCACCGTTGTCACTGCACCAATGAAACTAATTAAACGAAGCTGCAAAATTGAAATTTTAATGATTCAAACTATGATAAAACTCGATGCAAAATTGAAATTTTTAGGATGGCAATTATTCAAAATATCACCACCGTGGTCACTAAACACGATGTTAAAACTCGATGATACTATCACATCAAGCAAGCTTAGTTGATATCGAAAAGAAAACCTGGAAATTTGTTGACTTTTATTAAATAAGCAACCGCAGACATTTATTGACAGCTATGATGGATTCGTTGGAATAAAAAAACTGGCATATGAATATAGTATATATAAGTTGTAAAATCGGTTTGATTGTGGGCTTTAGAATTGTACTACAATATAAATTCTGTATTGTATTAGGAAGTCTGTATTTTTATTAAAATTTACATTCTAGTCCAAAATATGAAAAAAACTTTAAAAAAAACAGAAACTTACACGAGAAGAGGTTTTAAGCTCTTTTTGTCTAACAAATGCCGCATATGTAGAACTGGAATAGTCAGTTGGACTTCCCAGTCATTTCACTTATCCTTTGTCCCTTATAACAACCATATTTGCAGTAAACATTGACTGTACATTATAAAAGGTTATTAGTAAATGTAAATTGAACGGTTGGTCAGGTGGGTCAATTACAAAACAAAACAGGACCAGGCCTGTGGCATTGGCCAGAAACACTTATTCTACAAAAATATTAACATTAATAATTTATTAGATATTGAAGTAATCATGTAAGCTTTTAAGTACAATAAAAAAGAGGTATATGCATTTACAGTACGCTATAAGGGATATGCGAATTTTGACATGTTTCCCTTTTAAGCTCTTTATTTTAGACTACCTGCTGGAAATAATATTATGGGTGCAAAGAATGCGTGTTTTCTGATTCATAAGAGGGCCAAGGATCGCATTTGATAAAATCCAAGAAGCCACGTGTGCATCAACTGCATTAAGGACATCATCGAGCATGACTAAGCCAGACCCATGGTAAACTGCCCTGTTCATGTCCTTTTCATGATATGACACCAACTCGAAATTTCACCTAGCTAAAAACTAATCAAAGGATAGATAACAACCACAATAAGTGGCATGATGAGTGAATGACAAAACAATCAAGAACAGCTAGAAACCTCAATAATCCAAGGTACATACAAATTCATAAGCCCATAATATGTACGCAATTACTAAAACATAAACAAACAATGTAATAATCACCTTATGGGCAATGATGAGTGAATGACTAAAACATAAACAAACAATCTAGCTCGGTATCAAAACGATGTAATAATCACCTTATGGGCAATGATCCCAATACTGCACCACTACATTTTTTAGTGCTGAAGTTGCACTCTCCGCCTACAAAATCAAGTGAATTTCAAGTGTTTTTTTAGTAAAGCTGCAGGAATCAGCGTTTCATTTAAACCTAAACAAACAGTCAAGAACAACACCATTGATAAAGAATCCATTATATTAAACAATTACCATTCAACATTCATAAACCATTATAAAAACCATCCAACTTTGTCACCAGGTTACACCATTTTTGTCAAAATCAGCAAAAAAAAAAAAAAAAAGTGAATTATGTCTTTTAATGTTAGTGCCAATAGTTCATCTTCCATTGCTAAAATTCATATATAGAAGCTGAACCATAAACCACTAAATCAATTAACTCAGAAATATACCTTAATAATAAGACGGTCATGTTCATAGCACTCGATTTTTGAAAGATATGGGTTAGAACCATGATCAACCACTTGATCTTTGAAGCAATAATCATCTCATCCTATTGATTGCTAAATCAATAAGCACCACTTAAAATCTGAATTTGTAATTTGTGAGGAGAAAAATCTATAGATTTGAGTTCCATTGCAATTTGGGGAAAAAATTTATGTTGGTGATGACTGGAATAGAAGACTCGATTAGGAGTCCGTGTGTTTTCTTAAAATTACATTTTAGCCTACATATATGAAAAAATAGCATTGACACCCTTGTGTATTTTCATTTTTTTACATGTGAAAACAAAACGTTTTCTAAAGTTTAGTTAAGTAAATTAGGAAATAATTAGTCTTTTAATTAAAAACTTAAGATAAAAAATCTAATTAAAAAAAATATTACCAAATAAGGAATGGTTTGATTTTTTCGAAACGAAAATTCTAATAAGGGTTTTGTTTTATTATATAAAAGATGTACTATATCGATACTTTATCACATGTGTACATCATAATCACAAATCATCATTTACGAGTTCACTTTAAGCTGTGGGTGCTTTAAAAGTACAAGTTAACTATATGGTACTATACAAGCACATTTCAACCATGGGGTGTTTTTTTTAGCACAATAACTATGTGGTGCTTCAACGAGCACGATAACTATGTGATGCTTATGGTGCTTCCACGAGTACAATAACTATGGGGTGCTTCTATGAGCACATTAACTACATGATGCCTTTATGAGCATATTTCAACTATGAGGTGCTATTACGAGCACATTTTAACTATGAGTGCTTTCACGAGCACAATTTACTACGGGTGCTATCATGAGCATGAATCGCTATGGGTGCTTTACGAGCACCATTTTTCCACGAAGGACTATGAGTAGAATGTGACCGCATGGGTCAATATGAACTATAGATTCATGACCTCATAGGGCAATGTAAGCATACAACATAAAACTTTCAA
Organism: Chrysanthemum lavandulifolium; assembly: GCA_022545495.1. Taxonomy (NCBI): domain Eukaryota; kingdom Viridiplantae; phylum Streptophyta; class Magnoliopsida; order Asterales; family Asteraceae; genus Chrysanthemum; species Chrysanthemum lavandulifolium. Next base: position 40,477,949 of record CM040241.1, on the reverse strand, counting down.
ATAACATTTATGAACATGAGATAAAGGTGTTAAACTCCTTATACTTACGGTTCACCTCAATTATGTTACTCGCCTTATTCTACTAGGGTAGACTCCAAAAGCACTTGACTAACTTCTTTCACCTAAATTCATAACACAAACATAATGATCATTCACTATATAAATTCAACACCCACAAGATAGTGTTTGGTATAACTATGAACAAATGGGTAGTCATTCATTACTAACCAAAACTCATTATTTTATGGATTTAAAACCATTTCTTGATGTGAAACAACCACACTAACTTACACATTAATTCCCTAACAAGGATTCCCACTTTCTTTGATTCTATGATTATTTCAAAAACTTATAATTTCATAACTATCATAATTCACCCATGGAATCATCATAAACAACTCTATAATCCTTTAAAATGATAATTACTCTAAATCCCCACTATAATTTAAGCCAAAATATAAACTAAAGATTTCCATTATTCTTACCTTTCAAATGGCTAGATAATAACTTGGGTAGAGCTGGCAATCTAGATCCGTTTGGGTCTAGATAGGTATGTACAAAAAATGATAACTTGTACGTTGAAGTTAGTCTAACAAATCGGGTAGACCCAACATACTTCTTCTAACAAGTTTAAAAATGACCCAATTAGAACATGAGGTGTTTAGACGAACATTAACCCATAAGTTTCACTTTTCATATAAACCCGTCTAGACCCAAACGGGTCTAGCTTGCTAGCTATAGGTAGAACCCTAATCACCTTAACTTCCCATCACTAAGTTTTGATCTTTCCCTCATTTGAAGAAACGTCTCCCATTGTCACGCACACTCTATGCACGTGTTGCAAATGGAAGGAAAGTGAGGTTACAATGATGAACTAGCTCGTGCAAGGTCCTTAGTGCGTTAAATCATTTTCATTCAAGGTCCTTATAACTAATAGTAACTCACAAACGATATTACGGTAAGCTTTTAAACTATATAATAGAACCGGATCATAAAAGTTAGGGTGTTACATTTGACCTTCTATCTCCGTAATATTTTGTAATTAGTATCTTATATGAAATATTTATTCATTTCTTAAAGTTGTCTTAATTTAAAATTCTCGTCATATGTAAAGTTATTGTTATGAATTGAAAAGCGATTGGTCGTTAAAGATTTTTAATTACAATGTACCTACAACGCGCGGGTATCCTGCTATATCATATAAAAATAAAATGCCATTATAATTATCTCAATTTGAGTTTATATACTTTTAACTCTAAAATTGTGAGATAATTTTGATATTAGAACTCAACTATGTCACGTACGTCTTAAAGAAAACTGATATGTTGGTAGTAAATTGGAAGACAAAAGGCTACTTAATCTTGGTGTACGTCTATATGTATTAGGGTGGAGCAAAAGTAATATTTATCCATGAGAGGTGTCTATATTACTTAACGAGCAGGGTTTGCTTTTGATTTGTTTCTCCTTCAATTATTATACGTTGATGAGAGGTGTAAACAATATCAAGACTTTGATGATGCACGTTAGCAACCTGCTTTTCCCTTTGCATGCACTTTATACTTTGATTTGTAGGGTGACATTAATAATGCATGCATATGCATATGATATATGCAATGGACCCAGCAGATTCTCTGAACATGCATTCAACTTTTGTTGCTAGATCTCCATCATATATATAAATGAGCCCATCAAATTACTATATGTGAGTGATCGAATATTGCTTGTATCGGATCGGGAATTGAATAATGAAGAAGGGGGCGTCTCTTTTATGGAAGAACATAACATCCCTATTGAGCTCAATTACAAAATCTAAATCGTTGGCCGTCAAAAGCAAAATAGAGGCCATGAAAGCAAGAGTTATAATTTTCTCCTTGTTGAAGAACAAAATGAGGACAGGTTCAGTCTCTCATAAGATTCATGCACTGCTACATGGGGGGACGACAGCCTCAAGTGATCATAAAGTTAACAACGAGGAAGCGACCGATGATGTGGATAACCTCCAACTAGTTTTGCAAAACGCAACCAGTTTCGAAGATTATGATGATGACGACAGCATATATCCAGATCTGAGACACTCCCTCTTTGACCAAGAGGACGACGACCTTGATGACTTGGGCAACCCCAATGCTTCTGTGATTGATTTGGTGAAGAACTCCATGGAAAATGATGGTGAAGATTTTAGCCTGGAGGACGAGATTGATCATGTGGCGGATCTCTTCATAATGAAGTTCCATAAACGGATGAGACTCCAGAAGCTTGAGTCTTTTAAGAGATATCAAGAAATGCTTGAGAGGGGCTCATAATTGACACTAGCTCCATCATATTAGCCTATGCATCGCGTCGATCATCTTCTTGAGTTCCTTTTTGAGTGTGGGTTTAAATTTCCTTTGCTAAATCATTTTCATGTTTTTATAATTACTGTTGTTCCATACAAGATCCTAGTCTTAATATTTTACGTACCTTTCGTATCAACTGCAAGTTTTTAGCAATTAAGTGTTTTTCCTTCTTGATTTTTTTTTTTTTCTCTTTTAGCTAAGTCATTTTCATAACAGCATATATTTAATCTCACGATGTGTTCATCGCTAAAGGTACTTGTAATGGGTGGATCTATAGGAAGGGTGTGGTATAAGTTATGAGGTCGAAGTGTAGGGTGGTCACCCGCATGGTCTATAAAACATGCACAGCGGAAGATATACACATAAAGACCATGCAGAATAAACCCCTAATAACATATTTCCTAATCAGAAATATAATCTACTAACACGTATAAAGGATGTTTAGAATTACATGCTTGTTTATCGTGCTAATGCGTAAGCTCAACAACCTTCTTGATCAGCACATAATTGCTTTCTTCTTGATCTTCTTGCTTCAGTTGACTTCTTAGCGGTTCTTGGCGAGAATCACCAATTGAGTTGCGTCAGGTATCCACTGGTATTGCACTGGTAGAGTTAGGGCTACGAACCTATGTAAGTTAGGAGAGTACCAACCACGGTAACCTAGTCGATTTGGGAATCAACTTGGTTCGACTCAAATTCGATTTAGGGAATCGAATTTGGTCAATTTATGGAGGTCGACACAAAGGGTTTCGAACCCTTTGTGATTTCAGTTGGTCGACCAAATACAGGAAAGGAGAAGGGAGGAAGTATTTTAGGGTTAGAGGATTGAATAATGAAACACTTAGGAAGACCTTTGTAATTATATGCTTCCATGAGATAATCCTAACAGAATTAGGAAACCATTTATTTAATGATAAGTATATTAAGTTTGATAACTTGTCAAACTTAACCCCCTTGGGGTATTCGGCTAACCATACATTCCTAAGGGATATGGTTTTGTCTTTTATACTTTAAATGTATTCATCTCTTGATAAATATATATCCTTTGTAAAATCAGTGAGCATTTCACTCTCTGATAATCACCAGAGAATGAAATATGCAGTTGTCACTTTACTTTTCTCATATGGTTTCAACAAAGTAAAAGTACCTAAGCACATTTCCGGAGTCGTGAGAGCTGACAAATATTTCGCGACGCTGAAGACTTATTTCTGATATTCTCAAACATACTTGCGCGGGAGTAATTTGAGAAACAATTACGAAATATGGGCATGAACCTTCTTGAGAAGACATGAAGACAAAAGAACTAAATAATTTATTAGTATTTAATAAAGCTTCTCTTGGAAGCTTTAAAGTACTTTTATTATTATTTTAATTAAAGCTTCTCTAAGAAGCTTTACACTTGTTAAGCATATAAAGTATGTAATTTGTAATTGAGATAGGATAGGAATTCTAGTCACTAAAATAACAAAGAGTCACAGTTTTATTTTAGACTAAAATACACCGTTGGTCCCTAAACTTGTAGCGGAGGATCGCGATGGGACGAAATCGGGCATAATCATCGCCACGGGTCCAAACAGTAGCAATTAAATGCTAAATCACCTTTGACCAATTCTCCGTTAGTCAAAGTCTGTTATGTTGGGTGTGCCTTGCACATGAGGTAAACTCGTCATTTCATTTTTTGCTCTATTTTATTTCATCTTCATCTTCCTCATACTAAACCTGTATTCCTACGACCTTAAACCCGAATCCGGCGACCTTGTAGGACAATCATATATATTGGTGGTAGTATGAGTGTGTAAGTTTGCATATATTGGCGGTTGTTAATATATTAATGATTGATAGTTTTCGGACATTGTTTGATTGTTTTTCTGACATTGATAGTTTATGTAAACAATGACACTCCTCCCACAAAGACCCTATAATCATATAAAACCCGGTCAAAACCGAGCGATCTTCACAAGAAACCGTGGTGGTCATAAGACGTAATGTGCAATAGGTGCTCATATATTTTTCCTAAGTAAAAATTATGAGTTTGGTGGTAATTATTGCCCAAAATCTAAACCTCGAGGGCCGTCAGATCCGCTAAGATGCAACTTTGCCATCTCCATGCGAATTCGTGAACTCTTTTCAAGATCGCAGCATCAGGTCGACCGCTAAGTTCACGGTTTATCTCGATGGATCATCGAACACTTCAAGATAATCACTGGGCGGCGTGGTAAAAGTCAACTTTAATATTCACACCGGTTGCCTTTTTACAAGCTTTAACAAACTCGTTAATCGATCTACCTCTTCCAAGACCCACATTGTATATTCCAACTTCACTAGGTTGTGCTTTCTCGAGGGCTTTTACATGAGCATCGACTAGATCAGTGACATCAATGTAGTCACGTATGCATGTTCCATCTGCTGTTTTATAGTCTGTTCCTCGAACCTGTATCAAACAAGTGAACCATGATTCAAGAAAGTTAGCAACAATTCAAAATTTGTGCAGAAGAAAAACTGGGATCAATAAACAAAAGATGAGGTACAATAGCTAGATAAACAAACATAACAAGAAGATGGCTAAGTAGAGTTCACTCAGAGCACGTATATCCTCCAAATGATCTTATACTTTCGGGAGGAGTGTCATTGTTTACATAAACTATCAATGTCCGAAAACAATCAAACAATGTCCGAAAAACTATCAATCATTAATATATTAACAACCGCCAATATATGCAACTTACACACTCATACTACCACCAATATATGATGATTGTCCTACAAGGGTCGCCGGATTCGGGTTTAAGGTCGCTTAACTGGTTTAGCCCATGAGGAAGATGAAGATGAAATAAAATAGAGCAAAAATGAAATGACGAGTTTACCTCATGTGCAAGGCACACCCTAACCTTAACAGACTTTGACTAACAGAGAATTGGTCAAAGGGACCGATTTGGCATTTAATTGCTACTGTTTGGACCCGTGGCGATGATTATGCCCGGTTTCGTCCCATCGCGATCCTCCGCTACAAGTTTAGGGACCAACGGTGTATTTTAGTCTTTATTTTAATAGAGTCCTCCTTTCATTGTATTTTAATAGAGTCCTCCTCTCACTGTATCCAAGAATATCTAAAATCTAAAATCTATTTCACTTGATAACAAATATAAATAGACATTCATTACATAGAAATACAACACAAACTTCTGAAATTTGATTTCGCACGATAACACAACTTTTTTTTTTTTTTTTATCAACGGTAACATCAAAAGGATGGCGAGCTAAAGAAGTATGTCCCTTTAGTCAACCCACTCAACCTGTCACTCATACGCGCTATCTGCACTAATAGCAAGCACAACTGACATATAAGTGGTCTCACCAACGTATCATACCTTTCTAGCTCAACCAACTGTCCAACACAACACTATCTTCCTCAATAACCGCAAAGAAAGAACATCTGTAGTTCATCGGCAATTACAATCTTTCCATCCAAATATCGTTTATTTTCTTCACACCTTCAAGCTTCCTTTTTTTAAGATCATTCACAGCTACGTATGATATTTCCATTCAAATATCTTTTATTTTCATCACACCATCAAATTTCCTTTTCTTAATATCATTCACAGCAACATATGTTCCTTTCTTACGATATTGCACACGTGCTTTTCATTATTCATGGTCACCAATAACCTTTTCAAGCTGCTTAATGGTCTTTTTAACTGTTAAAATTTATCAATATATACATTATATAACCGACATAAAGTAACTATCAAAATATTAACAAAGGTTAAAAACCATACCAGTATGTAATTTTCTATTATGATAATTAGACGTTGATCTTCCAAATTCTTGATTGCATTTATCATCCTTTATTCTTCAACTATCCATCATCACTGCAAAACACAACACAACTTAGTCAAAACCAAGTAAAGTACCAGTGATAGCATGAACTATATTTGGTCAAAAGTATGAAAGATGGCATAAATGTCAAACCAACAATAAGTTAGCATTAAACCCGATAACTTATAAATAATGCCAAAAGGTAATAACAATAGGCTAATGGTTAAAAAAATGGCATCCTTTACATAACACAATAAAGTACTAACAAAGCCATAACAACTTACAACAACAATAAAAGGGCTAGAATCTCTCCACAATAATGTGGATGCAGAATGTCGTTATACGTATATGGCTTTCACTCACATTATCATGGAGATTTGAGATTTGAACCTATTCAACATCGGAAATCTAGAGCACCACTCAACATCTCAGCACTAATTCACATTTTGGATCAAATTAGCCACATTACATGTAATACTTAGCCTTGCATCATATATAGCTCTTGTTGTAACGAACTCACTAAGAGCATCCACTATGGTGGTTTATGAAAAGGTTTATAAAGTTATGAAGAGGTCTAAAGATTTGTAAATCATAGTGAACATCTATTTCAAGTTTTACGCGTGAAGAGTGCCTAGGATATCAACCTTTTCACAATTTAACGATTTGAATTATGTGAGATGTTTATAAAACTTGAAAAGGTTTATACATAGTGGAGATAGGTTTATAAAACAAAAAGGTTTATAAATTAATGTCAAAACACAATTATAAACCTTTAAAAAGGTTTACCATAGTGGATGCCCTAAAAGGACTTTCTGCTCTCCATTTATCTTACCAGGCAGATAAAAACTTACCATCTCCTAGTTTATAAAACACATGCTCCTTTTTAATTCTATGTTAGTTAGATAATCATTCTTATATCAGGGTTCTTGCCAAACCAAGGAAACCAACACATACACCTAATCACATTTCATTAATCAGTAATCAATGCTTTACATGCTAAACAATAACTAATTATGAACAATGAGTTGAAGGAGGAAGGCGTGGTAGTAAGAAGGGGCAATATGTAGCTTTTGTATGTGACATTTTACCCTTATAAAGTTATAATATAAAGTTCACATTTAATGTGACATACAATGAAAGTGAGATGAATGCTAAAGATTTTTGGTATTTACGGATTTCATCTCATATCTTAAATATACATTGTCACTACAACTAGGACTTTTAGCCACAACCAAAAGTCGTGGCTCGTAGCTAAAGACGACGTTGTCATGGCTAAAAGTTTGTGGCTAAAGGTTCGCGTTGAAAGTCAAAGCCAAGGTTTGTAAAATTTTGGCGACGACAATATGGTCCCAGAGTCAAATGTTCACTACAACAAGTAGTTAAATTCTCCACGATTATTTTTTCACGACCATGGATTTTTTTATGTTTTGCTACACTTATAGATGTCACAAATATATTAAAGTGATCCACATATATAAATGTGAATAAATTACAAAAGAGCCACACTTATAAGTGTAAGAAAAACAACTTATAAGAAAGCCACACTTAATTGTAGACATCTTTTACAATTTTTCGTGCCGAAAACTAAACGTAATTTGGTAAGGCCTATCATAATACTATAATAGGAATTGAAATTGATTAGTACACATAATTTTTTTATTGGTACGCGATTATAAGTGTAGTATTTTTTTTTTGTAACACTTCATATTTTTAACATGTACAAATGTGAACAACTTTTGCACCATTCTAAATGTGAAATCGTAAAATAAACTTGGGTTTAGGCTATTAAATAGCCGCATACTTTCTCAAATATACCGATATGGTACGTGTATTGAATTTATTGCCTAGATGGTACGTGTACTTTTGATTTCGTGCTAATATGATCACAAAAGTGTGAAATGTTTTTTTTTTAGCAAAAAATGGTCCCTTGTGGTTTGTTTCTTTGCAAAATCAGTCCTTTTGCATGATGTTTTTAAAATGTGATGTTTTCTCTTATTTATGGATGTCCAACGTCATCGGTGAAAATCTTAATTCAAAATCATAAAATTCTCAATGTCTACCCTACCAGGTACCAATCTTAATTGAAAATCATAAAATTGATTAAATCCTTAGTCAAATTTGTAGCAGTGAACAGATTCAATTTGCCTAAGTATGAGTGCGATCATTCAAGAGGTTGACTTGATTACTATTCAACAAATCATTAAAGGCCAAAACTTGTAGTACAATGATATTTTCGTCTTCATATATACCTACCTACCTACCAGCCATCCAATTTGATTTAGGGTCCCTCTATTCCAACCTCCCTACACATAAAATAGCACTTTCGTCTCCCCTGCGAATATTCCCTTGTCTCCGCTTTTTCAAGACAACACGCTTTTTTGTCATTTCGTTCAGTATTCGGCGCTTTTAAGCGTTTTTATTAAACTTTATATTTACGCCCGCATTTTCGCGCTTTATATTGATATAAACAAAATTATAAAAATAAAAAAAATAAAAAAATAAAAATAAATAAAATGGGTAGTCTTAATAACCAAATAGGGTATTAATAACTCAACCCTTGATTTAAACACCAAACTTATCACTAGAATCCTATTTGTAGGAAGGTGCTAATTTATGAGAAGATGCCCCACACAAAGTGGCCTTATTCGGAAGTAAGGCAAATTTAAATATGCATGCACACGAATACAAATTTGCTTTTGGTTTTCATATGTATATTCAAGCTGCCCATTTTTGAAGGCTTCCTTGTCCTTTTCTCCCTTGAGCTTTCAAAATGTGTAGACTATTATTTGTTGGAAAGTCCTTTTAATTTCTACCTCTCATTTTTTTTTAAATTTAATCAATTTTTGGCACATGCACACCTCATACATGAGGCCAACAATTGTGTATTATTTTCTTGGCAAAATGCAAATGTTTCTATAATAATAAATCGTAATTAGCATCATCGAATCTCAAATTGCAACTACAGGAAAATTTAGACATATTAAGAACCTGTATGATATGATATTGTTTAGAGTATATATGGCACAAAAACAATGTTGTATTTTACACAATCCATATATATGATCTGATTACCGCCTTTTCAAGTCACTTAGCGATACGAAATAGTATGTACAAATTAAGTTCAGAACTGGCCTAAAAAATTTATAACAGCTTAATTACATTACAACATCTGCGGGTTTCTTTTCAGCAACACGGTATCCCGAATTGTAAAATCTGTTTGCTTTTAGAGAAGCAGAAGGAGAAACAGGTGATTTCTTGCTCTTCTTCTTTTTCGTCGTCCTCTTTTTCTTCTTAGGTGTGGAGGATATTTGAGCGAGTCCAACGACCTTTTTATTCTTCTTGCTTTTTAGTTTAGTCTTCATGCGATTGATGGAGGCAGAGAGTAACATTTTGACCTTCCTCTTATTAATGCCGCCTTTGGAAGGAGGAGTCTCTTTGATCATCTCCAGCTTTGGTTTCCAACCCCTTCGTGATCCAACTACGAGCTGCTTATACTCTTTATGCAGCTGTGGAGTTGTGCACAACAAATCAGCAGCCAGGGTTGTTGTTGATGATGTGTCCAGATTTACCAAATGATCACCCTTAGAAGAAGAGGCTTGGTCCATCATGAGCTGTGATATGAATAGCTCAGAGACCCGAATCCTAAGAGTCCCAGACGGTGTTTTTTGGATGTCAAAGGGAGAGCATGAGCTAGCAGCTGCCTTCTTAAGAAAAGCAGCTTTCATCTTACTATCATCCGCTACTACGTGCTCATCTGCTTGATGTTGTTTACAAGAAGACGTAAAGGATGCAATCGTCACGAAAGATAGAACCGAGTGGAAGAGATGAGACGGAAGGAGAAAATACGTATGACCAGGCTGCAGGCGGTCGTGTTGTTCGAGAGGAGGGATCTTCTGTCCTATGTAGAATGAATCTGACCTGCAGACCATAAGCTCCTCGGTCATAACTTCCGAAACCTTAATCGCCTTCTTGTAAACATTAATTTCTCCGTCTGGTTTAAAAACTTTGATGACTTTTCCATCCTTAATCTTCTTCTGTTTCTTTTTCTTCAATTTCTTCTTCTTAGGATCTTTCGCGACAGAACTGCTGCTCGCGTCATTAGTACTAGTAGTATTTTCGACTAACACAACCGATGATTGTGTCACCAAGGAGGAGTGTTGGAATTGCACCGTGGCGTTCCCTCCCATTAAACACTGGAATTTATTCATAAACTTCATCCTAGCTAGCTCACTCCCTAGCTCGATAGATCAAGTATGGTTTTTACTTTTTAGAACGCGTAAGTGACTGGAATATATATATATATAAGAAGTATACCTAACAAGTAAACTGGATGCCAAATGTAATGTTATAGTAGCCGCCTTAAGAAGACTGAGAAGCATTTAGGATTAAGCCAACCTATTTGGAACACGTGAGATTACTTTATTTCTCGTGTCACTATAAGCTTTGACCAGATTAATAAATAATTCTTCGACTTGCGTGGAATGCCGGCTACGCTAGCTTCTTTCTTGTCTGTATATAAACTACTATTTAACTCTTAATACGAGGACTTGTAGTTTACTACTCTACTATGTACTTTGTTTGTTTAGTTTCACATAAGTAGTACATCGTTTTATCGATCAATGTATATATCATGCATGGACATTCTTCAAGAAAACTCAAACCAGAAAACTATCTACGTAGTAATAAAACAGGACTCCTATAGCATTCAACTGTACAAAACAATCTTAGGGTCCGTTTGTTATCCATTAATGGCAATGAATTAAGGCTGTGTACAATGGATCGATCCTCACTCGGTCGAGATAGGTCACACCATTGTGGCTGTTCGGTTGTCACATGAAAAAACAAGAGACTTGGTCTCAAACTCGACCTAGTTCGTTTGATGTGTTTGTGTCCGTTTGGTTTGATTTTGTAAAAAACAAAAGTGATGTATTAGTTGTTTTTTTGAATAAAAAGGAAAAAAAAAAACTTTTATTCATTACATAATAAAAGTAGAATACAATGTTGAAACGAAAATACAAATTACGATACAGAAATTAAAACACGTAAGTTAATCCAAGTGATTCCAAGTTTCAGAGTTGTTGGAGTCATAACCATCGTCGCAAGCAGACGAGTTTCCTAACGTGCTCGAGTCCCATTCTAGTTCCAAAATGTCAAACTCGACTTCCTTACACTCTTGCTCTTCTATTGCTTGCTGCTCCCTGCGAGCTGCTTCCTCCCGACGCTCTTCTTCTTCCGCCTCTTAATGCTTCTTCCAATTGATGGTTTATGTGATGTCCTATGTTATCATTCGAGTAGTGGTTTGTTTTCTTGTTCGTAAAATAGGTAGATTCTTGTTATGTAGTTTTACGCCTATGTAGATCGGCCGAGATATGAGATTTCACCATATCCATTGTACTTAAACGTTCTTTGGTTATTATATTTACCAGGGTGCAGGATTACTCCCCTTTACCCAAAAAAAAAAAAAAATTGATGGTTTATGTGTTAACTTTGAGCACTCATGATCTCTTGGCTATCAGATCTTGTATGTTTTAATACTTATCAAAGGGTCCATATTCTGAATAATAAGTGTTTCCAAAACACTTACCAAACCCGAGTTAGATACATCCACCATTCAGGTGAAGTCACCAATCGAACTTTAAGGAGTCGTTTAGGTTTAGGGGTCGTTTTGATCTATGGGGTTTAGGAGATAGTTTAGTGATTGGGTTTAGTGACACTGATTCTATTCAGGAATACATTTGAATTAATATGATCTTTTGATTCAGGGGTCTCGGTTAAGAGACACATCCTCTGATCAGACTTAAAGTTTTGAGTTACTCCCTGAAGCAAACCTTTTCGTCCACTCCCTAATGTTTGATCAATATCCTGGCTGTCACCACCGTGCTCAGCTGATCAAGCCCATTTGTACAGCAAACCCGTTTCCATCTCCTAAATCTTGCGCTTTCAGCTCATTCAGGTACTCCTCTAGCATTAAACCCAAAAGTTGATCATCATAACGAACTTTTCAGCCTGATTTGGCTCAGTCCGAAAAACCATCAACCAGAGATCTTTACACATCTTGATGTGCAAAATTCTCAACCAAAACGAACATTACCACTATTTAATACACATTAGATTTTCAATAGCAAATGTTATTAGTAGTCACTTAGAACGGATCTAGATCATGAATGTGATCCACCCGCTGTGATACTACTTGGTGGTCCACATGACTTGAGTAAAATATGAATCATTAATAAAAGAAATCTCAACTAGTATTGATAAATTAAGACAATGATTACAATCTTACTCAAGAACTATTTTGACGACTAATAATACAAAGCTCGTTATAGGGATTGTTGCGGAATACAATTTCGTACCAACACGCAGATTGAAGTCCTTGTTGTAATCCACAAATGAAAAAATATTGTTAGAAATTAGAGGTGGCAAAAAGTGTCGGGGCACGGCCACGGCCAAACCAAGCATGGGCTAAACACGGCTAAACCAAGACACATGCTAAACGGTACGGGCCAAACGGTACTCATGTTATACAAAACGCTTTTAAAAGACCCAAACGACAAAATAAATTCATCGAACGTAACATCTCATTTATATTTAAAATTAAATATAAGTTTTTCTTAAAAACAATATAATGTTTGAGAAAACACGCTGCTGCTATTTATTTAACTTCCAATGGGCAATATACGTCCATTTCAAAAAGGGGCCAAACGCTACCAAATTTTTAAAAGTCATTTATTTAAATTTATTTTTTATTTTAAGACAAATCACACCTCTAATAAATTGTCAAATTACAAGATCTATAGTAGAATGAAGTACTAAACGACATTTTAGAACTTCTCATGATTATCACACTGGAATACCTTTAAAACATTTTAGACAATACAAAAGTATTAAATTATTTTAAATATATGATGTGAGATCATTTGGCAATAAGTTTTCAAGAAAGAGTTGAAAATGCTAGTCTATGACTTTTTGCTGATAAAATAATAGTAATAGCTAGTTTGGTCAAAAGTTTAAAATATCACAAAACTAAAGGTAAAAAAGATATATACTGCGTATGGAAATAATCTAGTAGGAAGAAAAACTAAAATGAGAAGTATAAGAAGAATTCATAATCACATATTTTAAATTAGAGTGAGATTTTTAAGAGGAGATGCATCAATATTTGTAGATGCATCTAAAATGTTTAGTTGTGCTTTCTTCTTATTTTTCTTATTTTAATTTTTCTTCTTATTTAATCCTAACTATACTAAGTATAACCTAAAATTTGTCATCTTCTTCCTCACATCTAACCATTGCCCCTACCTATTTTCTTAAATCACATGAAATCGATTAGTACCTCTTTTCTTAAATAAAATAAAAACCCATAGTAAAAGAGTTCAAAAACTACACTTCATCCACCCATCCATGTGTGGCACGTGTCATAGGTGGCCAACACCTACACCCGCCCTTGCTGATGGTAAGCATGAGAGTGTCCATGGCTATCAATAGGGCTTTGTAAATCTTGTGATTATACATAATACTTCTCCTTTAAAAAAAATAAGGGTTTAATGTGTATAAATGAGTGTGTGAAATACTTGAGATGAATTTGCTTACTTGTCGACATGGAAATAATTTGAAAAGAAGAATGACACGTGACTGCGTATTCATAGCTTTGTACAACAAAATCTTCGTACAATGGTTATAGGGCACACCATGTTCTACATACTCTCTTTGAACGTGTTCGTGCGTGATACGGGGCTATAGTACAATAATGGTTAAACATGATAGAAGAGTTGGTGTATGACTCTACCCGTGTGTTTAGTAGAGAAACGATAAAGAGAAACTAAATGCATCAAATTTCCTTGTTTTACTAGTTGTAAAATTAAAAGCCAAGAATCATGAGAATTGGTAAGGAATTGTTAACAGAATTTTAGCCATTTCCATCCCTTTTGGTTGGGAAATCGAGAAACGGTAATCATAAGATTCATAATATTTTTCATGATATGTTTTTTTCTTTTTCAACTTATATTTGTACTTTAGTTCCAAACATAAGTTTTTTTTTTTTAATATTTTTTTTTTAAAAAGTAGTGAAATCAAATAAATACATTTTAAAAAAATATTTTTTAAAATATTTAAAAAAAAACAAGTTTTTTTTTAAATAAATACATTTTTAAAAAATAATTTTTTAGAAAAAAACAAGTTTTTTTTTAAATAAAATACATTTTTAAAAAATAATTTTTTTTAAGAAAGTAAATAAATTAAAAATAAATATTTTTTTAAAATAAGTTTTTTTTCAAATAATTTATTATTATTTTTAAATATGTTTTAAGAAGTGTTATTTAGAAAAATAAAATAATTTAAAAAAAAATCAACAAACAAATACATTTGAGTCTTATATGACAAAATGTTTATAAATAATTTTTTTTTCAATTCCTACAAGTTTCTTTCATACTAAACATTAAAATTCAACAAAATTCTATCGATTTTATTTTCGATTTATTTCATTTTTTCGAAATTCTTCACCAAACGCCACGCCTACGCCACTTTATCCTAGGAAATGATGGGTCGGCAACTCGGCGTGTCCATACGTAAAATCATGTATGAATAGCCATTAATACTTAATAGAGTTTAATTTCAAATAATAAATCCTATTAATGCCATCAATAACAGTGTATAACTTTGACTATGGAACAAAGTTTAAAGAGTACGTAATCCAACAATATATCTTTCATACAGGCAAATCGAGTCTATATTTAAAGTACGTTGATGCAAACCAATTGTTTCATTCACCACATTTTCCAACACGATTTTGTGAATTAGAAAGTAAAAATATTGTTTAAGAATAATAACCTAGACAAGATGTAAAACATATATAAGCATTGCTTATGTCTAGTTAATAATGTTCTTAATATATGACCACCAAAGGTGACAAGATTATTGCATGCATGCTGTCACCAAACTTTACCAGTCTGATTGTTGGTCATTTGAATAAGGGATGCCGCAAATACTGCTTGGCTCCACCCCTAAGAAATCAACCGTCATTCTTTCACTCAATACTTGTCTTTCGTTACCCTTCGAGGAAGGCATAATAAGAGAAGAAGAATCGTATAACCCAACCGTAGTAGTACTTTTGCTAAACGGTTCTTGGTGTAAGCCAGTAGCATTGGTAGAGTAGCCGTTGAATCCCCTCAAGAGAATTGGAGTGATGGTGCTGTCGCTTACCTTCGATCCCATCTCAGCTGCTTTTTGTAGCAAGGCAGTTGCTGAGGTATGGGCAGCAGCAGACATGAGAGAGTTATTTGGTTCGCTGATGAAGCATGGCCGCATTAATGTTCTCTGATTAAACAATATCGGATCAAAATCATTAGATATCGATTTCTCATGGTTGCTGTCGTGACTAAATTCTGATCTCATCATATTATTTGTGTTTGCTTGCGGGCTCTCTACGACTTTCTGGTTCATTCGGTAATTTTCCTCTGCGAGTGCATCACAAAAGGCTCTGTGGGTCACAAAGCTGTCCTTCCTGCACTACCAAAATCAGCTAAGTACATTTTAGTTGAATCTAAACATTTGGAATTTGATCAAGTTGAATGCGCCTAGAAGTGGCCACTATGCATGGTTCATACAAAAGAGATAGGGTGGAGATATATGTATAAAAAAAGATGCAGATAAGTTAATATGACCTTGAAAAGATGGTGCCACAATCACAACGATATTCACGTGTGCCACAGATCTTAGCATGAGCCTTCCAGTCAGATTGTACTGCATAACGTTTGGAGCACTTGTCACATTTCCATTTCTTCTCACCATGCTTCCTACAGAAATGCTTCTTAATGCCAGTCAAATCGCCAAGAGCCCTAGTGGGTTCATGGTGCACGCAGTTCGGCTCAGGACAGATATATACTCTTTTCTTGACTTGAACGTTGGCTGGCCTTTGCTTTAGCTTCCATGGCAAATTGTGGCCTCCTGTGGAGTTGAAGGTTCTGATCTCTGAAATCCTTTATGGCAAACTTCACATATATATCGATTCGTGGCCATTAGAGTCCTTGGAGACAAAGCCACTACTTCAGCATCAGGGTCTGATTGAAAAAATGAATACAGAAAATATCGTATCAATACTTGCAGGTTTGTGCTCGGCTAATAAGAAACAAAATACAAAAAAGAAAGGGTTTGCGTAGCTTGCCTGGATTTCCAGGGAGATTGCGTTTCTTCTTTGATGCCATGGTTGTAGGTCGAATGCTACCATTATCGGGACTTCCATTTGAAAGTCTAGTACTGTGGAACTGCTCGTCATCTTCGTCAAAATCTTGAACAAAGCTGGACATGCTTGAGTAATATTATTAAGAGTTATATTAATCAGTGAGCGTAGTCGAACAATAAATGTTTGGAAGAAGGGAGCCACTAATATATGGAGACTGGAGCGCGGTGGACGACAAAAGGAACAAGTTCCATACCGTCTTAATCATATATGGAACCTAGTCCATAAGAATCATTTTATGGAAATGCATATATAAACTAACTCTGGCCCTTGAGTGTGAAGACAAATAATGAATAGACAAGCAATGGGACTCCAAACAAGAGATCTGTGTGAAGAGACAACATGGCCTTCTTCATATCAGGATTTGCTTATTTTTATATCACACATTTGTCAGGGTGTGCCTATACATTTGTCTTTCAGTTTGCACTTTTTTCTTTGTTTGCTTGTATTAGTAATTGATACTTTGCTACAACTTAAGGCCACCAACTGTTGGAGCAGAATATGAATTTTTCGGTTTTCTACAAAACGGTCTCTCTTTATGTGAGTTTTCCTTAAGCTAGCTTTTAGCTTAAACCTTAAGATCTACCACTACTATATTTTGTCTAACATCTTCCTTTTGAATAGTGATAGCAATACGCCACTTGTTGTGGTTCTTATGTTTTAGTGTTTTTGCTTCTTCTTAGCTTAAGACTATGACAATTGAACACTTTCATTACACATTCAAATGATGAAACTTTGCTCCTGCTATAGGGGGAGAAGTGATAACTAGTTACACACCGCATTTACTTTTATAAAGGCTCGGCCTTAAAATAGGGAGTAAAAACTTGCTTAAGGGTTGCCAGTCGTCATAGCTATAAAATAATCGAAAACAACCAATCTATATGAAAATTTCATCCTGACATTAAGAATGTATACTAAACAAGGCATGATATTAATCTCTTTTATAATATTCAGAGCATCATGATATACAACTTGGAATTCATGAATCTGTATTTTCTTGTTTCTGTCTAAACCTAGACATATTCACTAGTGCTGAGAAAGCTCCTTGGCTTCAACAAAATTGGGCTTTGTTCTGTATTTGTACTTACGCGCGCATACACAAACACACAGAAGTTGATAACACTCAAAGCCGTAGAAGCCAATAGAAATAATCAAATTTAGCTGTATTTATGTTCTGTGACAGCCATGAATTTTGTCGCTTTTCTTCATTCCCTGTCAAAGAGTTGATAATGCTGTTCAAGATAGTAGCAGCAAAACATCCTAAACCACCAGCTACAGCAGCATAAGCCGATCCAATACTTTTCATAGCATCTGGAGCTT
The DNA here is from genome assembly GCA_022545495.1 of Chrysanthemum lavandulifolium. Taxonomy (NCBI): domain Eukaryota; kingdom Viridiplantae; phylum Streptophyta; class Magnoliopsida; order Asterales; family Asteraceae; genus Chrysanthemum; species Chrysanthemum lavandulifolium. Next base: position 40,460,243 of record CM040241.1, on the reverse strand, counting down.
CCTCGTATAGAAATTCCAATAATCCAACAATGCAGAACACCTCAGCAAGCCCAATGAGGCAGTACTGGATCAACAGCCAGTAAGCACTCAGGCCAGGCATTGGACTCAAAAAACTCCCCTCGTACCCTTCTTTTATCGCATAATTTCTTCTGTATCTTTCGAAAATCGCAGCCCAACCCACGGATAAGATTGAGATCGCTAAACCAAGGCCCACCCTTTGAAGCTGAGAGGCCCCACGTGGATGACCTGTGATGCGCCTTGATATAGGAACAAACACGGTGTAGTAAAGAGACAGCAAAAGAAATATGCTGAGGCCCGGAAAAACGGGCATACATGTTACTGGAAGTTTGAGATGACCTATATAAGTGTTGAGTGTGTATGCCTGCTGTACTGATAGAGTCAAATACTCTGTTAAGACGACACTTAGCATTATTGTACATGTTGGAATTGGTATCAGCCTTAACAGGATCTTTACTTCTTCTACTTATGCCACAGTGCAAAGCTTCCAAGGACTCATATCCGTTTCATCTTCCTTAAGTCTCAGAGCTGCTTTGTCCAAAAATCTATTTTAAAAAATGTAATAACCTCATGAATTCATATGTAATATCAAATGGAATGGACCCAAACACACACTTATGCACGTACGTAATGATAATTTTAAATGAATTATACCTAAAATCATCTGTATGAGGAATTTTAGCACTGCCTTTAATAGCACATCTTTTCCTTGAAGCTCATATAGGCCAACATACTCACTAGTATCAAAGAAGCATTCCGCTTGCGAAAAGCAGCAACGAGGACTTGAGCAACACGGGTGAGAGGGCTGCCTCCGGGCAATCTGTGTCGATATAAAGGAGTGCCAAGAAAGAATACCATGTTGGAGATACCCATAGCTATGGCCAAAGCACCAAAGGCAAAACCCCATCCAAGTTCCATTTGAATGTAGACTACAGCAGTAAATGCAATAATCGCCCCGAGAGTGACAGAGAGGTAGAAGAAGTTGAAGAACCTATCGAGGTTGGAATTGTAATCACGGCTCTTCTCATCAAACTGATCAGCTCCAAAAGAAGAAACACAAGGCCTGATACCAGCTGCTCCAAACCCAGTCACGTACAGAACTGTGTACAGATAATACATTTGCCATGGTTTTGCAGGTTCACAGTTTCCTAATAACAAGGAAAGCTCGCTGCAGTCATCTTGTTTCGGCACAAGCACATTCAACGTGGCGCATAATGTAATTCCTGTTAAACCCTTTTGGATTTGAAAGTAAACATTTATTTTTAATACAGTATGTTTGTATAGTAGCTAGCTAGACGAAAGGGTTAAAAAGATGTATGACGACTTACCAAAAGATAGATGGTAGTGAAAATAGCAATAGTCCAATAACGACCAAGATAAGCATCAGCAACAAAGCCACCAAGAACAGATGAAGCCTGTGATATTCCTAAGAAATTGTTGACAGCGTTGGCAGAACTGGTGAAAGGGCGATGCATGACATAGAACATAAAGGCAACCATGTTCACCGACAACCCGAAATAAGCCATTCTTTCTGCCATTTCATTCCCTGCACCCAAAAAATGAAATAGTACTATTAGCTAGTAACCAATGATGCTTTAGTCCATTGGTAAGAGCAAGGGCTTGGGTCAATAGACCCGGTTCAAACCTCTTCCATGGCACTAAAGATCATTTGGTACCATCCCCACCGCAAATGCTCAGATTGACTGGTCAGCGAGGGGCCTATTGGAGAAAATGGCTAAGGTTCAAAGCCCACCTCCTGATAAGTACAGTCACTGGGACATGTACTCATTGCATGGGGTCGGGTCCTTAGGGAAAGTCCGGTTGGCATCCTTAGGATGCATGGGACCAGGGTGATCCCACCGATCTTCACCTTTTAGTACTATTAGCTAGTAGCAAAAGCAAAAGCAAGAAAAGAGTAGTTGTTTAGTTTAGTTACCGAAAATGAAGAAGGCAGCAAGCCAGCCTCCAGTCTTGGAGAGGTCAGTGATAGGCTTGCCACGGATATTGACAGGTGTGGTGCCAAGAGTTGTATATCCTCCACCGAAAGGCGAACGCCTATTGTCTGATTCAACAAAATACATACCAAGCTTCTTACTACTTTTTGATAATAGTTCAGGTTCAGCATTAGCATTAGCATTAGCTGGTGACTTCATGGGTTCTTTCATAGCTAGTAATATAACATCAACAGTTAATATAGTTTAAGAAAATGATAGTATAAATAGGAAGAAGAAAAGCAGTAGTATGATTTTAGTCCAAGGTATAGTTGAAGAAGCATTATGTAGCTGTCAAGTTAAGTGAAGTGAATGCAGATCCAGGACAGTTGGTGAGTAAATGTATGTATCAGGCCATCAGGGTCATATATCTCTTTATTCATTTATTATGGGTGGGTAGTTGTAGGCAGTGTTCTAAAAGGCGTGTCAGCAGCGAGGTGTGGCTTTACGCCACGAAACGAACCGCCGCCATGGCGCCTGCGTCGTGTGAAAAGGCGTGAAAAGCGCTTTTGGTAGCGCTGCTACCATTTTGTAAGAATTTAATGATTTACTGATTTGAATAATTTCAAGATTTGCTTTATTTCTTTCTACCGTTATTTCAAACTTAATTCTATTTCTACCATATTTAGCCCTGTTATTCGGATTGAGCGCTTTAGTTATCGAAATCGCTTTAAAAACGATACAAAATTATAAATACATAAATCTATAAATATTTTTTTCACCAAGACGCCTTTACGAAACGCAGCCAGAAGGCTGGCGCGTGCTTACGCCGCCACGCCACGCCTCACGCCTTATTGGTTGTAGGTAACAGAATGAAATTTTCAAAATTCAATCAACAAGGAATGGAAAGAGACATCCAACTAATAAGTATAAGGACTTAAGGAGTACTTGTGTGGACTGGACTGGTGGATCATTCATAATAAATGCATGCTAGCAATAATTGCATATGGGATGGAGACAGATAACAATGCTCTATACAAGTTTTTTTTTTTTTGAAATTTGACTATTATGCCTTTTTCTTAGGTTATGGGCACAAAGCACAATATTGGAACCAGCAAAGTGGGTCAAAATGTGCTCACCAGCTGATTTCACCTTAAATCAACTTTATTGCACCTTAAATCAAGCATACAGATATGGATATGCTTAAGGCAACTTTATTTGACTGATTGATTGATTAACAGACCCTGACCCGGGCGACTTATTTCAGTTTTCTAACATTACCGTTACCTCATTAAGTAAATTATACTGTGTATAACATTACCGACTCCTAGATCCACAAATGTTGTTTGTAACAGAGTTGGTTTTGCAATCCAAAAAGGGCTAGCGGCGCAGCTTGTAGTACTAGGACCCCAATGTACGTGTTTGTTAGTTTAGACATTTGGTCCAGATATGCGGAGTACTAAGGAAACAACAACATAAACAGTTAAACACCAATTCTAACCAATACCCACCAAATCTAGAACGTAGAACAACCACCCACGCCAACCAACAACCACCGATCAACACCTGATTGCAGACACATCAAAAATATAAAAAGTCCAAAAACTGCCTTGACTACCGAAAATAAGGATTAAAACTAATGTCGAACAGAACATTAGTAAATGTTGAGAAATAAAATCTTGCCCACTCATTTATTCTTGTTATACAAAACATGCCATGTCTCTTGATTTCACACTAGTAATATAAAAGTATTTATCTGGTACATGCCTTTCATTAGCAAAATGAATGGGTCAGGCAACAGTACAAAGTGGGTCAAAATGTGTTCATACTTTCTTGTTTACATTCTACTTGATTGGCAAAATTCTTATAAAGGCATGATGAGATCCACTTATTTACACTTAAATCCCAACATCTAATCCGTTACATGCATACGGCGCGTGGCGGCGCATCCAGCGGCCGATGGTGGTGATTCAAGTCGGATTTTATGATAATTGAAAACGAAGAAAATGACGCTGACAGCAATTAACTTCAAACGGTTAAAGTTATATATGGCGGGTTCAGCCATATCAATCCTCTAATACTTGAGTTAGTCTCATTTGGGTTCATCTATTTTCGTCAGATAAATCAGTAAAGATTATCGTGTCCCGTTTGACTTACATTGTGTATTTATAAATTGTGCTCAAATATACATAGTAACTCCACATACCGCAGCAAGATAGACGCATAAAGAAGCAGAAATGACAAGAGAATTGTTCAAAGACATTCATTAACAAAAAGAAAAAAAAAAAATTAATAGAGGATTTCATGCAAGCTTCTCTGAAACAAAATGTCAAGAAATAAAAAATGAACATGGACATAAAAGAAGCAGAATGACAAGCAGCAGGCTTCCTAACTCTATGGTCAAAAACAGGATATCTGTTGGAGAAAAACACCAGCAAAGATTTCGACCTCAACTGCTATTTATCTCTTCAATCCAGTACCCTCTTAATTCATTTTTAACGTAGAAGCCTCATATCGTCATAACGATCCAAAATTTAGAAGCTCCAGCTGTTGCTCGTTCTCATAGGGAGTACACATTGAAGCATTCCGCAAAGTTGTCAAGAGGTTTGATTCGGCACAAGTACACAAAACTAAATGTCATTTGCTCATCTTCCCTTGCCCACCCCTCATGTACATTAGAAAATTTGAGGTGGGCGTTCAATTAATTACCTGTTTTATCTAGAAGGTAAAGGTAAGGTAAGGTTAGAACTAAGCACGGACAAAAAAAAAACGGACGGTCTTTCTCATTCAAAATCCTTTGTGGAACCTGAAGACGAATCCCCATTTGAAGACCCCTCCCCATTCCCCACATCTAGTGAGCTTTCACCATGGTTTTCCTCATTGCTGCTGTTCCGGTTTTTGCTCACTCTTGATCGAACATTTACACCCATCGGAAAAGGTACCTGCAATTGAATCGTGTTACTTATGGCAATTACTAAACTAAGCAATGCACCAACTATTGGAGAGAACCAACATCGTAAAAGTAGATCACTTCATAACTATTGGAGAGAACCAACATCGTAGAAGTAGGTCATGTTGTCAAAATTATATCATTTGAGTCCTATCAGAAAGATGACATGAACCCCAGTTAAGCTGTACTTCTAACTATGGAAACTATGGTGAGGTAAGACCTCAATGTTGGAAGATTAACAAAAACCTAATCCTCCACCTCGCGCCTCTACTGAGACAAAACCAGAATGTTGATCTAAGTAGTGACTAGTGACAGAGGGTTTTGTTTATATACCTGATCACCCGCATTTGGACCATCAGTGTGGAAAAGGATGGGGCGGCAGCGCTTATCTTCATTCATCAAACTAGAATTCTGAAAGTGGGCAATGAGTGCAGCTTTTCCTTGGATGCGAGCATAAGCAAGTGACGCTACCTTTTCACTGTTGAACTTCTCCCACTTCTTCCCATTGAATGCCTGTAATGGCCACACCTTTGGTTAAATCAAGCCACTTAAAGTGATGCTAATGCTATAGCGTAAGGTGGTCCCGTTGATGGGCTTAAACATATTACTTATCTAAAAGACAATTCACTTAACTTTAAAAGAGGGGCTTATAGAACACAAACCTGAAAGAAGGGAACAATAAGGGGAGGCTCTGTCATGTTGATGAAAGCATAACCCACGTTGCACTTGTTCTGCCAAGAAAAGAAGAAAAATGGGGCAGAGAAACAGCACCGTTAGCCATATATCATGGTTGCATTTGCATAGACAGCAAAAGTTAAATTAACAACATCAAACAGCTAAATTAGTGCAGGAAAACCACTAGCCTTGAAATCTATAGGTAGGTAGATAAAATCATATGTTCCACGGTGACGTTCATCTATTGCAGCCAACAACATCTTAGAAGTGTACCTGCAATTTCAAACATTCAATACGATCAACTAACACATATCATGTAACAATAAAAGCTTGCTTCAACGACACTTTATCAAATAAATAGAGCAACTTGATGGAAATTGGTGTTTTCATCAAACTCGATATCTAGTTATGAGTATCAAAATTTATCTACGTAAATAAGAAAGGTTGTTTGTTATGCTTATACATACTTGTTCGGGATGTTCTTGATCATTAAAGTCGTTCTTCTGTCGTCCCCTCGCATAATACGGTCGAGATCAAGTTCAAACTGTTTCTTGTTGTCAGATTGATTTGTTGTGGCCTCGTTTCTACGGTTTCTAGCGCGGTCACTAGGGGAATCAAACGAAGTCATCATAGGAATCATTTGTCCTCTACTAGGAAACATTACATTGTTCTGATGATGGGAAGCTAATCCAATATTTTTGGAGGGAATTGGCAGGTCACCCATACGAGGAAAGATATTATGAGATACAAAATCCAAAGGATGCGGTGAGTTACCCGGGACGCGCATATTACCAAGAGAGCCTGGATGGAAAACTGATGTGTCAGGGGATTCCCCTGCATAAGACTGTCGTCTATCCCAGATAGAAGGATTCACAGATGGCGCCGACCCCACATGGTGGTTATTAATGTGCATAAAAGTGTTGGCCATATGAGACGGTCCTCTGGGAAGACTATGAGCGTTGCTGACTCCATTCATTAATGATGGTGAATTGGGCCACATCATGTTATGAGGTTGCGGCTGATGATGAGAATGATTCCACATGTAATGATGATTGACAGGGGAACCATTTCCATTTCCGGAGTGGCCGAACGCTGAGAAAGAGATACAGACAACCAATGAGTCAAATGATCAAGCTATAAACTGTTGGTTTGAAAACACTAATAGTATACAATTTCCTGAAAATTGCAATATTTACAATTTGGCACACATTTTGAAACTAACTTGGTGTCTTTTTTCTCAAAAACTTACCTAGTCTAACATCCTAAGCGGAAAAATATATTAACTACATAGACAGATATGCTCCTAAGGTTGTGGGCCGAGTATTGTTAGCTGGTGATTTTCATGAAACACTATGACAAGCCTCAACTGATAATTAAGATAACGACAACTAATTAACATATATCTGGAGGGTAAGACCACCCTACCATTGTCATTGAGTTCGATTGAGCGTCCTATTGAGCCACCGATTCTGTTGAACTGCCTATTTCCCAACCTCTCAGACATTCGTGCAGCCAAGTTGCTAGGAGAATTGCTTAGAATACTGTTAGTTGCCATCTTGATACTCTGGAAGTGAAGAAGGGTGGTAGTTTGCGCGCCCTGAAATCATTAAATCTCAATTGGTTCTGTAAACTGGATGGCATGCCACCTGATTCCACTCAATAATAGACGAAAAACTGTTAGCTTGGATGCCATGTTGAAGTTCCGCATCTAATAGTTGACTGCCAGGGGCTGCTGTCACACCCAAGAGACTTCTGTGATCCATGCTACCCGGTGTAGTGAAATCAGTAGAAGGGCTACACATTTGCAACAAAGCACTAGCTTCATCTGCATCCAGCTCAGGAAACGGACTGTTCAAACTGCCAAAATTAAGACGTTGTCAGAATTTAATGATTATAATATTGACCAGACTTCAACCTACAGTTTGATTGAAAGCAAACAGGATTAAATCTAAACGAGATAATTTACTACACCATTATAGTAGAAAGAGTTACTTCACAATTCCATAAAAAAAAGAGCCGTCTTTCAATAATTGTTAGGAAAAGTAGTATCCAAACTTCTCTTAGATCCAAAAGTAAGCTCCGTTTGTGGGGTGGAGAGCGAAATTAGTTTTATACCCGCTATGGTGAGGCTGGGAATTCATGCTGTACATTGCTGACTTAAGCAATGTACAGTATATGACTTAAGCATATGCTATGGAGATGCTGGGAATTCATGCTGTACTTAACTATATGTGGATGCATGTCAAAGTTATTAATTACAGTAGAAGATTCTTTTTTGCTCAAGTGAAAAACTAAATTTCTCTCTTATGCAAAACTGGTAAATTATTATCGTATGGGTCTAATTGACTAGAGTCCCGGCAAACACTTTTTTGCCCTTATTCTAGTTTGATAATTAATTTGCATGCTAATTACGCTTGCAGAGGCTGTATTATTCTAAAACTCTAGATAAAGTGATGTAGGAGGTTGTATGCATGCCAATACACTTTGAGGGACTTCTAACTCGCTTCTTGAGTTAATTTGTATTTTCTGCACATCTAACACTTTTAGAATAGACTATAACCTGAATCGCTTTACAAGTAAATGGGTTAAAATTGACATGTGTGCATAAAGTAAATAGATAACAATTATAGCTATACCGCTTAGAACCACCGGATGAGTCGATTCAATCCTCATTTGTTTCCCTCCCAACTCACTCTTGTTTAATTCACGCGAAGCAGCTTCTGCAGCTCTTATGTCGTAAAACTCTATGGACCTGTGACGACTTCCTTGAGGAGTTTCTCGGATCTGCATCCCACAACCAGGATTACCCAATTAGATATAGTTGCCTTCATACCAAAAGGTCGAAACACGAAAATGACAGATCAATCTTACCTCCTGAACCTCGCCATAGACGCCAAATATGTGACGAAGTTCATCATTAGAAACAGTAGAATCGATGTTATATATCATAACAGTGCCTTGATTAATATCTTTGTCTGAAGGGTTATCCTAACCAAAAAAAAGAGAGAACCATTATATTAGACTATATGATTAAGCAAGCTTAAGTAAAAAAAACTTTTTTAAAATGAAAACCCCATTAACTTCGGGTTTAGTCCTATACTCCTATATAAATATAAGGCTTTTCTTTTTTGACTCAGTGACATGGATGAAGCACAGTGGCAGAATTGAGTTTTCACAAATCAATCACAAGTGTTTTTACATGTCCTAAGAATTCCTCATGGACAACTATAGGTAGCAAACAAATGTAACTGTTGAGCATATAGTGAAGGATTTGATACGAAAGCAATAGCAACCTTTGGAATTGAGTAATGAATGTCAAGCTTTCTACGTCTCAATGGTTTGTTCTGAAGAGCTTGCATTGCACGTCGGGCTGCTCTTATATCATAGTACGAAATCATCACAAAGCCACGATGCTTGCAGGCTGTGTAGAGAGTGCGGATATCTCCGTATTGCTGCACATTTATTGGCAGAAACCCATCAGCACCAATATATAGAGTAATAATGAATAGGTATTCAAGAAGTCTATTAAAGTCCAAAGATATACCTCAAACAAGATTCGTAACTCGGAATCTTCAACGTTGCTATTAATATTTCTGACAAAAAGCGTTCTTGAAGGGTGTTCTCCATGGGGGTGTTCCCCACCAAGCTGAGTAGCAGCAACGCCATCTTCTCCCATTTCCATTCCTCCGACACTGTTAAAAAAGTCCAATTCTTCGGCATCATCGCCTGGTTGTACCTTACGGTCAAGACCATCCGTGACTCCAGAGAGTAAATCATCATCATCCGGGAGGAGATTCCCGATGGTCTGTGCCTCGATCTCTTCAAGGGATTGAAATGGTTCCTCTTCTTCTTGATATTGGGAGGCCCCGACAGAATGACCATACACACCGTTGTTATTTAATCTCACTGCACAATCAAACAAGTCGGGTCTTCATCCCCTATTTCATAGTATAAAAAAGAAACATGGAGAATGAAAAGGAAGAGAAGTTACATTTTCTGGTAAAAAGGTCGGATAACGAACTTGAAAAGAGACCGTTCTCATAGTGATCTCCTGCGCCTCCTCCTCGTCCAGCCATGACATTAAACTTGTTGGCGGAAGCAAGATAAGACGACTTATGATCCAAATTATTATTACTATTATTATTGTCAAAAAGAGGTTGTCTGCGCAGAGCGTTATCAGGGACATCAAAGCGCTTCAACATGTGAGGATGACCGGAAGAAGTGTCGCCGAGTGCGTATTCTTTTACACCTGAACAGAAAGCAGCAAGAGGTGATTAAATAAACGCCAATTGAGGGAGTAATTATTATTAAAATAATAATTGAACTGACCATCTGCTGTAGTAGGGGTAGTAGTATTCTTCCAGAAGCCAATTTGCCGCTGTGAAGAAAACCGGAATAAGGAAAAGCGAAACCCGCTGATAAATAAATAAATAAATAAATAGAGTAGTAAGTAGTACCTCATTAGGATGAGGATGAAGGTGGAGATCCTCGGATAAAAAGGAGGAGGAACCACCCGTATCAGACGGCATTTCTTCTTATTATTCAACTTATTCAAATCAACTTATTCAATCAGATCCTGTGCGTTTCAGGTAACACAAATCATAAATTCATAAGCAATTTGAATTATGAGATAAAATTTGATGTGTTAATCTGTGATAAGCAATTAAGTAGTAAAAAGTTAGGTAGGTAGGTAGGTAGGTGATGAGAATTTCGAAAGGAAAGTTTGGTTAAGTTGAAGAAATGAAAAGCGATCTGATCTGGTGTTGTAAAATTGAAGCGGATCTGTTACAAGAGCTCTAGTAGGTAGTAAAATTGCATAAATTGAAGATAAGAGGAAGAATAAGCTGTTTGTATTTTAGGAAAGTAGTAAAATAAGAAGAAGAAAAGCAGTTAGTTAGTTAGTTACCTTTTTGGTTACAGCAACAGCAGCAACAGCATAATGATAATGATGATGATGATGATGAATTCCGGCAGCGAAATGAAGAGAGATAAGAAATATATATAAAATGAGGAGGAGGAGGAGGAGGAAAAAAAGGGAGAATGAATTACGGCATAAGGCAAGGTAAGGAGGAATACTAATATTAGTGTAAAGGAAGGTAATTCTATATGTGCCGTGCAAACAACCACCAACTAAACCTTCATTTGATGCCTTCCTTTCTTCTTGTTCTGTTTCTCTCTCCTCTAATTTTTTTTTTTTTTTTTTTTTTTTGTTCCTAGCTAGTAGCTTGTTTATTTAATTTGGTTTCCCTGCATTGCACGTTAACCACAATTGAATTGAATTACTCACCTGCAGTACCTCGTCTTTCAGCGCTTAATACTCAAACACAGGACAGAAATGAAATGAAGAAGAACAAGATGAAGAAGAACAAGAGAGAGAAATTATTTTGCCTGATCCTTTTCTTTTTTTTTTTTTTTTTTTTTATTACCTGAACGCAATTATTAAATAATACTGTAGTAGTACTAATTCAGACAATTAGGAGAAAGAAGAGGCTCCTTGTCCTAAATTCACGAAGAAATTCGTAGATCATGTTTTATGTGTGATACTCCTATTTTCTAGAGAGAGAGAGAAATAATATCCGGGTGGGTTGGGTTGGATTTGCCTTCGGGCAGGTTGCCGTTTTTAACGCCGTTACCTTCCTTGCCCTTTTTCAACTTTTATTATTTTCATTTTTACCATGGTAACCATTTATATCATGGTGTTCTTTGCGATGTTTTAAACCCGGTTTGAACCGAATCATGATGTTATCTACTGCTACCAACCGGCTTTTGAGGATTTGAGACCGGATTGAACCGTCGGGTTTAGTTGACCCGGTCGAACCTATGAACCTGAACCGCCGGGTTTTACTTTTTATGTCTCTTTAACGAAACAAAACCATGACCGATCCTTTTCTTCGTCTTTGTTTCTACCTTTACTCGAGGAACACCGACACAATTTGTTCGAAAAGTCACCTCTATATAATGGTTATGAAGTCATATGTCTTATGGTAATGTTACTACGAAAATACCTTTGTTAAAGGAAGGTTTCATGTCCGATTCTGAACAACATGCAATGTTAAACATGTGTCATGATTTGATCTTATATGCATGATGTACTACTGTACATATTTTCTTACAAACTTTCTTATAAATACGAGAACTGTGATATGCAAAATCATATAATAAGAATGAGGCTTTTGAAAAATGAAATTAAAAATCATATTCGTGTCGTGTTTGGTATTTAATATATTGGAGACTTTATGCTTGTTCGATATTTTAGGTTTTCACATGTTTAGTAACATGATTAATTAAAGGTTTTGAGGGTAGAAAATCGGTTTGACCCGTGGTTCAACCGGTTGAACCGGTGACCCTACGACCAAGAATCGACCGGGTCAATTAAAAACCGGTTTTAAAACATTGGTTCTTTGTGGGTGATGACAACCGTATGTCATTTCAGCGTCACATTAGCTTGTTTTTAAACCAAGCATATGATCAAATGCTTACTGTAAGATGGTCCCGGTCATAACTAAAAACATACCCAACAAAAATTAAATAAAATTACACACACACACAAATCATATGCAAACCATTCGGTCACTTTGTCGATCGAATCAAGCAAAAAAAAGAGAGGGGGGTGCATTCGTTGGGGTAGCAGTATGGGGACGCGTTTGTAACACCCCCAAAATCACAATGTGACAGCGGAAGACTAATTGGGGTATTACTTAGAGGATCATAGTCACAAGTTATGAAAACGGCTCTAAAGAGACGTTTTAATAAAAAGTAGTTACCATTTCATAAATCTCGCCGCTTAGAACACAAAAAGGAGATACCACATGTTTTGGAGTTACACAAAAGATAGTTTAAATATTTATGAAATGATAACTTTAATTGAAAACGACACCACTTCAAGTGTCCCACGACGTCCGCCTCCACGCCTTCATGAAATTCTAATTAGTACCGGATTTAACATGCTTAAAAGTCAACAAAAGTTGAGTGATATTCATAGGTTTAAATAATAAGTTGAACACAAGTAAGAGATGATAATTGCTTGAATACAATCACCATGGAAAACATAGATTATTATTATGCGCTAAGCTCACGACACCAAACTAATCGCATACACCTAATTATCGGCGTAAGTAATAATATTGCCCTTAGAGATGGAATTGCCAATTCCATAGTTAACCAATATAGTGCGCCCTGTTATTTCCGATAACCGAGTCGGGTCGTTAATTCCCATAGTACTATCCACAATATTCGCTCACTAGCAAGTGATTAATGGTTCATGATGTAAGGGACTTATGGCGTGCAACTTAGGCTATAATAATAATGATCGATAAGCATACAGCTTTAAGAAAAGACTTGTGTTCTAGTTTATAGCATGTATCTCCTCATGGGTTTGAAAGAAATAAGTAAAGGCGAGGCTATGAACTCACCTTAGCAAATGGTATCCGAGTAGTGAAAGATCAAGTAGTATGAGCACGGGCACCGCCACGCGACCTATAATTAGCATGGCAAGTCTTAGTTCATTGTTTTATTCGTGACTTAGTGTATTTAAAACGGTTGAAGCATTCTCGAGTTTGTGTTTAATAATGCTTATGTGGCAACGGTTAAGTTTAAATAAGTTTCAAATGTTTATAAGTCTTGCTCTTAGAAAAGTGAATGGAATAGTTTACTTAAACATTCAGATAAGAGTGGGCTCGAGTATTTTTATTAAGTGAAATAGTTATGAATCAACTTATATTTATTTGATTTTGTTTAGTTTTGAAAAGTATATATATAAGTATAATATATATTTTATCTAAGTTATGGAAAATATTATATTTAGAAAAGTATGATATTTTATAGTTTATATAAATGTGGTCGTCAAATAGAAATATGTACCAATTTTATTTATGTGACGAAGACTTGTAGAAAATATAAATTTATTATCTTTAGAAGTTTTAGGATAGGAAACGTTATGTAGATCTTGGAGGGTCCAAGGTTGTAGAGGTTTATATAAGTTTCAAAATTTATAAGTATTTTAAGAAAATGCATGTTAAGTGGTTCAAAGTAGAGGTTGAAATAGTATTAGTTTACAAAGGTCTTGAGTAGTTTGAGGAAAGGGTGAAGTTTGGGGACTAGTTGTGCCAAATTCGAAAGTTACATGTATAACCAAAAGAAGAAAGTGGCAACCGCCATGGGGCGCTTCAAACCCACGACCTCCTCGCTAGAGACCACGCCCCACCAACCGAGCTAGGGACTCTTTGTGTTATGTTTCTCCGTTTAGTTTTTATTTAAGGTGCACGTCGACTGTTTCAAGTTAGTTTTAGAATCCTTCACAGTAGCCATTTTTTTTTGAAGGTGTTGCATGCATTGCATGACTTTGTGTTTCATCTCCAAGATTGTTTCATAACCCCAAGTTTTTAAGTAGGACATAAATATAGTTAAGCATTTGACGGGTCGTTTTGATGCCGTAGTGAACTAAAGGCTTGTTTTGTTTCGATGTTTATTGACAAGACCCGATATGAGTTTTTAAACCAAAGAAGTTCAAGTCGAGCTAGTGAGATTCTCGGCTAGCTTATTTTCTAGTGAACCGAGTACTCACACTAACAAGCTCTCGTATGGTATAATGGTCTCGGGTCATGAGTTGAGCTTCCAAGCCGTAGCGAGCTTGGTTTGTCTTTACCCAACCAAAACTTTCATTTTTTCTGATTCGATCATTCGTTGCATTCTTATAATTCCCAAATATTTATTTGTGCATCATATTAAAGTATGTCATGTCGTCATTTTATTTCTACATAGAAACAATACGGTCTTGCCTACTACAACAACAAAGTATTAGTAGCTCACAATAGAGGCGCATTCAACATGGTTTTTCTTTGTATTCGCATAACTCACAACAGACATAACTCTAATGAGTTTTTAGATCATAAGTAACGGTTGAAAAGATATTTTTATACTGTTAGATTAGATATTTATTATTCTCTAGAGGCTTCGAAGAGGTGTACGATATGTGTCGTCGTACAGAGCCTTCACTTGAAAGGGCTGCATTTTTATTAGTTTTGCATATAAATGCGTATAATATTAAACAAATATGAATTATATAATTCAAGTTTATATGCAATTTCTTTTTAGTTTACAAATGTAACTTTGTTGTTTATACGTTAATTTTGAGTTATTTCAAAATAATTGTTTAATCTTATTCCAAATAACTTGAAAAATATTTAAAAATGAGAGTAAATTTGATGGATACATGATATAATTTTTTGTCACATTATATATTTTTATTTGTTAAAAATATATTTTATATCAACGAGATATATGTTATTCAAATTTTGATATAAGGTAAAACAATAGGGAGAAAAAAAACCGATAAATTGAATCGAAGCTGCATAAACAAAAAAGCCAAACAGAAAAAAACATCCTAATTGACAAACTGATGGTGATGATTTTGATTTTTATAAAAACTGAATGTTTAAGGACGGTTTTTGGTTTCATTAACTGAACCGAGAAAACTGCCCCATCCAACTTTTACATATGTTTTTGTTTAATTTTATTAGAATAAGATATTTGATATTTAGTTTAAAAGATTTGAGTATATAATGTTATTTATAAAAAAAACTAATAGTATTATTTATTATATATACATTTAAATTTGATATATTTATAGATATTATATCTTTTTTTTCAAACGATAGTGTTTTTTGAATATTTTTGCGAACGAAAAACGAAAAAAACATGCATATTATATTTTAGATTGTTCTTTGATTGTTTACTATTTTTTCGTAGCTTTGGATTTATGAATATTATACTACTATCGATATTTGTTTAAATATTTTTGCTTAAAAACTTAGAATCGTAACTTTATACTAGTAGGGTACCCGCACGTTACAGTTGCGGGTATCTTAAAATAAATGTTAACAACATCAAAAGGCAAAAGTGATTGCTAGGAGTTGTACGCTTGAGTTATGTTTATATGATTGTTTTTTAGATGCTTGGTTTTTTAGTAGCTTTATTAGATTGAACAATATGATAATATAATTGTAATTTTGAATAAATGAGCGTTTTAAAAGAGCATTAATTATAATTGTTGAATTTATGTATTTGTGCATTAAATATTTGCAAACTTATCTACACAAGTTGTAATGCTTAAAAAGTATTTATTATATAGAAGTAATGGTATTTAATAAAGATATTATGCTTTAGGGTGTGTTTGGTTTGTTTATATGAATTACAATGGGTATGAGTGTTAAGATAGGATGTAATTGTAATGGAGGTATGATAAACCACCTATACATAGATATGAGGAAACCTTCACATTTTGGTATCCTCAATCCATCGCATGCCCCATAACCTACCATATAACATTAACGACTTTCAAAGAATAGATTTATACCCATACAACATTAACGACTTTCAAAGTAGTATCATAAATTAGTTGTATATTTAGTCTTATTATTTGTGATGCTTAATTTTAAGTTTTTAGTGTCTTAGTGTACTTAATGCCCAAAATGGGCTTCCTCAAAAACCGAAATATACAGTTCAATTTTTGGTTTTAGCATAAAATCGTCTCACCCGTCTCATGCTCACCCATAGAAAACAGTGTGCATAGATGTTAAGATTGAGGGCTAGAATAAAGACTTAAATGTGGCTTCTTGTTGCGGCATAAGTTAATTAAAATCAAGAGTTAATTACATAAATTGTCCATGTATTTTTTTCATCCTTCAACCTATAAGTTCAAAAGTTACACCGCTCGTCCATACACTTGTCTTAGTTTATTTTCGTTAAGTTTATGCAAATAAGGGTATTTTCATCTTTTCAATCTCATTCTTCTTCGACCTCCTTTTGTTCTTGAATTTTTATTTTTATTTTAAATAAAACCAGGATCTTTCAAACAAAACCTTCAAAAATATACAAAACCCTAACATCACCCAAAACCCATCTACCAAAATCAAATCTTTATATGACCCTACTTTATTACTATCAATCATCTAAACTCAAAATCAAATCTTTACAACAAGTACATGGACTAGAAGCGTAATATTTAAAGTTATATAACGAAAGTTGAAAAAATGTTTTAACTAAAAGGACGATTTATGTAATTAACTAAAAAATTAAATAGTAATGGACCACCTAGCTAGCTTTAGCTAAGTTGAATGAGGAGGGAAAGCGAAGGCGTAGTACTTTGAAGTTTGAACAGAAAATCCCAAGTCAAGTAGTACGTACCTCCATCACAACTCATACACATTGCCTACGTACTTACATTATCATCCCTGTATTCTCATTTGTTTTTTAAAGATGGTATACTAAGAGTGACTGCACAACAGAATGTGAAGATCTCAAATGTAATTTTCCGTGAATTATGATTTTAGTTTATTATATTCTTTTCGACAATAAATTTACTGACATCGAAAATTTCGTTTATCTCGTGTCCGACGGACCGAGTTCGCTTAACCATTCCTGCTCGGATTTGAATATTTGTATAATGTGTTTTATTATTTGTATTAGTGACATTTAATAATTGTGTTTGAGTTAGTTATACAATATGCTTGATAATTTGTATTTTTTATGTAAATGGTGTTTTAATAACTGCATTAATTTTATTTATTAACCAGTTAATTAATTTACTACATTAAATGTCTTGACTACATTAACATCTTGTTAATTTCTTATTGTAGAAATGTTTTTTGTCTTATTTTTTTAAGACTTCTAAATATAGATGTCCTAAATACATTATAAAGTAGTATAAATTTGTTAAAAGTAACTATTGTTGGAACCGGAGATGATGCTGAAGATAAGATTATAAAAAGATATATTTTTATAAGCTACATGAAGTAGCATTTAGTTTTTCAGAAATTATAAAAGATTATTTTCTTTTATAAAAAAATTATTTTTTAAATAGATTATTTTTAAAAAAAATAAGCATAATCTCTTAAGAATCTTGTATGTCAAACATACCATTTGTATATATATCTTGAGAAAGGAAAGTGCAACTATCTTAACTATATAAAAAGTGAAAAAAAAAATCTTTCAAATTAAAAAATTTAAAAGTGAGTACCTAAAATACTTTTTTGATTTTAGTGTGTTAATAATAATAATTTAATAGTTTTACATTTTAAAATTTTGTTTAATATCTTACCAAAAATACTTACGTTTAGAAGAAAAAAAAAGCGCCAATGTTGCTAGTGATATGTTGTTTGAAATCATACATGATTAAAAGTTGTTTCCATTTTGGGTTTTAGTAAATGTTTTTATACATTTTTTTATAAATTAAAACGTGTTTTTTTACTTAAATTATAATATGTAATAACATTTTTCAATTAAATTTTGATTATTTTACGTTATATGCGTAAACATTTCTAAAAACACTTAATCAAATATCGTAACTATAACCATTGGTACTATAAAATCTTATCGTTAAGCATTGGTACTTGTCTAATATCTCTAAAATGTGGGCAAAATCAATAAATCACCTAAATTATATTAGATCAATGTATTGGTTGTGATGCTAACAATTTTCACATCATTTTTCACCACATTTATCTTCAAAATAGTCATCACATTATAGATCAACGCCACATCATTTTTCACAACATTTATCTTCAAAATAGTCATCACGCTCTAGATCATTTATCTATTATACTAACTTAAACACAAATATAACTCACAAAACACTCACTATCGACACTCTCATTTCATTCAATGTTCACCACTTACCACCACTAAATCTCATTTGTCTTTACCCAACCACTAATAGTTTGTCCTCCCATATAATGGAGTTTTGCTAGTGGTGCGGAATTATCGATTCGAAAAACACACGATAGCCAAAATAAAATTAAATTAAATTAACACATTTCACACGATCATATTTTTTTTTTTGGGTAAAGGGGAGTAATCCTGCACCCTGGTAAAGTATTCACACGATCATATTGTTTACTCTAATACTAGTTATAATGCCCGCGCATGCGCGGGGCTTTTTCTAAAATTTTGAATAATGTATTTTTATTTATTAAAATACAAATAGCTTAATTTTTCTTTTTTTTGTTTATTTATGATTCTTAATTTTGATTTATAATTTTTTTTTTGTTGTACGTGGTAAAAGTTCATATATAGTACTTTCATAGACATGAATCATTTTTATGTACAAAGTTTAACTATCACATGTTGTGTTTCTGTAACGATAATTTAGATCAAATTTTTTTTTTTTATCTTTTGCTGAAACATTAATGATTGTATTACTATGTCATTTTTGTAAGTTCAGCTATTATAATATTTTATAATTAAATAATAAAAAACACTAATATAATATGTTGTAGATTTATCATTTATCATTTTTTGAATTTTAAATGAAATTGACTAAAATTATATTTAACGCATTTTGTTGCTATAAATTCATATTTACATTTTTAATTTTTTGTTTTTATTGGAATTGAAAGTACATATTTTTCTTTTAAACCAAAAATGTTCTGTTTATTATTTTTTATTGAGATAGACCAAACTAAAATATTTCAATTGTCTATTAGCATTAAAAATTAATGAAGTTTAATGGTTTAAGCCTAAATCTTTGCCAAAAGATATCAAATAACTCGCGTAAAAAACATAATCTCGGTCAAATCAGGCACATGCCCAATATCAAATTTTCGGATTATTTTATGCCATTTACCCTGCTCGATTTACTCGCTTTTGTCCCAACTTTGCATCCGCTTATCATACATGACAAGAAACCCATGCATTCCAACCAAATAACATCAATGCAAAGATAATACCATCGGCATACCATAACAACATTCTTAGTTCCTTTAAATGAACCTAGCTGCCCTGAAGTTGGGTCATATATGCTAATAAGACCAGAGGTGCTTACCAAGGATCAAAAAGTAGATTAATACAAATACTGATATACATATAACTTTTTTTTTTGCCCTTTGGTGATATACATACAACTAATGAAGAATATATGACCTAGAAACCTTGAGCCCACAATTGAATGAATTAACAAACTCAGGTAGTTATACAAATCTTACAGTGAGTGTCAATATCAAATAACTTAGCAAATTCAATTAACAAATAACAAAAAAACTAACGTATGAATCTTTTTGTATCCAATTTACTACATGTGATTTGTTTTGAGTATATATGCATCAAGGGCAATTATTAACCCACTCACCATGTCTACTTAATACACCAAAATAGAGCACAGAAGGATGAATAAATCTAAGCTAAACATATCTAATCATTAAAGTAATAACTTCCATATACTTTTAGCAAAATGTCGCGACAAGGAACCACAGCCCCGATCTTGATTCAAGCTAAGAAAGCACCATCAAGCTTACGATGTCGACTATAGACCTCATTAGGCGGTGGTGTTAATCAGTGTCTCAGCATCGTTCCACCAATGTTTGAAAGGCTTTGAGTTAAATTGTTAGCATGAAATTTGTAACCCCCAGGTTTTGCAAATGGTAATCCTACAACAAAAGGAGCCTGGACATGTGCCTCCAACATTATCTCTGATTCTTGACCCGTTAACCGAGCCTTTGTGACATCTCGATTACACCTTCCTGGTCACAATTTGCACACGTAACAACCTGTTTTCAAATTTCAATATTACAATAAGTAAAGTATATACAATGAGATCTAACTCAAGTGACAATTATACAACAACGACGGGTAAAATTAATAAGTCTGGATAATTGGTTGAATGGGTCGGACCAGGTTTGTTTACCCCTTAACACTTGTTGTCTGTTTTCCTTCAAAAAATATACATACATCGATGGCATTAATTATGCTTAAAGTAATAATCTAAACCTGAATTAAAATAACTTAGGAGGTTGTGTTCACAAAAAATATACTTCTTACAACTTTCAAGTTTGAACCCATTTGCTTGTAGTTATATTCTTGATTTGACATGCCTAAGAAAAACAACCCATATTGACCCATAAATAATAACCATTTATATCACAAGTATTATGATTCATTATTTTAAATTACATAATTAATTGTTAACACCACATCTAAACAGCCGTTAAGTCATGTCATATAGGCAATGCTATTATAGGAACATTTAAAAAGTAAATAAAATGAGCAAACTAACCTCAATTTCTTTTAGAGTTAAATATGATCCTTTCGCAAGCTTTGTCCCAAGAGCAGCAAAATCAATCACTAAAACAGGTCGCATCAGATAGTGTATTCTTTAACAGGTCATACGACCAAATTACTATAACTTACTTAACATAAAAAATAAACATATTCAAAGTCGCCCCAGGTTTATATATAGTGTACAAATAATTAATAATTATCTTAATCAAATTCATGTTATGGCTGAACTATCATAATTATATAATCAAGTAAATAATGTACCTCACTTATTGCAAAATGGATTTTTCTCGGTGATGAAGAGTAGCTCGGATCCTACCTTCACGCCTCTCGCACAAATTACCCTAATATATTTGAGTGTTTATTATAGATCGTGTCCAACTTCAAGAGCCGAAATTAAACCGCTTTTAGAGTAGGCTTCTTGATTCAAAGAGCTCCTATAAGCAAGTCCAAACATCCCTTATAAGTATTCATTCTGATAAGCAATCATCTCAAGCAGCCCCTATAAGCATATTCAATAAGTAATCCTAAAGACACTCTAAAAGTAGTTATTTCAATACGTAATCCCAAACACCCAGTGCACTCAGTTTTGGAAATTCAAACAACCCCCTAAAAGTAGTTATTCTAAAAGCTATCCCAACCTACCCTATAAGTATTTTTTCTACCGAGCAAACCCAAACAACCCCTTATAAGTATCCCAAATGTTTTATAAATTGAGTGACCTTCAAAGGCAGGCATAGTGATGTATGTTGAACTATCAGCTACACATACCCACTACCAATGCGCCCTTGGGACTTGCATGTGTTAACCTGCACAACTAACTATTAAACCGAGCTTTAGCAGTTTTGCCTATTTTCCATTTTAGTTTAATTCCGGCTTATTTCAATAAGCTACTTTTCCAATCTTATTTTTCCTAGATCCAACATATCATAAAGTACTTTTGTAACTGAATGTTATGACTTGGTCATATCAAAAACTTATACTGAAGCGAACGACAAATAAAATATGTACTACCTGATATACCAGTATGTACAGTTGCACTTTTGCGAAGACTCAAGTGGCATTGGGTTTTAGTCTGTTAATCCCTTCTTCTGAGGTAACAACGTACATCCCAGCATATTAAATATTATAACTTTTATCTTTATTCAAATTCTATAAGAAAACTCCCATTGTCCAACCACGTTGTCACTACAAAAATATTGTTTCTATTATTTTGATTTGTTTGTCATGAGATGTTGCACTTAATATATTGTAACCCGCTAAGGGCGATTCTCCATTGACCACACATGGACACATTAGTTGGGGCGGAACCTTAAAAGAGGCGTTGTGCCTCGGTCTTCCTATGAGTAGAGACTTGTGCCGACAATCGTCTCCACACTCAACATTCTCCATGTGTAGGATGATCATGCTTCGGTGAACCATGCGATATAATCTATATATACTATCTCTTTTATATCCTCTTATTTGGCAACATACTTATGGTAGAATGTGCAAGGACATACCATTAGTTATTGTCTTAACTTGGTTATACGGTGTCTTTTCTTGGTGTTTTACAACAAGTACACTTGATCAATAAATAACAACGTAAGAAGAATATGCCATTAAAGAGTTGTATGAAGTAAAAGCAACGTAGCTGTCACTTGCAACAATAAACAAACAACAAAAAATAAGTAGAATAAAATATACAATAGAATGATGTATGATTGGAGACGAAATGTAGTACCCATGTGACTTCAATCATTTGTTCAGAAGTAATAGTTTTTATCGAAGTATGAGTGTAGACTTGCCGACGAATAACAACATCATTTTATAGTGACAGATTGTTTAGTGATAAAAAATATTTATGGGTTATAAACGAAAAATAATAAAAGTTTGAAGATTTGGAGATTAAACATAATGTTTTGAAACCCAAATCGACCCGGGTGGTTCAACTGGTTGAACCATTCTGGTCAAAGAGTGGATCGATTTAAACCGGGTCAACTCGTCGGGTTTGAAGCGTCCCGAGTCAACCCGATTTTCGATGTGTATTAATAATTTCATTTTGAAATATATGTTTTCAACATTTCTATATTTAGTTTCTAACTTTTTACTTTTTCTTTTTGTTTTTTCCTTTATATATAGTATATACGCGGGTACTCTATGACAATTAACTGGAGAAATAGATCTCGATGAGTCCTGATTTACCAGTTTATATCGGTTTCAACGGTCATCTCTTGCTCGTTTTCAGATGGCTTTTATTGGTTAGTCGAACCGGTGACAACACTTCGGTCGCTGAACCCGCTTGGTCGGGTCCATTTTCTTTGGTTCGCTTTTAATGTTGACCATTAAGAATTGTGTGTTTTAATAAGATTATTAATTAGACTATACATTTCTCTCACATTTGACTAATTTTCAACATTCAACATTTCACTTTGACCATACACCTTTTATAGATAAATATAGAATAGGGTTAATAACCTATTAAAGCATCATACTTGTCACAAAAAGCAGTTCGACGTAGCGAACAAAAAAAATAGCCCTTTTAGTCACTTATCTCGTCTATTTTGTCTCTATGATACATTGTCAACCTCCAATTTCCGGTTGTGTACACCTAAGCAGTCAAATATCCATATTTGTGTACACCTAAGCATTAAAATGTCCACCTCATAATATATATCATTTTTTTTTCTTCCCCCCACATGAATCACCCACTAACTTTACCAAACCCAAACCATCTTGACTTTCCTCATTTGAATCACCACTGCATAAACCCGAACATAAGATTTCCAACCAGTGTAATTGTGCAGTGAGAAAAGTTCAAAAAAATGATCATGAAAGTGATTAAACCATTACGCATTTACCAACATATCATCCACCACTTTTATAAACTTTGCAAGGCAAATATAAGTAAACATCAAATCTTTATTACAATAGCACCCAATATATTAGTAAACATCATCTTGACTTTCATGAATCACTCACTGCACATGAATCACTACTCGTAGCCTCATTATGACTATTCAACGCAACAACATACCTCCGCTCATTATCCCTCTCATCAAAACATACCTCCGCACCTTCCTTTAAACCGACGGATCTACTTGAATCTTTATGTGGTGATGGCGGGAGGCGCGGTGATGGTGGAGTGTTGTAATATGGCGCCAGACGGGGATTAGTGATGAGGATCACTAAGGTGTTTTAATGGTGGCGGTGTAGTGTGGTGGCGGCGGTGACCGGTGGGTGGCTCACGGTGGTGAGACTTGAACAGTACCAAACGGGGTTTATGAGTCTTCAAGAACTCCATAAATGATGAGGGAAAAGATCTATGCTGCAGTAGTATTATTTGAGGTGCCTTAATCTTGCTTAGAAATTGTACTGCTCTGAATAGTGATTCCACCACCACCATTATTTGTTCCCCGCCGTGTTCTTGAGAGAGAGTATAAAGGCTTTTTGTTGATTTCCATTACCCGTGATGGAAGACGTTTATCTAGACATAATCACCTTTTCACTAACTCTTGCTATCTATGGCTAGTCTTTTCACTAACCTGTGGTGGAATTTTCCATGTTTAGCTTTTGACTTTTGGAGATAGAATGCCCAATAACCGGCAACTGTTTTTTCTTTTATTAGTTTTACATCTTTAGGTGGTAGGTGGAAAATGACGTGGCCAAAGTAACTGCAACCGGTTCAAGAAGTGGTAAAATGCTCAATAAAGACAAAATAGTTTCGTTTAGTAGCCAAAGGGCTATTTTTTTTTCGCTACGTCGAATCGCTATGACAAGATGATGCTTTAATAGGTTATTAGCCCAATAAAATATATACAGACCAACTATATTCAAGCTCGTTATAAATTGTTAATGAAATCCAACCACAAATAATCTAAGAAGCTCATTCACATATACACTTTCCATTATAGCTAGAGAGTTTTCATTCACATAAGAAGATATACATGCATACATGTCATCCGATTACTCGAAATTGACTTGATTTAAATGAGTCGAGTTGATTACTACAATTAAAATATTTGATCTTATCTGATAAGATCTTTATCTTCCTCCCAAAGTAATGACCTAAGAGCATGAGCCCACACAACCTTAAGGCGTGTGATGGGCTCTCAACAACTCGTTCAATTAAGGTCCAACGCTTATTTAATTAATCAAACTCATTAAGGTTGTGTTTGTTTTTTAAAAAGCTCTGAATCTGAATTTGAACCGCACATCTGAATCTGAATCTGAGGCATAAATGTCTGAATATGACCGCATCTGAACGGGAAAAAAAACTCATGTTTGAACCGCACATTTGCTTGCTCGTACCAAAATTTTTTTGGTTATTTTTGTGTCAACAAGAGGCATTAAGACACCACTCTCAAGTCTAGACCATTAAGATCTTAATGCCTCTGACCGCGTCTGAACGGAAAGAAAAAACAAACAGTCTAAATGGCCAAAAAGTCTGACCACGTTTGAACGGTTCAGATTCTGAGGTTATTAAAAGGCAGTTTAAAAAAAACAAATACCACCTAAGTCTAATGTTTATTTTGTCTAATTAATCGATTATATATTTACAATTTACAAGAATATATAATAATCAATCTTGTGTTATCGTGTGTGACCATAATCTCATATATATATAGACGATAATATTTAATTATCTTATATCATGCACATAAATTATATAGTTAAAGCTTTGTAGTATGTTAATATTTTGATAAAAAATATGTGTTGAGCATTGTAGAAGTTTATAAAAGTAGTTTTTTGATCTTAAACATTTAATAAAGGCTATTATATGGAAGTAATAATTTTTTTAAAAGCTTTGAGCATTGCAAATGCTTATATAATAAGGCGTAATTTCATATTTCCAAACATGAAAATATCATATTTATTTGAGAGATATAAAGTGTAGCTTAAGTTTACTTTTTCATAAGCCCGCTTCAATGATTTGGGTTGATGAAAGCTTATCTATATCTATACTACATAAAAAGAAAATGGTCAAATAAATGAAATGTGAAAAAGTGGAACATGTGAAACTCATAACATTGAACGCTATGTTGTAATCTCAACTTAAATGCGATGTTGTATCTTTGGAAAGTATGGTTGATTCCTTAACGTTTAAAATACTGATTCTTGAAACAAACTTAATCACTACTAAAATTTTGTCGAAACTAGACATCGTTCTTGCTTAAAGACAGATCAAGAATTTTATAAAAGCTTTAATAAATTCTAAAAGATGAAGCAGCACCCTAGCCAAAAACAGGCAAACGAAAATTTTGAAAAGTTGACCGAAATATGAAAAGTAGAGGAGGGAGGAGGAGGGGAATTAAAATTTTTAAAGAGAAGGAAGGGGAAGATAATCATATTGGGCCTGTTCTCCCGCTTGTTTTTGTGAATAGTAAAATAATATTTAAGGAAGGGGCCTAACCAAAAGCCCAATAAAAAAAAAGAGGTTAAAAGTACAATTTGTTTGACTCATTCATTCATTCATTCATTGATTCGATTACCAGCCTTACCCTACAACTAGTCCTGATTTGAATGTCGACAATTGCTGCAATTGCCGCCTCCGATTGATTCAATACCCTAACAATCGCACCAGGTAACTAATTTTCTCAATTCAACTGTAATGTCGATGCATGCATTCATTCTCTTAGATTAGATTTACACTTGGTCCACTCAACACTCGGTTGTTTTTACGTGTTCATGGGTCGATTATTGTTAATTATTAAGTTGTTTGTTTGTTCAATTCGTTGATTAGCAGATCAGTTTTTTTTTTGAAGAAGAAGAATGTGTGAATTTGTTACCAATAACAACTCCGGCCAACGAGATGTTAATAATAATGAAAGTAACAACAATTTTACAACTAGTGCTCAAAGACGTGCTCGTTCGCGTCTAAGCCAAATCCCTAAACCAAAGGAGGAGATTATTATCACTACTCCTCCTATTAGCATTGCTAGTTCTGACTCAACAGTATCAAAACGTGCTAGTTCGCGATTAACCCAAATCCCCAAACCTTACTACGGACCTAATCCCCAATCCCCGACGACTCCTGTTGCTCCTCCACACAATAACAATTTGCTGGATGTTAATATTAATGGGAGTAACAATAATCTTACAACTAGTGCTCAAAGAAGTGCTCGTTTGCGTCTAAGCCAAATCCCCAAACCTTACTATGGACCTAATCCCCAATCCCCGAACAACAAGGAGGAGATTATTATCACTACTCCTCCTATAAGCATTGCTAGTCCTGACTCAACAGTATCTAAACGTGCTAGTTCGCTTAAGCCAAATCCCCAAACCTTACTATGGTCCCAATCCCCAATCCCGAACAACAAGGAGGAGATTATTATCACTACTCCTCCTATTAGCATTGCTAGTTCTGACTCAACAGTATCTAAACGTGCTAGTTCGCTTAAGCCAAATCCCCAAACCTTACTACGGACCCAATCCCCAATCCCCCGCCACTCCTACTACATTGCCTCCACACGACAACAACAACAACAACGAGACTACTAGTGCTAAAAGACGCAATAGTTCGCGTCTAGGCGAAATCCCCGAGTCCAAAAGACCTTACTATGGACCCAATCCCCAATCCCCTACGACTCCAGTTGCTCCTCCACAGAACAACAATGTTGCAACTACTACTAGTGCTAAAAGACGTACTAGTTCGCGTCTAAGCGAAATCCCCGAATCTAAACGACCTTACTACGGACCCGATCCCCAATCCCCGTCGACTCCTCCTCCTCCTACTAACACCACCGCAGTTGAGACTACTATTAGCACTGAAACATCTGCTAGTGCTGACTCAACAATAACAACAAACCAACAACAACAATCGAGTAGTACTAGGAGGAGTGTTGGTGGTTTTGAATACGTGCCTCATTCCGCAGATGATATCGCCAAGGTCAAATCTACTCTCAGGCTCTACAATAAACATTTCCTTCACTTTGTTCAGGATGAAGATGCCCGTGCTAATGTTTTTGTAAGACGTTATTCCAAGGTACCCTAATTTAATAATCACTTTCTTTTTCTTTTGCTCTTTTTTATTACACACTTGTAGTATTCATATATGCCTCCACAGAAAACGGGTTTAGAAAAAAAACAAGTCAAGCGTCCTGATCTCATTGCCGTCACTCAGGTATACTTTACCTTCAATATGTATACTGTCCTCAAACGAGTCTTTGAGAATTGCTAATAATCCTACTTGTATATGATACAGATGAGGAATTCTAAAGAAGTCTTGTTCCCTAGTAAAAGACCCGGTCACTTGCCAGGTATTGATGTCGGTTTTCAGTTCAATTCACAAGCTGAAATGGTTGTCGTAGGTCTTCATTCTCGTTGGCTAAGACTCCGTCAATTGCCAGGTATTGACGTCGGTTATCAGTTCTATTCACGAGCGGAAATGGTTGCCGTAGGTCTTCATTCTCACTGGCTATATGGCATCGATTATATGGGAAAAGGTTACAGCATAATGGTATGTTGACTTATTTTGTGCAACTATATTTGACTTATAGTTTATTGTCATTCCGGGTTGCTCACATTTTTGCTTCGGTGTCTCAGTAATATAGCAACTTACTTATTGTTTGTAGCATATTTAATAAAAATCTAGATAAGCACCGTAAACGTCAGATTACTCTTTTCATGGTCTGCACCGAAGAATGCATGCTTGGGTGGGTAGTTTGACAATAGTAAGTAGACAGAACGAATAAAACCACAGGCCAAAGATTAACTTATGACACATTGAAATTGCTTCTACTTTTGTATGTGCTCAGAACTCAATGACTTTCGAGTGAAAATAATGTCTTAGAGCTAATTTTGTAACGGAAGTTGATATTATCATTTCATGGCGCTATTTTGACTCATAATTATCAATAGAAGGCCAAAAATATATCTTAGTAAACAGTTTTCTAATTATAGGGTATGCTTTCTTATATAAGCAATGCTTCATGAGTTGGTGTCCTCTGGTTCAAATATGTCATGTCACTTAAGTACTCCTAGCAACTTATTAGGGTATATTTGATATTGCAGCCGGAGTTCAAAGGTTACAAATTTCCACTAGCTGTAGCAATTGTATGCTCTGGTCAATATGAAGATGACGAGGATAACAGAGAAGTGATTGAATATACTGGTCAAGGTGGCAATGATTTCCATGGTACTAAACGTCAAATAAAAAATCAAGAGATGTCGCCTGGAAATTTGGCTTTAAAGGTCAGTGCTTCTCTGCAACCCGACATTTACTATATAAAACTGGAGAAAAGTTATCGTCTAAGTGTGTTTCTCTCGCTGCTTTTGTTATTACATTTCTTTACCGTTTGTGCTTAGAAGACATGAAACACAAACTTATATATATTGGGATGATAGGTATTATGTTTAGAGTAGAGGTCGCTTGCCAATTTTTGAACCTACGCATAAATCTTACTTCGCAGTTTTTTCCCAATTTATAAGGAAACCTAATAAACACGTAAGTTCATAAGTAATTAGATGTATTATTAGGTGGCATTTGCAGATGTTCCTTTCTTACAAGTATCGACATTGCCCCTAGAAATAGGGTGGAAGGATGATGGAGTTCCAGAATGGAACATTTGCCACAATTGTCAGATTATACTATTAATAAGTGATAACTTTTTATTCTAAGTATATAAGGCAATTCCCATCCTTGAAAGAAGTATATGCACTTTCAATTTCGTTACACCTATTGTTTCCTTGTGCTTTTGTTTTCCTCTATTTCTTCTTGCCAACAATCTATATTCTTCTATGCATGCAGAACTGTATGGAGCAATCCATACCTGTCAGGTTTATCCGAGGAATTCCAGGTAACAGACGCTTCTCTGGTGATACAAAACGCTTCAAACTGTACACATATGACGGCTTGTACAAGGTAAATACACATTTTGTTTAGATACTTCTCTATCTTACACCAACAAGTTTTGCATCTTAATTTATTTATCTGCCACACAATTTTGATCATGATATAATAGTTCTTTCAACTAAGCTTTTGAAGCTTGTAACGTAGCAGCCTTATATTTATCACTTCATATTATTCTTACTCTACACATGTACGTATGTGTTTACACACAAATAAAGGCAACTTAGTTATATTTTTCATATAGCAAGAGAAAGATGTTAGGTTAACAGCATTTTTATGTCATGGTTTCAGGTAGACAGCTATCAGCTTGATGAAGGTAAATCTGGTTTTGCTGTTTACAAGTTTCGGTTAAAACGACTTGAAGGACAGCCTAAGTTGACAACCAATAAGGTTATCTGATTTTCCATCCTTTAAATTTTTCGTATTTCAATCTATTGCATTACATCCACATTGATTTTGAAAAGTAACTATATGTTAATTTGATTTCAATGAGTAATTGTATGTAATTAAAATGCACATCTACAAAAAGTTCACACTATCTATCAAACGTTTTCACCAAGAAGCACTAAAGGTTATTGGTGAAAACAGAGATTTTAATCGTACTTTAAGCCGTTAAAAGTCTTTAAACTCTTTTATCTGTTAGCTTTAAGTATAAAAGTCAATGTTGGGTTGAACTCACACTCACAGTTTTCATCCTTGCATGGAAGAATGTGTTTCACAAGCTCTTTGAGTTACTGTATCATGAAGCATGCTATTAATTTGTTAAATATGATTTTTTTTTTTAATTATTATTATTATTTTTTATATTACAGGTCCAATATAACAAATATAACAACAGGCGAGACTCAAGTGTTCCCAAGTATGACATATTCCATTACTGTGATTATCTTATTATACATAATTTTTTTATTAATGAACATATTTGCATGATTACCTTTGCAAGGTTGGTAAGTCTGGATTTAAGCGAAGGTCAAGAAAAGCTGCACATACCTGTTATCAATTCAATCGATGATACCACTATTACTGGTAAATTTATTGCTTTATCTGCTCTCGGTCCACTGACTTTTGTGTGTTTTTGCCTTTTGATTTATACAAGTTGCAACTAGTGGTTTGCTCGGTTTATTAGGTCTGTTTGGCCTATTTGATTGTTCTACCAACACTTCAAACTCTTAATTTTATAGGGTTTACATATACGAAGTCTATTCAAGTGCCGTCTAGTATGAAATTCCCTCCAAATGCGGCTGGATGTAAATGCAAAGGAAACTGTACGAATCCAAAGACCTGTGCCTGTGCTAAACTTAACGGCGGTGATTTTCCATATGTACAAGACAGTGGTGGCAGGTGAGTATATAAACTCTGTATATAAACTTTTAAGTATGGTGCATTGTCTGTGATAGGTATGTCATAAACTACAAAATAGCTGATAGGACATGCTAGTATTGTTGCTTCAGCAGTTTTGATCCTTCGGATCATCGGATGCTATGTCAAACTTTCTAGTTATAATTATGTTCAAACCAATAATTTAAGCTGTGATAACTTAGTGGCAACATGGGATGTTGTCACCTGAAACAGCTGCTTTCGGGTTTTTTTCGGTTTCGGATTGAGCGGTTCTGCTCGGTTTGTCAGTTTCTCGTGTTTTTTGAACACCCCTACTTAGTTGCAGGATGTTGAACACGCCTTTTTGAACTGATTTGGCATCAACCTTTTTAGTTTTTGGCTATACATACTAGTTAGCTTCTATGGGATATCTGCCCAATTTTTTACGTTTCCTATTTATTGACTTCTCTTAATTATGTCGCTAGATTGATTGAAGCGAAGGATGTTGTTTATGAATGTGGTCCGAACTGCGGATGTGGACCTGGTTGCATCAATCGCATATCCCAAAGAGAGAAAATATCAACTTGAGGTTTTACTAAATCCACAATCATTTATTAAATCAGTATTATGCTAGAAACACTTTTATTTTATTTTCTTATTGTCATTCTTTAATGTGAACAGGTTTTTCGTACTTCTGATAGAGGGTGGGCTGTCAAGACCAAAGATTTTATACCTTCTGGTGCACCCATTTGTGAATATATTGGACAGCTTAGGAGGCAAAGAGAGATGGATAAAGTTGATAATAATGAATATATATTTGAAATTGATTGCGAGCAGACAATCAAAGAGATTGGAGGAAGGGAGGTCAGATTATCACAACTTCAAAACGATCTATTAGCCTATTTTCTTTTCTGTCACCTTTGTGGATGTTTGCCTACATTTATATATTACGCATCTGATGATTTGTTTCTAAAAATTTCAGAGGAGGTTGGGAGCTGTATCTGGATCTGTGGTTGGTAATAAAACCGAAGATGTGGCAGCAGATGAAAAGGAAAGTATACTCTCCGAGCCTGAGTTCTGCATAGAGGCTGGGAGTGTTGGCAATGTTGCACGGTTTATTAACCACAGCTGTGACCCAAATCTCTTTGTTCAGTGCGTTGTAAGCTCGCACCATGATCTAAGACTTGCCCGCATAATTCTGGTTGCTGCTGACAACATACCCCCAATGCAGGTGAATCTTTGTTCCTTTAATGTTGACGTTTGTTGAGAAATATTTAAGGATTGGGCTGCTGCTAACGAAAGAAATTTGTTGCTTTTTTGAATCAGGAACTCACCTATGATTATGGGTATGCCCTTGATAGTGTTGTAGACGAGAATGGCAACGTGCAGAAGCTGACATGCCACTGTGGGACATCATTGTGCCGCGGGAGATTGTATTAGACTTGTTGTGTATCTTAGCTAGCCGAGAATAATTCATCAGTATTGGTGTTAAATTGAGACGTTGATTGGTGAATAGAAATTGGTTGTAATGGTTTTAGTCAAACAAAAATGGCTATTACATTACATCATTAAGACGTATGTATGTGTAATAATCTTGTGTTAGTTGATTAGTTGTTTAATTTAGATTTTTTTTATATACTTTCGGGTTTAAATAAATTTAATAGTTTATTTAATTCAAGAGTGTCGATTTAAACTTTTTTATAACTAAAATTAAGGGGTGCTTGGTTGGGGTAATGGGGGTGAATGGCAGAACGCCTTGCTGTAACAGGTGAATCTGAATCATTGTTAAGACGGGAATGGAAGATTACCCAAGAATCGGAGATAAGAATGACACCCACCACCACCGCCAGCCCACAACAAGCAAGAGCCACCACTACCACCACCACCACTAGCCACCACCATTAACGCCCACCACTACCACCACCACCATTACCACCACTACCAATGTACCACCACCACCACCACCACCACCACCACCACTAGTAGCCACCTCCACCATTAGCAGCCACCACCACTAGCAGCCACCACCACCACCAACAGTCACCACCACCACCACCATTAGCAACCACCACCACCACCAGCCA
Organism: Chrysanthemum lavandulifolium; assembly: GCA_022545495.1. Classification (NCBI taxonomy): domain Eukaryota; kingdom Viridiplantae; phylum Streptophyta; class Magnoliopsida; order Asterales; family Asteraceae; genus Chrysanthemum; species Chrysanthemum lavandulifolium. Next base: position 40,427,390 of record CM040241.1, on the reverse strand, counting down.
CCATCACCACCAGTAGCCACCACCACCACCACCACCACCACCACCAGCCACCACCACCACCACCACCAGCCACCAGCCACCATCACCACCACTAGCAGCCACCACCAGCAACCACCATCACCACCACCAGCCATCACCACCACCATCTACCAGCCACCACCATCACCACCAAAAGCAGCCACCACCACCACTATCACCCACCACCACCACCACCACTTTGGAGGTTAATATATTTTTCTCAAGCCAAGCACTATCAAAGATAATAATAATCTCCATTTCATTCATTTGCATTCCCATTGCCTTTCCCTTTCCCATTCTCCATTTTGAACCAGGCGCACCCTAAATGTTGTTGGAGATTTCACACATCAAGTAAAAGATTTTATTAAAGTGGCTATTTGTTTTCTTGATTAATGATGAATGAAGAATGCCTCTTTAAATAGGCAGTACAAAACAAAAAATGACTTCAAGAGTCAAAGATATCAAACGGTTCTCACCTGAAATATCTCTAACTACTTAGACTACTTCTAGTGGCTTATAACTAGCCAATAAGACTTATTCAAATAATACTTATTAAAAAAACAGTAATAAGAAAGTGAGAATTAAATAAACTTCAACAAATGTGTTAAAATATATATTTAACTAAGAGGCAAATAGTGGATTTTCACATGACTTATTAAACATCTCCACCAAATGTTCTAATCATATGTGATCATCTAAAACAGAATCATCATGTGATTTATCTCTAATCTATACATATATATGGGACTAAGCATGACACATCACTAATGCTTACAAGGCAACTTAATAATGACATGGAACATCATTTGATGAGGTGGAAATAGTGACAAGGCACAATATCCGGTTACACAAGAAAAAAAATTGGTACATTGCAAGGTTCGAACTTGGGTTTCAAGGTTAAAAGACAAACGCCTCAACCACCTGGGCAATCCACATGTTTTTGTATAATCTCTTATTTCCAAAATGGTATTCCTTCTACAACCTTACCATCTTCCATCTTATCAATGAAATATAACTGAAGCCCTACTTCAATGCGGTCAACCAATTTTTTTTCAAACGCCCATTTTCACTCTGCATTTCCAAAATTATATGCATCCAAATATCAAAACGCCTTGTCTAATTCAAAAACATATTCACCAAATCAATAGCATGTTTAGATATATTTTTTTTGGGTTTGATTCTTTTATTTTCAAAATGATATAGCAAATCACGGAGCCTTTGCATTCGGTATTTCAAAACCCTACCAGTCATAGTAAATTGGGTTTATGGCATACTAATATTGGTTGTTTTGAATGCATAAAAGCTATAAAAGTTTATTTGATGACGCACGTCGATGGGAAAAGGAGTATGACATCAAGGTTTGTTGTAAACGCATAATTATGTGCATATTCTTGTGATGATTAGGTTTTTCTTTATCTAAGATAGTCATCTTCAAATTGCATGTCATAGTCATCAAGGTTTATTGATTAGAAAATCTATGCAATTTGAGGTAGGCCTTTGGTTTTAATAGTTTTATGTATAGCAATAACAGGCTGGTCAAGACATTATAGAAGGGTTTATAAAAGCAATGGAAATGGATAGCCTTGATATGCGTCTTTCAGCTTCGGTATTAAGTTTACTCTTACCAGTTTTATGTGCAGATATATTTTTAAGATAAAGAGTGTTTTAGAGGTCAAATTGATCAGGATTATACATGTTAATTTTCTGGAATATTGCGATATCATAACCACCAATCTCCATCTTCATAAAAAATCAGTGGGAAAATACCAAACACAACATTTTCCCTTTTTTTACTAATTTTGTCGGTGTTAATTTGAGGTCAATCCAGATCGATTATTGTTTTGTTTATGTATATCTGATAACACCTGCCCTCCATTTGTTGATTTTGGTTGATGTAGGGATTATAAGCTCTCTCTGTTCACAATAAGCAAAGACAACATTAAATTGCACTTTTTCTACCAATTATGTTGGTATGCCATCTTTCTCTTTTTCTTTTCATTTTACATATATGTAGATGTCATTACTCCTTAGCTTATTGTATTGCTATTTTGTTTTGATAGGTTCAAGCCCTTGAGAACTGAAAAAACTGCTAAAAAAACTAAAGGTCCCAATCTACTCCCTCCGTTTAAAATATATTAATTTTTGAGATATATATTGGAATCAACATATGTTCTCAACTGTATGTTAATCATCTGTAAAGTAGTTAGGTAACAACGTTATATACATGATGCTCAAGACGAATCAATAGCTGTAACTAAGGCTGCTGTTATGAAACGGAACTCTCAATTCTTTGTGTAATTTAGTTGTAGGCCTTTTTAATTTGAGATCATGTCTTCTGCAATTATCTAACCACTGCCTTCTTATAGTTTTTTTTGCTGTCTTTTTTGGAAAGCTGAAGTATAAAAATGAAAATTGCTCTGTACAAGATGTGAAAGCTCATGATCTTCGACAAATGTTTCTAGCCACGACAGAGGAGGTGAGAATTAGGATATTCATGAATTATTAAAGCTCTTAATTATCTCAATTGATTTTGAATTTGCTGCCTTTTCCAGGTCCGGGTGATAATTGTCAAATTAGCAGACAAATTACATAAAGTGCGGACTCTTTTACATATGTCTTCACATAAGCGAGTTGGGTCGACGGTTTGAAACATCTATGTAGTTTTGTTATTCGCGTTCTCATTGTTTTCATAGTTTACCATGTACATGCCATCATTGCAATTGAGACGCTAAAGGTCTTTGCGCCTCGCAAAGCTCCTTGAATGTACCAAATTAAGGTATAATTACTGAGTCTATTTCTTGGCATAACCTCTTATTTGATTATTTGCAGTCCGAGCTTGAGAATTTGTCCTTCATGTACACTAATCCTCAAGATTAAACGTAGATTCTAGGCAACTTTCAACCTGTATGACATGTTCCCCTTTAGCTACATTTTTTGTTTGACCATTTTTAATTAAAAACACAACCCAAGTTCATCCATTCGTAAGTATGTGGGGTCTATATGGCCACCTTAAGTAATCTCAAAATTCCATTGAGAAATAGTGGACCTGTTCCCGTTTAACTACATTATTTTTTGGCCAGTTTAACTTAAAGCACAACCCAAGCTGATCCAAGCTAATTCCATTGAGAATAGTTTGGATGAAAAAGTGATCATAATGTTTTGAAAAAGACGTTTTGCGGCTTTTTCTTTTTCCAATGTGTAACCTGTTTAGAAAATGCGATCCCAAATACCTCCTTGCTATAAAATTTACAAATAAGTAGTTATATTATATAAAACTTTTTATGTGCTTAAAAAGAAGCAAATATACACTTAAATATGCATTCTCAAACACTAATCTTGACTTGTAATTGATATATTGTAGCACATGTTTATTGCAGGTTATTTGTTCAGTTCGTGACAGTGAGCAGCCCGTAATTCCTGAACTAGAAATCGTTGACATGAGTTTTGAATCATTATTTTCACTTAATTTATGAGGTCGATGACCGCATGTTTATTACTTTATTGATCCGTCTTATTTATTCATTTTTCCCTTATTTCTCAACCAAGTTTCACCATTTATATTGTTCTGAGTTGGTGGTCGAAACAATTATTTCCATTGCAATAAGTGTGGTATGCATCGATTCCTTTTACCTATAAAATAGTCACATTCGACATTATGGTGTTAACTAAGTTCCATTAGCATCACGGTTCCTGGAGACTAAACATGGAATATCAAGAATTAAATGTGGTGATGTAAATATAGGCTGTTAGTATTTTTTTCCCTTATGATGATTTATTGTTAGTGCTAAAGATTCAGTAGTTTATATTAGTTTTTGTTAATAAGCTACAGCTTTTAATAGTACCAGTGGGAGTGACAAGCAGGTGGGTCAAGTATTGATTGTGTTCTATCAATTTCAGGTCTTTTTAAATGTATTCTTTAATCTTTTTTGTAAAGTGAATAGAGTGGTGTTTGGCGAAGCTTATTGTGGACCATGTCATGCAGGTTGGTATCTTGAATGTGGAAGTCTTAGAGAAGCTATACTTGAGAAAAAGCTTCATCTTCATGCCACTAAAAAGAGGATTCAAAAGATACAAGTGTAATAAAGCCGACTCACCAGGTTTCACTCATTCCTTAAATACCAATTCACAAGACCTAATCGATATGTCCCAAGTACATGTGAGTCACATTATGTTTATATTTATATATGATGTTGTTTATGTTGCTAGAAAGTTGCAAAATCCATCGACCAAAGAAAGCAAAAAACTCTATCGAAACTGTGGAAAAGATTCGAGGAGGTGCGCTGGGATTAACATACAAAAGACCAAGATCCATGATGAGTTTAGGGACAAGATCGGGCTAAAAATTTGTAAATCTTTAGATATTTTATTTCTCATCATCCCACCTCTATAATTATTTTGGTACGGAGATGGGTTGGTTTTAATTTACCGGCATTATTTCGAGCGTTAGAGACTCACAATATTTTATTACTTACGTTACAGGTAATTACAGTTTTCGATGGTTAAGTTCAATTGTGTTTCCTTTTGTTTTATGATTGATTATCGCTTCAACCTCACTGGACATTTTATTCCATGGGTATTGACTTAAATGGTAACATAAGTCAACATAGGAACTGAGAGTGGCATGAAAATACCTTTTGTTGACAACTGATTACACCATAATACTATTATCTTTGCTACTATTATGATTACACCATACTACCATAGTACTATTATCAAAAAGTTCGTTTTTGTTTTGCATATTCAAATATGCTTTTCATGTCATGTCTTGCTATAAAAACTAATGTTTGTTCTATTTTGTTACAGCTTTTATGCACAAGGTCAAAACTACAAGAATAGTTTAGTTGGATAGCCTTTGTGATTTCAGCGTAGCCGAAACTTCTCAAATGATATATACCTTTTGTTATATGTTTTATGATGCTACTTTCTTGCAATGTACACATAAACCATAAAACATCATGTGAATGTTATATGTTTTATATTATTGGATAAAAGTACATAGGTCGGATTCGGACTGTAGCTTGGTTAGTTACTTCTCTTTTCGTGTGTTAACTTAAATGTACATAATGCATTATTCATTATTTATTTACATCCGCTACAATTCCTAATGTTATACTATGAAGTAGCCGCCTATCCGGCGGCTATAACTAGTGTCATATAAGATCTAAGGGCATGCTTGGTTGAGAGGTTCAAAGGGTAAGTAATGAGTATAAAAGAAAAATTTTAGTTACTTAGAGAGAATATAATCATCCATTATCCAATAATAGGTAATACTCCATATCCAACTAAATTGAATGGTATGAAATTTTATTATACCAACTTCCTCATTTTCACTTAGAAACTAACTGTTACTTATCCATCTTATTGTTAACCAACTTTAATTTTGTTTTTCACATGAATTGATTTTTTAAATTAAATAAAAAGTAAACCGCAAAAAATTCTCTAATTTTTACGATTTTAGTGAAAAATGTCCTCAAATTTTTTTTTGCGAAATATCCCTAATGTTTCATTTTTTTTGCGAGTTATGCCCATGAACCGTTACTGTAGTTTCAAAAACCTTATTTTGGCTAATGCTCGTTAGTTTTCTTCGTTAGTTAGTCATCACGTGAGTTGCACGTGAGGGTATTTTTGTCATTTCACTTTTCTCGCCTTTTAGTCTACTTGACAACCCCACTAGCACACTTACCTTGTGTCGAGGGAAATTTTTTGCAACAAAGTTTTACTACTTTCATATCTTACCACTTACCACACCGAAACACATATTCGATCGAACCCTTGCTTCCAAATTCTATATTCACCAAATCACCTCAATTAACATTAGATCCAACTTGTTTGGCTGGCATATTAGAGCACGGAGTTCTCTGATTCCGGATATTGCTACTTTGTACGGTACAATTTTTTTTGTGTACTTTTGTTTCGAATGACCATGTAATGTATATCTGGAAATTAAAATATGTTACCTTGATTTATGATAATGTTAAGGACCATGTAATGTATATCATGGAATGACCAATGTGTAGTAAATATGAGGTTAAGGACATGTACATGTAGGAGATGGGATCTAACCAGATTCCATGCAAACATGTTGTGGTACAGTAATGTATAGCATGACAAATGATGGTAGGAAGTAAGTATACCGAGGAATGAGTACATCAAGCATATTGGCTAAAGTAGAGGTGTGAAATGTGTCCAAAACAAAAGATACGCTAAATGGGCAATTTTTTAAAAGATTTAGGCACATTTAACCCCCTCCTTTTTTTGACATGGGCACATATAACCCATTGAAAATTTAAATGGGCACTAACGGGCACATTTTTTTTCTCAACTGTAGAACATTACGATCGTTTTAAAGAAATATTTTTTTTATATAATATATTTAAAATTTTAATATAAATAAGATATTACGCTTAAGGAATTTATTTCGTCGCTTTTAGGTCTTTTATTAAGCGATTTGATAACATGTGCCTCAGTGCAGCCTGCCCATTTAGCCCGCGCCTGCTTAAGCCCGTGCCATTCTAGCCCGCGCCCGCCCGCCCGTTTTGCCACCTCTAGCTAAAAGCATAGAAGGAGACGTGACAACCACAAGATTGAATGTGTTGGCGATGAGTCTCTAAATACTCATCATTTTGACAAAATAAACTGCAAAATCATCCGAAAACACTCAAAACGCATCAAAATGATAAAAATATCACAAACAAGTGTTTTATGTGTTTTAAATGCAAAATATCAAAATCGATGAAAACGTATCAAATTTGCAAAATTGCGCTTTAGTCCCCAAGTTTCAAAATTTGTCAAAATAGTCCCCGAGTCAAAATTTCAAAAGAAAAATCATCAAAGGTCCTTTTAAATCATAAGTTGTCAAATTTAGTCCTTTGGTGAAAATGTCAAAAGTTTGAGAAAATTACAAGTTTAGTCCTTCAACTTTGAAAATTGGCGAAATGGCCCCTAAAATCGAAAATGGCAACTTTGGTCCTTGCATTATTAAAATTTGTCATTTTAGTCCTTGAACATCTTTGATGAGTTGGCGAGTGGCCCTCAAGTTTGGAAGAATTACAAACAAGTCCTTGTTTTATTAAAACCTTATAGCCATTTTGGACCTTACCTAGTTTTGGACCCCGTCACTTTTGCAATTTGAACCCCGCCTATAACTAATATCCTCGGTCAATCCCTGTGGTAAAACCATCCCACTTGGCGCCTTTTGCTCCTTCTTCCCCAACCACTATCACTGCTCACCAGAGAAACCATCCCCCCTCCTCTCCACTTCACCCTCCATGTCCCCTACACATCCCTAACACAACAAAAACCATTAAATGATCCTAAACCCTTAACACTCAATCCCAACACCAAAAATCAATTCCGCCAAAATTGAAAAAGTTGCCAAATTGCACAAAAGTCATCCAATTGATCCAAATCAAAGGGATTTATCTAAGAGAGAGAGAATCACTGGGGTATAAAAAGAAGCATGAGGAAGCAAGATAGGGAGTAGCTAGTTTTTATTTTTCTTACATGTCGCTTTTATAATAAATGTTTTAGTGTAGTTGAAAATCATATATCTTGTATTATTGTATCAAATTCAAGTAATCTTATCGGTGTTATCTAAGTTTAAGCTAAAATTCCAAGTCAGGTTCACTTGTTATATTTCTTGTCTCATTGTTGAAAATTTAGTTTTCAAAATCCTATGCTCAACTCTTTAGAAGTTTATTTTAAGCTCCTATAGCTTATATAAGCTTATTACATCTTTGTATAAGCTTAAGTTCGTGTTTCAATCAAGTTTGGATACTAGTCAACAAAAGTCAACCTTGGGCAAGTTTGGAATGGAAATGGAAATGGGATGATGCAGTTGTGGAATTGAGTTAGTTTAGAAGATATTGGGTTGATTTTGGATAGGTTTATGGTTCATGGTTTCTGGTTTCAAGCTATAGCAGCTTAGGACCTTTGTAAGTAATTTTCAAGATTCTTAGTATAATCCTCATTTGTAGTCATAACTGGTTTTAAACTGTTTATTAGGGTGTATTAAGTTAATTAGACTGATTTGGATCATTGTCATGTGCTAGTTAAGTGTTTGGATCACTCTTGACTCACAAACTGTTGACTAAAGTGTGTTTGGCATAACTGTTAGAACTGCCCTTAAGGCTTAGTCAGTGGTTTCCTATTGTTAGTTCATGTTTGATCAGTTCATGTACACTCATTCAAGTCCTATTTTGTGCCTGCAAGCTAAAAAAAGTCAAAGTTTCTCTTGAATCTATTTCATTTGTCCACTGTTGTAATTTAGGATGAGCAGATCATTATTTTGTGCTTAGAACTCATTAAGCTTGATTGCATTAGGTTTATTACATCAAATATCATCAATCTCTGTCTTAAAATTGGATTGAAAATCCATTTTAGTCAACTTTTCGCTTTCTTCAAAAGTCAAAAGTTGTAAAATTCGCTTTTAGCCGAATGGAAAGATTTTTAATGGACTCATTTCTAGGTCATTTCTAGTGTGACTTGTGGATTTTAAAAGTTTACTTGGTCCAGTTTCTTGTGGTTATTTTTGATTAATTTTGTGAATTTTCCTTAAAGCTCAAAAGAGCTTGTGATTATGGGGCTTAATCCACTGCAGTGCAATCTTGTTCGCAGGTTTGTGCTGAAGTTTTGCAGACCTTGCACGTGGCTCCTCGAGCTCCCTAGGTCTGTATTTTGGTTTAATAACTCTTACCCGTGTCTAGTGTAAGTTCCAATATCTGCTTTCATTTCCGACTTATTTAGGTGTCTTATTTTAAGCTTAAAGTAGGCCTTATAAACTGTTGCACTTGGTCTCAACATCATCAAATCTTTGCAACTAGTTTATCAGTAGTTAGAGCTTGTTGAAACTTATTGCATTTTGGTTCCTTTAGCTTATAGTAGTTCCTGCTTTGGTTTGGTAGCTTTTGGTGAGCTTTTGGCTTATCAAGTGCTTATTCCAATAAGCACTTTCATATCAGTTTCATATTCTGCCAAACAAGCCCCTGTTTTTCTATTTTTCCCAGCTTTCTAATATTATTTTATACTTTTCCTGAAATTTTCAGATTTTTCTAAAGTGTTTTGCTATTTTTCTTGATTTAATCTAGTTTTTAAGTACTTTTTAATTAGCTTTAAATACAAAAATTAAGAAAAGTTCAAAAAATAATTTTCAATTTCTTAAGTTTAGATAAATGTAAAAGCTTAAAAGTATTTTTCCTATTTTTCTCCTTTTATTTGCTATTTTTAATAATTTAAATTAGTTTTAAATAGTTTTAAATTAATAATAATTATATAAAAGTGTGAAAAATATATTTTAGTTTTAAAATTAGTTTTATCATATTTTAGATTTTTCTAAGTCTTAAGTTTATTTTTCTAGTCTTATTTCATATTTTCTTTTTTATTTAGAGTATTATTAAATAGTTTAAATTAGTTTTAATTAATAATAATTACATAAATAGTTGTAAAATAATTTTCTTTTCTATAAATTTTCTCATATCATTAGGTTTGTAAAAATGTATTTTTCATATTTTTAGGATCTATATTGTATAAGTTTCACGTTTTATTTTGTACGTTTACGTGTTTTTAATTTAAACGTAAGTTTTAGATTTTAAACGTTCATCACTTTAAATATAGTGATAGCGTTTATTTAATATCTTTTATCTTTTTAATTTTCTTAATTTGCATTTAAGTCGCTTTAATTTATAACATTTTTCAGTAGTGTAATTATCCTATTCAAATCTTTTCTGATCGCTATCATTAGTGATCATTCTATTGTCTCGATCATGTGTTTAACACACCATTGAGTCTCCGTGGGACATAACGACCGGAATCCCTATATTCCCGATCTTCATTGCATTTGTGTCTCAAATTGCTTTTAAGTCCGTTTAGACTTGACGGTTTCTTGCAGATCGCTTCTAACGAAGAAATTTTAGCCTGCGCAAGATCCCTAGTATCTTATTGCCCCACACCATCATAGTCCCGTTGGCGCACCAAGGAAGAAGAGGAGAGTGACCAAAGTTGAGACGATCGAGAATGCGTTGTATAAAGTGGTCAAGGTGGGAAGCTTTCAAAAAGGAAAGAGTGTCACTTGAGTCAATGTGGTACAAAGGGTCATGATGCGTATTCTTGTAAACCTCATAAGAAGTTTTACAATCCTCCCATGCAAGGTACCCAACCGTTGTAGCATAGTATAAGTAAGACACGTGGGGTGATCGTTTCAGATGAATAGTGTTGGGAAGGTCGAGATGTACGAAGTATTAGGTCTAGAGGTGAGGATGATTATTTTTGTATTTTTATATTTTTTAGAAAGCGAATTAAAATCTCGAGGTATAAGAGTGGGGGATTTAACTAACTACTAATTTAAACTAATTAATCTGAATTAAAATACTTGCGATAAAATTAAAAGGTGAAATCGTATGATTAAGGAAACGTGTTTACTTAGATATCCTTACTCCTAAGTTATCTCTTGTTAATTAATCAAATTGTCACATCTTTGTTTAATTGGCGCGTTGTATTCCATTATTAATCGTAGGGTGGTGCCGAATTCCCTAACTCTATGAATGTATAAGTCTCCCTTAAGAAACCCTATATCAACAAGTGATCGTAGTCATCTCCCTAGAATCTCCTAAGATCTACAAGCCATAATTCATGCAACAAATACAACGAATAAAACCTACTAGTGCACTTTAGGGTATAATGCGTTTAGTCGTATTTACAAGCATGTTACATATAAGAAGTCTGCCAGTTTTCCTACTCCTAACGCTAATCAACCAATTAAACAAGAGACGACAATTAACAATAAATAACTAGGTTTCATTCAATCTAAGCAAACACTAAGAGATCTAGCCGGACATGCTAATTAAAATAGAAGACATAAACATAATCATGCAACATATAGACATATTGAATGATTAAGAATAAGACTTAACTTAAATTAAACATGCAACAAAATAGGGTATAAAAGCCTAAAATTCCTCTTAAATTCGGACAACAAGTTATTCCCCAACTATCTCTTTTTTGTGTGCGAATTTACAAAACTATATATAGATATGAATCGCAACGACGCCACTTTACAAGTGTGGCGCGTCATTAGGGTTTCTTCTTGTGCAAGTCGTCGTTGACGGCGCTGCAGGATCTTCCGACACCGCCGCAATATGTCCGATGCCGTCCGCTTCTAAAATGTCTCGAGCCGTCACGTGTAGATTTTGGCTAATCTTCTAGCCGACCAACAAGTGATGCCGTCGCTTAAGGTCTTCAAAACTTCTGAGTCGTCACTTGATAAATCTGGGCTAAATCTTTGTCTTCCATTGCAAGTGACGACGTCACCTTATGGTCTACCTTTTCTAGACAGATTTCATGACTTGGTCGTTTTCTTGTTTTCTCGTCCATTTTAGTCCAATTTGGCTTGGTTTCCAACTTTTACGTCCCAAGTATCTAAAATGTGAAAAGGAACGATTTAAGGCAATATTTGATAATAAATACATGAGTTTAGGGTTAAATGGCCCTTTAAAATGTATCGCTTTAAATCCTTATCGTGTCACAACAAAAGAGCATGTACGGATCCAAGAAAGAAGGCAAAGGGAAAGGCAAGATCCGAGGGTGTTGCGGACACCGAACAAACCGAAACTAATGCGAGGCCAAGTCAACCAAACGATTCACAATCAACCCAAGAGGTTGGTAGTCATAGGAGAAAGAGTATCAAAAAAACTTTCAAATAAGCCGCAATTTGAATGGCTCTATGTATGAGTGAGATAAACAATTTCTTTTATGTTTTTATGGTTGTTTGTGAGTTTTAGATTAAGACAATTGCTATTTCTGTTATGATGTTTTTATGGTTGTTCCTCCCTCAAGGTGTGTGTTCCCACGTGTGTGAAGCCATTTTTGAGAAGAAAATGTAGCACAGTTGGTATAGCCCTTGACTTGGAGGAGTAAGGGTTCTTAATGATGTCATTCACCTATCCTACCTTGGTCATTGTGGTTGCAGGTTGAATGATCTTAGTGGGAAGATGTTATGGAAATGTAGGTAGATAGTATTTGGTGCACTAAAAGGTGGTTTAAAGCTGCAGTATGGTTACAAATTGCAGATACTTTGCCTGCCGACTGTTGTGTAATATATTGGTTGTTTTGGCAATGAATCTAATTTTCTTTATCCATAATCCAAAGACTAAAGTAAGTTAGTAATTAAAAAAAAAAAAAAAAAAAAAAAAAGTAGCACTTAATAGTGATGCATGGAATTCTAATGCTACGTGTGGAAAAGGAGGACAATAAGTAATTTTTTTTTTTTTTTTTTTTTTTTATCTTCAATATCCCCTTTTACTCGATAGTTTGTTAACACACTTATGTACGTTGGTATATCCGTATATACATGACCCACAAAACAGTTCAAACAAAAAATAGATATGCAACGTAAAATAGAGTTTTAAAAGTGTTACCAAAATTTGAGGTTCTCAATTCACGTAGACATTATTGTCCGAGTTTAAAGTTCACGTACGGGTTGAGAATCGGCTCGTGCTCATGCAAAGAAGTTGGTTTTTGATGACGTATAGTCTACATCCGGGTCACGGACCCGACTAAAGTCCAATACTAACTTGGCCCGGTACGAACTGGGCTAAGCCGACTAGATGTTTGGGCTCATGAAGGCCCAAACCCAAATCTATTGATGGAATAGATATCCGATATCTTCTAAATAGGAAGATAACCATTCCCAACTGACTAAGGCGGGATACGCCGAAGGTTGAGGAACACGGAACCAACAAGGATTCCGTGCATAAATTTGGTCAAATTACACATACCCATTTTAATTTTATTAGATAACCACGAGTTATTACAAAAGGTTTGTTACTTTACAACACATAAACCTACCAACTATTACACCGATCCAGAGATGAGCTTCCCACGCGGTTGGCTGCCTCTTTAGCCCCACTTAGCCTCGTCAAGAGGTCGAAATCTTGGCGCGCCACGGTCGCAACACTAATTGGTATCCCATCGGATCTGGGGAGGCGGGCGCACCCACGCCACACATGACCTTTACCCTTTATCCCTTCTTTGGTGGCAAGTCTCGCCGCATGCGCCTCAAAACCCCTTCAAGGCACTTTCTATCCAAGGCAAAAGGATTCAAGATATCCTGGGGCGCACAAAATCACGGCACGCGGTTGGGATTCATCAGCTTATGTGATAATCTGGGTCAAGCAATGCCTCCCACCACAATGGCGTGCTAGAGTCAACCCCGCCATAATCACATTTATGGGTAATCCCGATCGCGCCCGCTTTAGCAATCGAGGGAGCTCTAAGTCTTTCATTTTCTTCAAGGCAATGACTGTGTTATCATATGCCCTGCATCATAATTAGGTACTGCTCCACGGGCACCTTTAAAAGCTCACCTGTAGCTTCTCAGCGACCGCTTCCGCACTCCAGTCAGCACAGACTACTTCCCAAAAGCATCAACTACCTCTTTGGACTCAAGAGTGCTCAAGCAAGGCGCGCAAGCCATGGTGATGAGCCACCGCGTTCGGCGACATGGATATGAGATGAGGATACGCCTCATCATACTCCAAACCGAGCTTCCGCAACTTCATCTCCTCGCACCTCTAGGGCACTTTTAACAGGGCACCAAAACCTTCAAGTCGCGAAGTCATCGCTTCTTGCCATTCTCCAAATACTTCATAGCCCAATGACATGAAGATTTATACCTTGTAGCCTTCAGACGCTCCCCGGTCTATCTGGCAAAGCAGCGCCATCTTCTCCTCGGCCGAAGCTTCCGGCATACGAACCCATGCTCTCTGCCTCACCCCTAGCAAGGGCCAATCAGCCTCCAAGTGATGCAATACGCGATCCTTTTGACTATCATGGCTACTTTCTCCAACAAACTTTGCTTTTAATCTGCGCGCCTGTGGAAACAAGATCCTCAACCACCGCCTCTACGGGCGCATCCCTACAACCACCGGCATCGCGCCACGGACCTCGGTTCAAGACTCGTAAGGAACAGGACTATCTTTGGTGGCGACCGCATCCTGCTCAAACCGCAGACACAGACATAGAATTGTCAATTTCATATGAACAATCGACAAAAACAAAATATAATAACTGATCGAGATTACTTATCGGGGCCGTAGACATTCGCCGACGGGTGCGATGACGCAGCCTCACTTGCGAAGATTCCACATGGAAGACCACAGACGTTTCTTCCCGACGAGCTCGCACCATCTTCTCCGCGACCTTTTGCGCAATAGCCGACTCTTGTTCCTCCACCTCATCGTCCATGGGCTCCGCCACTTTACGGTGGTGGTCGCGCTATGGAGGAGGGCACTGAGGGCTTGACACGCTTTGCAACAATTGCCGCCTAATGCAACCAAGAATCGGTCCTGCCTCCCCTATATTTATCTCCATGGTACGCCCTGCAGTACTCGCCAAGATTGGCTCTCTCCTTCTTTCAACGGCCGTGTCCCTATCTTCGCCTCAACCGGCTTTGCTAGGTGCACAACAGTAAATAGATCCATCATTGCAAAAATAAATTAACAACAACACAAGTTATATAATACGCGAGGAATGTAAGACAGTTCTACAAAAGGGGGGGCGGAGGAACGAGTACCCACCCCGCCATCAGCGCCAAGAAGATTGGGATCTCATCTTCTGGACCAAAATAATCCTACTGATGCCCATATGCACCAAAATCCTCGTGGTAGGAACTAATGGGGATGCGGTTAGCATTTATCGCCCGCATCCTCGCCGACATAGATCCAGCAGGGGCACTCATCCTTCTCCAACGAACCCCGAGTATGAAAATTATAAGGCCACGGAACACAAAGTGTCGCCTTCCCACAAAAAGGATTCCTCCAATTCCTAAGCGCGCCTAGTTTTTTGTATAACATTGAAGTCTACCAACGCCGCTTAGCAAAGGATACCCACCCATGCGACCATGTCGTGTGATAAATCGCTTGGAATAGGTTGATGGTTGGATTTACCGCCAAGAAACTGGCAGCTCACCTCAAAATTGTAATTTTCTTTGCCGACACATTAACTGGATATGTGCAGATTATAATAATTTAATACATCGCATGTAAATTGGGACGGTGGCACACGTTGATTCGCGAACTCGAAAAACCGTGTGATACTCCCACCTTCCTTCGGGAAGTCGCAATGAGGCCCGCGTGCCTAACAACCGGATGCACATCCGTAGGTATAAAGTAATCCGAGTAACTTAGGAGATCACCCTCGGTGAGGTTGAGGTGAAATCGACAACCTGTTTAACCATAGTTTGTTCTACAAACGCACGCATACATTACCTCTGCAATTGGTTGGTTTCGGATTGCAATTATACGTTTTCTTGAACAAATGGTGGCGAGGTTTCTTTTACCGTGAGAAACACATGAAAATGATGCGATATGTTATATACTTTTTCTCATCCATACGATGAGTGACACGTGGACCCACTTGCGGATTGTGTGGGCGAGATAACGAAAGGACGCCTCCCGCAGTAATTTTCCCCGACTTACGAGGTACCTATTTTCCAATCTCATGTCTAGATACAATGTACCGGTGGGTATAGGTTTATGGCTTCTTGCCTACGCTTCAAAGTTTTTCATTGGCTACGGATTATTAGTCTAGCATCCGCAGTAAGTCACTGCGCATACTAGACTGGGGGGACATGATGACGTATAGTCTACATCCGGGTCACGGACCTTACTAAAGTCCAATACTAACTTGGCCCGGTACGAACTGGGCTAAGCCGACTAGACGTTTGGGCTTATGAAGGCCCAAACCCAAATCTATTGATGGAATAGATATCCGATATCTTCTAAATAGGAAGATAACCATTCCCAATCGACTAAGGCGTGATACGCCGGAGGTTGAGAACACGAACCAACAAGGATTCCGCATATATAAAGGAATCATATCCTCGTTAAAGTACGATCTCGTAACCCTAACACTCCTTTAACCCTAAACCGACATTTACTCTCACGGAGGATAATCGGGAAACAATCCCACGGTAAGCCTAACGATGTTTTCTCGCTCTTAGCGCAGTGTCTCAAGCAACGATTCTCAATTGATACGAGCCGAGCTCCAAACAAGGAACGTCCAACTTTTGTAGCAACAGTTCCTTTGTTGGAGTTTAGAATTCGTAGTCGGCTTAGTGTTCTTGCTTGATTTGGGTTTCGGTTCATTTAGTTCACGTAAACTTTGAGCCATTATATTATACAGCTTGTATGTTAGCATGTGTTTAGTCGGTTTATGCTAAAACTATATGTATGACTATGAATATAAGCCTAGAAATCACTTATAAATGACTAGACGAGTACCGCGCTTAGCGGGCAATCTGTGTCTAATTTTCGCAAAATTCGACGATCCATAAGTTTCTTTCAACAAACCGTATTTGTAGTGTCGAGAATCATTTTCGAATAACTATAATTCGATGCGTGATTGCATAGCAATGTAAATATACAATTTAAAAAAAATTATGGGAGTCGATCTAAATGTCTGAAAGAGATTTCTAATAGGATTGTTTTAACTTTTAAGTATTAAGATTTTAGTAATAATAGATTCAAGCATTACAAAAGAAACGGTATTATGTAGTTGACAATATTATATTGTAGTTTAGAGATATAATAACGCATGTGATCGCTTTTATTGTATTGTCGATAATTTAGCAAAGTTAGCTATTTTTTTTTATGTGTGTAGCGTTTATTATTTGGTGTGTGGCTTTTAAACTTGTAACCTTACAAATTTAATATCACCATAATAAGATTATCTTGTACTATCAATTTGCATAGATATTTAAACATTGTTCAAAGCTATTTGTTTGAGGTACAAATAATTATCGCTAAAGATAACAATACTATTTAATTTTTGTGATTCTAATAAACTTACATAACATTATTGATATACCGGACAAAGGGCTATACAATGCATATTAACTTTTAAAATGACGATTCATATATGCTAGTCCATTAAGTGGTGCAAGTCTAACATTTTTCAAAATAACATTATAAAAATGACAACGTACATGTGTCAAAGCAAAATAAATAACAAAAAACTACAATTACTTGGTCTATCATTTTTCCAAATTTATCAAGGTTTCCACAACAACTTTATCATTTCTCATATAATTTTGTCAAATTTAAAACCGGTTCGACCTGTAGTCCAATCGGTTGAACCGCTTACGTAAAAAAATAAGTCGATTAAACCGAGTCAACCCGACAGGTTGGGTCGAAAACAAGCCAAATTAAATCCGGTCAACCCGATTTTCGATGTGTATTAATAGTTTCCTTTTGAAATATATGTCTTCAACATTTCCACTTTTAGTTTTAACTTTTCACTTTTTACTTTTTGGTTTTTCGTTTAGATATAGTATATAGCATGGTACTCTCGCGTTTTGGCGGTGGGTACCCTGTGACGATTAACCGCAAAAATAGATCTCGATGAGACTCGATTCACCGCTCATATAGGTTTCAACGGGTCCTCTCTTCATTTTCGGATGTAATTGGTTAGCCGAACCGGTGGTGACACCGTTCCGCTGAACACGTTGGTCCGGTTTCAAAACTATATATAACATCAACTTGTTAGCTTGTATGAAATTTTGTGTGTGTTTATTAATTTGTATAATGTGTATAATAACATGTACTTTTCATTTTAGGGTGTTTTAAAAATATCATT
Organism: Chrysanthemum lavandulifolium; assembly: GCA_022545495.1. NCBI lineage: Eukaryota > Viridiplantae > Streptophyta > Magnoliopsida > Asterales > Asteraceae > Chrysanthemum > Chrysanthemum lavandulifolium. Next base: position 40,409,744 of record CM040241.1, on the reverse strand, counting down.
AATTAGTGTGTTTAATTATTTTATAGAGTAAAATGCAGAAATCGTCCCTGTGGTTTGCCAAGATTGCATAACTCCTCCCTGGTCTTCCATAAATGCAAGCGGCCTCCTGTGTGGCGAAACCTTTGGATCGTTTTGGTCCCTAGCTTTAACGGACGTTAAGTGGATTCCGTTAACAATTACACGTTAGCCCCTTTTGTCTAACGACCGTTGGAGCATCCATCCTTTAAACTAACGACCATTTATAATTTAATATTTTCGATTTATTTAAAGTTTTTGATTTTTATATTTATTTTATATACATTTTTGCAATCTTAGCAAACCACAAGGACGATTTCGCATTTTACTCTATTTTATATTTTGGATTATGTTGTAAATTCTTTAAATTGTATGGTATGAAAATTTTATCAGACTTTTTAGTAAGAGGTGTTTTAATTGATTGTTTTTAATTTGGTAGATATGCTTTTAGTTGGTTGTACAATGTGAATAAATTATTGTATCTTTAAGAATGGGGTGTTTTAATAAGAGTATTAATTACACTACGATTTATCTCTCATTCGACCAATTTCAACAATTCAACTTTTCAACTTTGACCTTTTTTCTATTATATATGTAGTATAGATTAAGTTTTTAAATAAGTTGAATTGTTTAGAGAAATCGAGTACTAGAAAATACGTGTAATTTAATTAAACTGAATTATAAAAGGGAATGAGTCATGGTAATTTTAATTTGTAGTTAAAAATGATTTAATGATTTTAACAAGTAGAGTAGTTGATTCACTTTATTGGCATGCATGGAACATATTTTAATAAAATAAATTTGGCATAATATATCAGCATGTGATTTCACTTAACCCCATATATAATCTTTAGTTTAAACGAGTAGAAACTCGCGACGCAATGGACGGCTTCTAGGACTTATTTTGTAGCGATGACACTTAAACTTCGGGGCTTGTGAAACTTTGCATTTAATGTTCTGGACTTACTTTGCAACGATACTTAAACCTCGTGACTGTTTTTGCCAAGTTGTGAAACTTTGCATTTAATGTTTGACTTGGTTTGCCGACACCTAAACTCGAGGCTATTCTCGCCAAGTCATGAAACTTTAGATAAATGCGTGACACGTACGACGACCACATGCGATCCCCGCTTTTTAGTTAATAGATATAATTGAAGAATCTTTTGGTCAAATTACATATTATGGATTTTACTTAATTTGAATTGAATACACACTGATTTAGGTGTCACAAACAAATAATTCAAATCATCCCTAAGTAAAAAGAACTACTTGGTTGTTACTAGTAAATGCTGCAATCATTCCCTAAAATATGTGGGACTATATGATGTTATTAATTTACAAAACTTTTTAAAATGCTTATCTTTTCATGTCAAAATGGTTCTTTAGCATGATATAAATTTGTATACTTATTATTCACAGCAATACTTTTAATCAAGGTTATAAATAGCGTAAGGCGTGCAATCATTCCTAAAATACGTGATGAATATATATTTATGAGGACATAAGAGATCAATGGATGAAAATATTTACCCTCCGTCTCAAAATTATTGAATATTGAGAAAACAAAGTTTAATAAAAGTGGTATATTAATTTTATATCTTAAATAGAATATTCCTCACTATATTCTTATTTTACTTAAAACATATTTTGACAATTAATTAGACAACCCAAAAGTACGACTATAAATATGAGACTTAGGAGTATACATTTATATCACTTTTCATATATATCGAGCTTATCTTTTCATGTCAAAAATGGTTCTTTAGCATGATATAAATTTGTATACTTATTATTCACAGCAGATACTTTTAATACTAAAACTTAACAAGGTAAAAAGGGAAGTCAACTGAAATTAAATAGAGGAGATATTCTTGGGTGAATAATATTATCTTAATTAATTTAGGGCCTAATAAACACCCTTTAAAAGCCATTGTTTTGACTTGACTCATTCATTCGACTATTTTATTTTGAATCTCCACAATTTCAATTGCCGCTTTCGATACATACAAACATACAAGGTTCTTCATCGATCGATCTTTTTGTTTCTCATAATTTTTATTAATTACTAATTGATTTATACCACGCTTAAACTTGTTTGTTAATAATATTTTCCTTGTTAGTTTGGAAGAATGTCCCCGAATGATGTTGTTACTCATAAGCGACGCACTAGTTCGCGTTTAAGCGAAATCCCTGAGGCTAAAAGACCTTATTACGGACCCGCTCCCACTCCCAAAAACCCTAACACATTCAACAACAACAACAACAAAAACAAGAAGAATAATAATAATAAGAAGAAGATTAGTACTAGTAGTACCGAAACATCAACCAACGTTTCTTCCCCTTCAGCCGACACAACATTAATAACAAACCAACAACGGAGCACCGGTAGTACTAGTAGTATTAGTACTACTGGCTTTCCGTATGTCCCTCATTCCGCTAAAGATATTGAAAACGTAAAAGAAACTCTCAAAATCTACAATAAGCATTACCTTCACTTTGTTCAGGTATTTCTTTACTTTTTATGTTATGTTCATTTTATTTTTTATTAATTAAACATGCATGCATGTATCATTCTACAACAACACGTACAAATTAATGTAATATATATGCATGGAGGCTAAAGATGCTGCTGCTGCTAAAAAATGTGAAGCCAAGGTAATTTGTATTTCTTTTTAACATGAAGCCAAGGTAATATATGTCATTTTGACTGATCGATCTCTGTAGAAATTGAAAAACGGTAGAGCTGATAAGAAACAAGTTGATCGTCCCGATCTTAAAGCCAAGGTAATTTCTAGTATTATATATATAATATGCCTGCTTGTTTGTATTTCTTTTTAATATGAAGCCAAGGTAATATATGTCATTGACTGATCGATCTCTGTAGAAATTGAAAAATGGTGGAGCTGATAAGAAACAAGTTGATCGTCCCGATCTTAAAGCCAAGGTAATTTCTAGTATTATGGTCATGTTTGGCAACACCTTTTGTAAGCGTTTAAGAAGCGTTAGCGACAAGATTTCAGTCTTAATGCTTGTTTGACAACGCTGTTGCTAGCATTTAGCAACACCTCAACTGCTTCTAAACTCAGTGCTTCCTAAAGAAGCATTCCAATATACTGCTAGCATTTTATTTTTAATATTACCAATTTACTCTTGAAAATAACATTCATAAGTATATAACAGATTTATATATGCCCTTTTAATTTTACATTTTATAATTACAGCTACAACTACGTTACTAAACACCTTTTTTAAACAAATAATGCTACTGCTTACTGCTTAATGCTACTACTACTACTGCTTACTACTACGTGTCTCCAAACATAGCCTATATATATAATATACCTGCTTGTTTGTATTTCTTTTTAACATGAAGCCAAGGTAATATACGTCATTGACTTATCTCCGTAGAAAATGAAAAATGGTGGAGCTGATAAGAAACAAGTTGATCGTCCCGATCTTAAAGCCACTCATGAGGTATATATATGTCTCTTCCCTTATCTTTGTATATATGGGAGCTCAAAGATTAGCGGAGTACTCCTAGCTACTTTATTGTTTCACTTGTATATGATGCAGATGAGAAATCAGGAACAACTTTTGTACCCTGGAAAAAGAATCGGCCACTTGCCCGGTAGGTGTATTGTTGATTCCAAACTTATGGCTTGTCTACATGGTTCTTATATACATGTGACCCGGATAACGTTCTGTTCTTTCATATTTGATTTGGCGTTGATTAACCAAGAATGCATAACAACCTGTAAAAGCTGTCTTGGCTAAATTAATACTACGTAAAATCTTACAGTTCTCTTCAATAATGGACATTGTAGAAAATGTGATCTAGCGTTATTTACTTAAACCATATGTATATATTGGTGTATATAGTTGGTTATGTAGATGAAATTTCTGCTCTTATTTTTCAGGTATTGACGTTGGTCATCAATTCTGTTCACGAGCCGAGATGGTGGCTGTAGGTCTTCATTCTCACTGGATAGGCGGGATTGATTATATGGGGGGAAAATACGTAAAAAAGGTGTGAGTTAGTTGTTTTGTGGAAGTGTATTTGATTTTAACCTCCGAGAAACTTATCAAACATCGTGACACTCATATATATTGCAGGAGGATTATAAAAGATACACATTTCCACTAGCTGTGTCAATTGTATTATCTGGTCAGTATGAAGATAACAATGATAATAGAGAAGAGATCGAATATACAGGTCAAGGAGGAAACGATTTACTTGGTTCTAAACATCAATATAAAAATCAAGATTTGAAACATGGTAATTTGGCTTTGAAGGTCAGTGCTTGTTATAAGAAATATATACATTTTTCCATTTCGGTCCACCTATTGTTTACTTTTGCTTTTTTATGCAGAACTCTATGGATCAATCTATACCTGTTAGGGTTACACGAGGTCAGCCAAGTGCTAATAAAGGCTTCAAAACTTACACATATGACGGCTTGTACAGGGTAAATACATGTTGATCATGATATAATAATTTTTCCACTACGCGTTGAAGCGCACGCATGTAAATAAATCTGTTTACACACAAATACAGACAACTGAGTTTTATCAGCCAACAATTAGAATTCCCGAGTATGTATTGATATGAGGATGGTGATTCTTATTATCTATGAGTGATGATCTTGTTTTATAATGATATATTAGATGACTTCCTCAACAATGTCATGTGTATATCATGGTTTCAGGTAGAAGACTACCGGCTTGATAGAGGTGAATCCGGTTTTGATGTTTACAAGTTTACCCTAAAACGACTTGAAGGACAACCGAAATTGGAAAGCGATAAGGTTATCCGATTTTGCCACCCTTCAGTTTTCATACTTTAATCTATTTCATTTGGGTTCTTGAAACACATGCTGAAAAATCTTCATCCTTGCATGGAAGAATGTGTCCCGTATAGTAAGCTCTTTGAGATATCTTTTCATGGAGCATGTTACTAATTTGTTAAATATTACTTTTTATTTGAATTACAGGTCGAATATAAACACGGGCGATCCTCAAATGTTCCTGTTAAATCACCCAAGTATGACATATTACATGACTGTGAATATATTATCTTATCATACGAAGTTTTTCATAAATGAATATATTCGCATGATTACCATTGCAAGGTTGGTAAGTCTGGATTTAAGCGAAGGTCAAGAAATGCTGCACATACCTGTTATCAATACAATTGATGATGCCACTATTACTGGTAAGTTTTTCTGTTCAACTATTGGTTTGTTCAGTTCACTAGATCTGTTTGTACTTTTGATTGTTTTACCAACATCTCAAATTTGTTGTAATTTCACAGGGTTTACATATACAAATTCTTTGCAAGTGCCGAGCAATCTGAAGCTCCCTCCAAGTGCGGATGGATGTAATTGCGAAGGAAACTGTACGAATCCAAAGACTTGTGCCTGTGCTAAACTTAACGGTGGTGATTTTCCATATGTACAAGACCACGGGGGCAGGTGAGTATAGAACTCTTTACATACACCTAAAAGTATGGTGTGTTATCGGACATGTGATAGGTATGTCATAGTTAAATAGCATGATAACATAGGTAATAGGACACGCTAGTGTTGTGTTACTAGTCATTCTTTCTAGTTCTAATTATGCTTGAGACATCTGATTCTACTACTGCTGATTAGTTGTAACTGACTTCCTCTACTGAACTATGTCGCTTCTAGATTGATTGAAGCCAAGGATGTTGTTTTCGAATGTGGTCCGAACTGCGGATGTGAGCCAGGTTGCATCAATCGCATATCCCAACGAAAGATAAAATATCAACTTGAGGTTTCACTAAATCCACGATCAGTTTTAAATCAGTACCGAGTATTATTCTAGAAAATGCTTTTATTTTGTTTTCTTATTGCCTTCCTTTAATGTGAACAGGTTTTTCGTACTACTGATAGAGGGTGGGCTGTCAAGACCAGAGATTTTATCCCTTCTGGTGCACCCGTTTGCGAATACATTGGAAAGCTTCAGAGAACAAGTGAGATGGATAAAGTTGCCAGTAATGAATATATATTTGAAATTGATTGCGAGCACACAATCAAAGGAATTGGAGGAAGGGAGGTCAGTATAGATTATGCGCAGTATTTATTGTTTTCTGGTTTAGATGTTTGCCAACATTTAATTGTTACGTATCTGATTTTATAAAATTTCAGAGGAGGGTAGGAGACGCATCTGGATCAGAAGTAGATACTGAATTGGAATATGTTGCAGCAGATGAAAGAGATCCTGATTTCTGCATAGATGCTGGGAGCATTGGTAATGTTGCGAGGTTTATTAACCACAGCTGTGACCCGAACCTATTTGTTCAGTGCGTTGTAAGCTCGCACCATGAGCTAAAACTTGCCCGCATAGTTCTGGTTGCAGCTGAAAACATACACCCAAAGCAGGTGAATCTTTATTCTTACAATGTTGATATTTGTTTGCAAACGTTTTAAGGTTTGGACTGAGAAAATTTGTTGTTTCTTTGTTTAAATCAGGAACTGACTTATGATTACGGGTATGCCCTCAATAGTGTTGTAGACGAGAATGACATCGTGAAGACGCTAACATGCCACTGTGGGACATCAAAATGTCGCGGGAGATTGTATTAGCCTCCTCCTATCTTAGCTGAGAAAAATAAAAGTTGTTGAGAAGAATTCATTTGGTCAATAGATGTCGGCTGCAATGGTTTTAGTTCTTTTCGAAACAGAATACTTATAGAGGTGTAACATTACATCATTGATACGTATGTATAAACGAATGGAGCACTAGTTTATAAATGTGAACATGATGATTAATGGTAAAGTGGTTAGTGGGGGCGTAAGTGATTAAATTTTGTTAGTTGCGCAGAGGACAGTAATTATAAATGGTAATTTTGCTTTGTTTCTAATAGTGTTTTGGTTTGTGGTCCATTGTTATCATTGTCGTTATTATTAGTATTATGTGGTAATGTAGTATAGTTTTGTTTACAGAATAAGAAACGCAAGTGGTATGTTTATATGTTTAAGACAGCGACCTTAATTTTGGAAAATAGATGAATTGTTGAATTGTGGGTGCCCTTGGCTCTTAAAGATAAGGCAGGCAGGCTATCCCTTTTTTTTTTTTTTTTATTTATTTATTTTATTTGGGTGGGTAGGAAAAGAAAGTCATTAGCACCACTAATCTCTCAAAATCAATCCCTAAATAAAAATAATCCCTTTTCAACAAATGACCCTTCCCTTTGTGCAACGGAGTACCCGTGACTTCCTAACTAACTTTTCTCTTTAGCCAAGTGAAGTGGATGGCGCTGGAGCGTCTGAGTCTGGTGGTCCATGAATCTGCAGAAGAAGAGCAGAACAGCAACAGCAAGGCGCCTCGCCTTCCACGGTGGACTAGGCAAGAGCTGCTTGTTCTTATCCAAGGGAAAAGGGTCGCTGAGAATCGTGTTCGCAGGGGAAGGAGTGCTGTTATGGCTTTCGGGTCATCTTCAGCTCAGGTGGAGCCAAAGTGGTCATCTGTCTCTTCTTACTGCAAGCGTCATGGTGTTAACCGTGGCCCAGTTCAGTGCAGGAAAAGATGGAGTAATCTGGCTGGAGATTTCAAGAAAATCAAAGAATGGGAGTCTCAGATATCATCAAAAAAAGAAATCGAGTCATTCTGGGTTATGAGGAATGATTTGAGAAGAGAGAGGAAGTTGCCCGGGTTCTTCGACAGAGAAGTATATGATATACTTGATGGTGGCGGTGGATCATCTTCTGCTGCTGCTGCTGGTGAGGAGGCGGAGAGGGACAGGTCGTTGGTCCTGTCACTAGCCCCTACTTCGGCCGCCAATGATAATGATGATCAAGAAGAAGCCGAAGAACCAGACAAGGAGGTTTTGTTTGATAGTGGACGGACAGCTGCATCGGATGATGGTTTGTTTTCTGATGAGCCCGTCATACCTAACAGTCCCTTCGACAAATTAGATAAGCAACAACCTGCTCCTGCACCTACTCCAATATCAGGTCATTTTCTATATACTACTTGAGTGTAAACGTGAAGTGACTGATTACGTGTATGTTTGAATTCTTAATAATCTGCAGCAACACAGTATGTGCCATTCTCTCAACCAGGGTGTGTTCCAACTACTCATGATGCTGCCGCAGCAGGTAATCTTGTTGAGGTTTTTAAATTTTTTATGAGCAAAATCAAATAATATGATTCCTCTCATCTCTTTCCGATACAAGTACTTTGACTCAAACTATCAAATTATGTGCTGCTACTGTGTGCTGCATATTCGTTATACATCAAGATTGGCCATAACATGCTGGTGGTGCTTCTTAGTCTAATCATCTTATCTCTTTGGACCACCTTATTTAGATACTTTGTGATTTTGACTAATAATAGTATACAAAAGAATCTAAGGTCTATCCACATGTGAAATAATTGCATCATGTCACATCTGATATCTCAAGTGGTTGCCACATCCGTTCCTAGCAACAGTGGGACGTGTTTCTTTACTTATGTGAGATTGTCGAAAACTTTTGCAATAATTTAAGCTACTGGGACCAGCATTGTTCTGTTGTTACTTCACACCGACAAGATTTGACTAAAGTCGGTGTTTTTATGCAGATAAAGAAACTAGCCCAAGCCCTGAAACACATCAAGGAAAGAAGAGGAAGCGTCCCGCTACAGATGATGCAGGGGAGACGTCTTTACAGAAACAATTGATTGAAGCCATGGAAAGGAATGGCAAATTGCTTAGCACCCAACTCGAAATCCAAAACACCAACTCCCAATTAGACAGAGAACAACGCAAAGATCATGCAAATAGCTTATTTGAAGTTCTTAATAAGCTTGCAGATGCCATGGTCAGAATTGCAGATAAGTTGTAGTCACAGACAGCCCTTCGTATTCTTGTGCATATGAAGATTCACCCCTCAAATCAATTCTTGTAGAGGCCGCAAAATTCTGTGGATAGATCATCAAATGTTTTGTCTTTTCTGTTGTTGCCCATTTTTCATTGCTTACAGTGGTATAGGTGGTGGTATACAGGGAATAAAATTGCTGATATGGCATTACAATGCAGTCAAATGATTATATATATACATTATAGTTGAGGCTTTATACCATAATAAAACGATTCCTTCGGTTTGCATTATATGGTTTGTTTAGGATTGCTGCACAACTTTCATAATCCTTAAAGCCAATTGTGCATTTCCATTGTCTGAGCATCATGTAATCGGATATCAACTTATCCTAACGAAACACGTATATGTAATAGGAGATAAGCAGTTTAATTTTGATATTATGATTCAAAAAGAAATTAGTTTACTAGCAAAACAAGAAGAAGAAGCGTCTAAACGACAAAACTTTGGTTACAAATAACATTAAGAAACACCGTCGTCATCCTCTACTTTGGACCTATATCGACGACTTGGCTTCTGAAACTTGGGCGGTTTGGCACAAACAGCATCAACATCCGGCTCATCTTGTACCATATCGCTAACTTCATCCTGTTGCACCTCTACAGCAGCAATACTAATACCAACGCCAGTGGATGACTCCTTAACCTGGCCGTCACTGTTAGACGGCGCTGCATCGCCTCTCTTTTTCCTAGGAATAAAAACCACTGACGTAGGCAAATCCTCAGCAGGCGGTTTCTGCTCCGACCCAACGTCTCTTTTGATTTCTTAATTTGCTCCAGGAAGTCAAAATAAGCTTCAGTATTAGACCTTTTATCATCATCCTCGTTAAAAGTATAACGTGTATACTTTGTAGGATTGACAAGGTAATCCGGAAGTCTAGACAGCTGATTTTTACCCACTTCTGGTACAGGAACACCGTCTAGCTGAGGAGCATCATGCTCTTTACAAGTAGGATCAAACCTAACACGTTTAGGAGACGGTTTACCCAATTCCTCGCTTTTCCTTTTCAAAATCGACTTGACTTTTAGCGCGTCGTCTACTACTGGTGCATTTATCATAGGTTGATCATCATCATCATCATCATCATTACTATTACTAGTTGTTAACGTATGACGTTGTTTAGAGGTAGTAAGGACGTTATGCGAATTAAGATAAGGCGCGTGATGAGTAACATCCTTCATGTAGAGAAGATGACTACCGGCATTCTCCGTTCCGGTTGCTATCTTATCGTATTCATCTTCCTCTTCCTGTAAGTAAGTAATTAAATTAATGTTAGCTAGACATTAATACAACTAGCTTAAGCAAAAACATCTCCTAAATGCTACTTCATGGAGCGTTGTAATGATAAAGCTAAGGGAGATGATATTTACACATAGCAAATTTGATTTATACACATAGATTTATATGGCAAAGACTATTATGCCCTTGTGTAATTTTTACCCCTTTTATTCTACCCTAACGTAATTTATTCCCTCATGCCTCTTCCTCTTTAGTTCTGCCATTTCTGATCTACTTTACCATCACCCACTAATCCATCACATGTTTGTATGCAATAGACTTATATATTATTTCTTTCACATGAATTAATCACTAATCTTTACGATGTAATCAATCGAACATAGACATAGAATTGATTTTCATACCATGTGATCACAATAAGACCTTCTTGATTGTTTACATTAATTAAAATTGTCTATATTTTCATGTTTGCCATGTATTTTTACATGTATCATATTGAACTTACTAATCATAATTGAGCTACTAGAAAGAATATATACCGTAAAGCTAAATTACATATGACTTTATTGACATTAGAATAAACTCATGCATAAGAAAATTAGCTTCCTCTTATTATCCAAGATATCGTTAAAGCTAAATTACATATGACTTTTTTGACATTAGATCAAACTATTGCATTTTATTTTGCTGAGCGTTTTTACATATGACTTTATTGACATTAGATCAAGCTAAATTACATATGACTTTATTGACATTAGCTCGAGTTAATGTGCCTAATGTTGTTGATTCTGCTGTATGTTGCTGATCGTTTTTATGTGTATATGTGTTCTAGTGTTTGTCTCAAGGTTTAGGGCAAGTTTTGTTAGTTGCCATTGGTTTTTTGCTTCAATAAAGGTGTGCTTTGTTATGGAAAAAAGGTATCTACATTGGATCACAACAAAATTTCAGTACTCCTTATTCACCTAGGATTAGCTAGTGCCAAAACAACAAGATGGAACTAAAATTGCAGTTTGCTTCACTTGATGCTGCACTTGATGCTGCACTTGAGAAATCATGAAAAGTAAATATGCAATTTCATGTAAAACTAGATAGAATTATTGTGAGAAATTTATACGATTCAGATTTGTATACGAGCATGTTATATACGTACAATTCAAGCTTTTTAATTTATTACAAGCGCCTTATGTAATGTAGAACGTAAAAAATGATGTAGTGATTTTACAAGTTAAATATATAATTTGAAACACAGAAAGATGCAGATGGTGAAATTAGGAAAAAAGTGACGAGAAGTAAAAATAAAATGTAAGGCTTGCTGCAATTTTGGAGAGTAAAAGTCAAATGATAGGCTAAATATAGGGAGGGCATAACTGTCAATTCACATAAATATTATGTGTAGTGATCAATTTGCTATGTGTAAATATCAATTCCCTAAAGCTAAACACTCGTAAATGCTCCTAAACGCTCTGCGCCAAACAACACTACTATAAAAAAAAAAGTACCTCGAAATCACTCTCCTAAATGTTAGCTACACATTACTACAACTAGTGTAATACATCTCCTAAATGCTACTTTATGAAGCGTTGTAATGATAAAGCTAAACACTCATAAATTCTCCTAAACGCGCAATAGTAATTCAACCTAGTACAAGAGGAACCGTTGATTCACACAATTGGTCATCGCGCTTGGTTGAAAAAAAAAAGAAAATATAAAAGTTGGTAATACCTCGAAATCAAGAGTAGGATCCAAGCCGATAGAAGAACGGACATCCAAATCATCAATCTTATCATCAGCAGCTTCATCGTCATCGTCATCTTCATCATCAGGGTCATCAAAGGTGTTTTTGTTGTTTTTCTTATTATTAGATTTGTTTTGGTTGAAGAGATTGTCAAAGGAGGAGGAAACAAGGGTGTGATCGTCATCCTTATTATTGATAATAATATCTGATTTGTTTCCTTTATCGCGGTTCCAGGTTTGTTTTTGGATCTGAGCATCGCTTAGAGACCATGCTTTTGACGTTGAAGAAGATGATAGACAATCGAATACTTTTCCCACTCGATCATTGAATCCATCCATTCCTTTTAACCTGTTTGTTGATGATGAAGATGAATATTATCTCTCTCTATTTATAACAAACAAGAACAACCGCCTTCCTTCCTATCTTCTTTTTTCTTTCCTTTTTTTGCAACTATCAAACCTTCTACTAACTTCTTATCCCATGACCCATACTATAGCATAAGGGTGTCATTCGGCCATTATCGATTCAACCCAAGACCCGAGTAGATAGTGAATTCGGCCAACCCCGATCGGGTTCGAAAATTATATTCGGTCCAGATCGGGTTGACCCGAATCGACCGAAGTTATAAACAAGGTCGTCGGTTCGTGTATATATTTTTTTTTTATACCGATTTCAACCCGATATAACCCTAGAACAACACTTTTTTGTCACTATTTAAAAATACTTGGGTTGACCCCAAACCCGAATTGACCCGACCCGAGTTCTAAACAATAGTCGGGTTCGGGTATGTTTTCTAGGACCCAACTTTGACTTGAGTTGACCAACCCGACCGGCCAACCCTTAAACTTAATGACCCATACTATATAACATGTCAATTATTATTGGGCTTTGTTAAAAATAAATAAGGGGTCTTTTGGTTTGTTGCTAAGAATTATAATGAGTATCCGATTTGGTATGGGGTATAATGATAATGGATATGAAAAAGTGTATAGGTATTTGAGTTTTGTAGTGGAAAAAAGAGAAGCCCGCGGGAATGGATTTCATAGACACCAAATTGGTGTGTAATGAATCTATGACTATGATATACCTATTTCATTATCGGGCCCACTAAACAAACACTTTGAATCGGAATGAAATCCATAAGCCCATTCAGATAGTGCTTTACCAAACGCACCCTTATTGTTATTGGGGTTTGTTTAAAGAGAATAAAAATAACATAATAGACCATGGATCTGAACCAAGAAACCAGACTCTGGTCCTCGATCCGATATTTTGGGTTAAATAAGTTTTTGGTCTGTTAAGCGGCCTTAATTATTACAAGGAATCACAAGGTTTGGTTTAGATCACGAACCCGATAAGCAAAACTTATCTCGGATATATTATTTCCATCCATTCCAAGATCTTACTAGGAAGAGATGTTCCTTTAAATCCACCTCGTTTCCTATTTACTATTTAGTGAGTCGTGAGCAAATCTATTTCATATGTCTTAAGCGTGACTAGAACCTGAAACATTTAATTGGAGAGTTTCACACAAATACGTGATGTCTATCGGGACATAAACACTTTGGTTGATATACATATTACTTTAGTCTATTTATAACGGGTTTACATAAGATATCATAGCAAAAAGAATATAAATTTTAGCTTGATCTCAAATAAACATTCATATAATAATTTCACAAACTAATTCCCGAAAACTGCTTATTCTAAACCCAAATTCACATATCAAAATGTTTAAATTGGCGGAAAATCCTCATCTTGGTGCACCTGTGGGTCCCAAAGGCCAACCCCAGCCGATGTACAACCTCACAAAAATATTTGCACTAAGAGAATAAACGGTCGAATACCGGCCTCAAAGTTACCGCAGGTTTGAACTTGAATCTTCCATTAAAGATCTCAAGCCCCCATCACTAAACCACGCCTTTATTTGCTTATCCACTTAAGCAAATAAATTATAAAAATAAGTAAAGCTAAAACCCTCTATTGGTGTTGGTATTTGTGGGTGATATTTTATGCTCTCTCTATTTTAGTGTTCAGTGTTTTTATATCATACAAGTACAATTTTGTAACAAGGAGACATTCAATTGTGTGGGCTAACAAGTGGTGATAGTTATTTTGGGTTGATTAGCATTTTGGGCTGGTCTTATGAACGCCCCATATATTATAGAGTTGAACCCTCTTCTACTAAACCCAATTAAGTGAACGCCAACCCAACATTGATTAGTGTTTTGGGCCGGTCTTGTTTAGTCTCCATTTTGACACCACAACTATTATTAGTAACAGAATGCGAAACCAACAACTTTTTGAGCAATTTATTAACATGATTTTTCGTTTTAAGCTTCTAGTATAGGGTTGAACATTAGTATTTTAAGTTATGTTCGTTGTATATTATGCGTTTAGTAATGCCTATGTTAAAAGAAATTTGATATGCCTATATGATACACGTCAGATGATTTTGAAGATGTGATCCTATACTAGGTTGTAATTTTTCAAAGAAACTTTAGATAGATAGTTAAAAGATGGTAAGATTAGTAGATACTAGAAATATAATACTAGGTTGTAGAGAAAGGAAAGTATGGCAACTCATTCACACATGAGGAGTCCTTATCTGTCTCTTCTTTTTTCACCTTTCTTTTGTCAAATTCTCATCATTACTTTATCTTTTTTACTTTATCTAAATAAATAAATCAAAATAGTAATAATTGGGTAATCACCTAATGATGTTGCTCACTCTGCCTTGCCAGCTTTATTATTAATCACCTCCCCCATCAACATTACTTGTTTATTTATACTCTAGGTAGTATTAATCTGGCATTTCTAGAATCTATACTTTTTTCCTATCAAGTAATAACAACATACTTCCTCCGTCTTTAAAGTCAAACTTGGATCAATTTCGACCAGTAAATATTTTTTTAGGTTATATAAAACTCATTAAAAACTATCTAATAAAAAATAGACTTAAAACCCAATCAATTGATATATTTTCAGATCGACGATTATATAACACCTCCATAAACAGATAAAAAATTGATTCGGTTTGATTCGAAAAGCGGTACAGACTTATTTAAACTTAGTTTATGACTTCTTTTAATAACATCATTTTGGTATTCTTGCAATTGCCTAGGAACAAAAGTTGTGTTTTAATTTAGCATGGTTAGTAGGGTGATAAGATAGAAATCAATTGGTCAAAACAATTGGTCAAAATTTTCACTTTTTTTCCTTATTCAAATTTCATTAGGTATAATAAATGAACGGCCCTCCTATATTCACCTTTATTTTGGCGGAGCTATGTGAGGACGGGAGGTCCCGCCCCTGCACTTTTTTTTTCCTTATTCAAATTTCACTAGAGTACTTTATTTTCATTCATATGACTACATAATAAACAAATGTTACATTAGGATTTAATCTTGCTATGTACGTCTATAACATCCTGACTAGTTTCAAAATTGATTCCTTTGTATAATACTTGATCTTTAATAAAAGAAGAAAGATAAAAGTTACGTTCACACAATATAAAAGATGTGTGCTGCTTTGTTTTTAGTCGAGAAAGCTTAAAAGTGAAGTTTAGAGAATAAAAATAGATAGGCTAGTTTTTTTTTTTTTTTTTTTTGGATAAACAAAATAATATAAAAATTTAGGAGATAGTGTTCATACATAGGAAATGAAATAAAACGTGACAGAGAAATGTGTATAATTGGGAGTGGACCTGCGGGTTTTTAATGAGCAAAGGCCCCCTTTCTTCTCATGGGCCACTTTCAATAGTTACTACTCATTACATTAGATCCTTCTTAGGTAATTAATTTAGCAGCTAATTAACTAACTAGTCATGGTAATTTATAAAGTAGATTCCCCACTAATGGGTCATTAGAAAAGATAACAATAATTAATTCATCCATTATGTTCAAATTTCGGGTTATGTTATTGGCACAATTTTTTTTTTGCGCAAAGGTGAAAATATATTATTCCAATCAACAGATTATTACAAGGTTATAATCATGGAACCTGTTTTGAACATGCTCAAAACAAATAATAACACTCAATACTAACTATACCTGATATCAGACAACAATGTCCCATATTTGACAATGATGACCAGAACATATATCCTATACAGCATTCCGTTTGCAGACTTGATCACTGCAGCTACAAGTCCACACCATAAAGAAACCTTGTACCCAAAGAATCAAGTTGCACTATAACTTGAACCATGCCAGCTAGAATCTGATTCACCTATTAATGCACCTACCATCTAGCTACATTTCCACATCACTTCCCATCATAACCATTCAGCCATCATCCACAATGGTTAAGACATAAGTGTGTGGCTTCACTAGCGACCCATAACACATCCATTGGGGGGGCTCTGCCAAAACAACCTACATTTCCTTCTCTAGAAAGACTTTAGTTGTTTGGGAACACTCACACTCAATGATGACCACCCATTCCTCTTATGCCAATGTATTGAGAGGACCAAGCAGGTTCATCTTTCACTCCTCGCTATTCCACTCATCATACATTGGCCGCCCCAACCATATACCCTTCACAATGGGATGCTCTACATTATGGTACATTCAAAGGAATTAGACCTCTCACTATAGCATCAAAGCATATCACAGTTCCCTCCCAAGGCCAAACTGGATAGGAGAATGATGATCCAATGAGTACAATCACACCCATTGAACTCCAAGGTACTAGACACAATCCATTGTTATGGTTTGCAAAAAAAAAACCTCACAATCTTCAAAATGTCCTGCTATCCCACCTCTGCTAGTCTCAAAAATAACGGTACTATACAAAACCAACTTTAGGCTTGAAACTCAAATTGACCCAAACACCCCTTTAAAAAGCAGACCCTCCATATAACACTACAAACTTAACAAATATTCATTTGAATCTCCCAATCTTTACTTACTTGAGAAATAGCTGCAGACTTCCTCACTTTTAAACACATAAGCTGCAACTTGATGCTATCTAATATTCCATTTAGAAGACTTTGACTATCCCTTTGACTATTGTTAAACAGTTTCATATTCCTTTCACTCCAAATGAAGTAAACTGAAGTGGCCACCACCATTTTATAAAGCACATTGTATATGGAGTTGTTACATCTGCCATTAGCTAAAACACTCACCACAATCCTCCAATCCAAGTCCCAACTCAATTTATTGATCTTTGCTTTAACTTTATTCCATACATCTTCAGAATAGGGACATTTGAAGAAAAGATGCTCATGTGAATCATTAACATCTTTGAGTGATCACCCGAAATTGACACTTAGAATAGTTGAGAGATTTGAGTGTTTTGTTCCCATTTCGTGAGGTGTTTGGCTTTATTTTATTCTAGCATAAGGGATTTATAAACTTATATTTTCGTAATGGATATATCTTTTAGGAATCTATCTAATAAGGTCTACTTGAGGGCAAGTAGAGTTCGTGGGGAATATTTGATAACATCAAATAGTCCTAAATATTAAGTGTCAATTTCCCGATAATGCTCGTATTTTATATCATTTATATGGATTTACGCTTGTTTTCCAATATATTTCACTTTCATGTAAATTACGAGCATTGGAGCTAATGAGATGCGGATTTGGAGAATTTATTGAAGATATATGATAGTATGCCCATTTTGAAGATGTTACAACAGAACTCTCCTCTCACATTACGCCTTAATGTAAGCGTGGCTCATAACCAACTAAATCAAGATTACGGCAACTCCTCATAGGATTACGTCAGAACTAATTAGGTCAAATGATGTTCCGCGCCGCAAGCTACGCCGTAACTCATTCCTCAAATCGGCGTAACCATGATTTATTGAAGATACGACGTAACTCATTCCGATGTTACTGTAGTAACCGCCTTTTCCGAGCAAAATATGAAGAAATGGATGTTACTACAGAACTCTCAATTTAAGTTACTGCAGTAACCGGATATGGCTTATAAATACCGCCCAAATTCCAAGATTTCGATTCATTCACTCCACACACCAAATCGAGAACGTGGGTAGAAAGTTGAAGGCGATCTTGAGAGCATACGGAGCCATCTCTAAGGAGAAATTACTCCCTACGATAAGCATTAGCAATTTATCATTTCTTTACTTTCAATTCATGTATTTCGATATGTTAAACATTGAATCGATTGTCTTAGTTAATATGAGCGCTAAGCGACTCGGTGCTAGCCTAGTTACGATTCCTTAATTGTTTTGTTCATGTTTACATTGCTTTCATATAATTTTTTCTAGTGTATGCATGCATAGTTTGTTGGTAGCTACCCTTGTTTGGTAGTTTTGAATGGCGGTAGTGGCTAGTTACTTAGAGATATGATCAACCGACCTAAGTAGGTGGGCGAGTGGGAAGGGTAATAATTGACCAATTGACGACCCTTCTTCGCCAGGCGATTGACCAACCGATCACCCACCGTTTGGATGAACTTAAGTTAGTTAGGATGAGTGTTTAAGATGCTAGCGTCGGGCACTCATTGTTACAAATATTGCATGTAGCGGAACTTAATGACTTGGCTTAGGGGACTAAAAACAACTAGACTTACAAGGGCAGTAGCTTGTTCTCCGGTGGAAGCCTTTGCTGATAGGTTAGGACGAACTGACCAAATGTTGTCCTAGCGACTTTTACCCCCACTTGAAGCAATTGAAAGTAATTAAACATGAACTTAACTTGATAGGATGAGTAACTAGGTTAGCACACTTCTCCTCTATTGATCACAACCCTCGCCTTTATTTGCTTTCTCCTATTTTCCTGTCTTTAGTTATTAATTAATCATTTCAACCTTAAAATCTGTGACACATAGACTTAGTTAAAATCCCCACACATAGCTCTTAAAAAGACTAGTCATGTTCACATCATCTACTTCAACATCATTGATACACTCTATAAGGTCTTGCATGTCACAAGTAACTCTTGATCCTCCATTTGAATGCTCCTCTACTTTGAGAGTGACATTAAAATCTCCCAGAACAATCCAAGGCCAACCAGCAATAACATTTTTATGCCCACTTAGATCATTCCATAAGCTTCTTCTTTCCAAACCTGTATTAGAAACATAGATAAAACTACACAACATCTTTTTCTTATAATGAATAACCTCAATAGCAATCAACATGACTTGTTTTGTCATATGAATCACTATTAGATCAACCTTATTTCTATCCCAACCTACTAAAATTCTACAACCAAAGGTACTATTTGAACTATTTGAGACCCGGTCCAACCACCAAATGCAACATCAACAACCTTCCTTAATGATGCGAGTTGATGTAGTTTCAACAATCCCACATACACTAAGATTTTCTTCTAAATAAAACTCAATACATCTTTTTGTTTTTCAATTTATTCATACTCCTAATATTCCACATTAAAATGTTTAGATCTGTCATCATTAGACTTATGTAAACATTATCACTACTGCTAATGTAAGACAGTAGTATCCATACCTAGAGCTTCATCTGCATTGATATCAATAACAATGCCAGAAGTTCCAGCTATAACATCCTCTATACCACCATTTAATTCCTCAGCTTCTTTCATCCTATCAATCACTTCCCACTCTTTAAAATATTTGATGATATCAGGAGTCCAATCTTTGATTTCAAGCACACTATGTTGTATTTTCTTATCAAGAAAACCATCTACAATCATTCTACCCTTTAAAATTTGCAGTTCAGTGTCTTCATCTTCCAAATTATCCAACACACTATATTTATTACCATACTCACCCCATGCAACCTTCCTTTGAGGCTGAGTAATCTTCTTTAGCCCCTCAAGAATTTTCTTTTCCTCTTTTCCATTATTCAAATCCCCTTTGTTCCAAACACCCTCCTTCTTCCCCTTCTCAACATTATACCTAAAGTTAGCAGTATTTCTACCCTCTTGATATTGACTCCCACCATATCTTTTATACATAACATCAGAGAAACTACTTTGACCAGTTTTAAGATGTCATTTCTCTTATTTTCCAATTCCTCGTTCCTTTTGGTTTCTTCAACAATTTCCTCCACTGACTTAGGTCTTTTATGACACTCTTTGAAACAATGGCCAAACACATTGCAATGAGCATATTGCAGGCTTCCACTTATACTCAATAGCAACATACTTAAACCCAATCCTGTTATTATTCTTGTCCCTATATTGTATTTCTATCTTGTCTTTGAACCCCTTTGCCACCTCAAATTCCACCAACACTCTAGCAAAATCCATCTTTCCCTCACCATTTTGGCATCTCTTGGCAGTCATACCATCCATAATCAATGGCTTCCCTAAACTACTTGCCAAATCATTGATTCCCTCACTACTCCAAGCTTCAAGTGGCATATTAGCTAGATTTACCCACAGAGGTACAATTGTCTGCTCAACCATCTCCATGCCTATAGTTGGATCCCATTTCCTCACCACTAAAGGTTTATTGTTAACTAACCACAGACCTGACTCTAACACCTTGTTCATTCCTAACTCATTCTTAAATTTGAACAAGCACATTCCATCAGCTATATTGATGTCCTCAAGACCTCATTTACTCCACATTCTCCTTATGTGATACCTCAACTCATGTACATTCATCTTATATCCAATGAAATGACCACATACAGTCAATTTCCATTGAGCACTTCCTTTTTGCACAAAATCTTCATTAAATATGACCACTTCACTGCCTTCTTCAGTAACCACAGTAGGCACAAAGTTCAGCTTATTGTTCACATTCCTTATATCCTTGGTAACCATATTAGCATAAGTATTCCCATGCTTCTTAGTATTAGTACCATTGGTATTACC